>OY992889.1:106010060-106180060 GCA_963921405.1 Cepaea hortensis
ATGACTTTCTGTGATTCCAAACACACTGAACTGTTTGCACAGTATTACTGAAAGCTCAGGTAGTTTATTGAGCAAATGATAGATGTTCAGATGGCCTATATGTAGACCATCTTTGTTGAGCCACTGATCGTGATTGGCGAACATTACACAATGAAAAGATGATGTCGCTTGTGGTAGAAAAATTTCAGAGGTTTTGAAACTTTATTTAGTGGTAGTTACGACTATTAGAGGGGATAGGAAAATGTCTGTGATGGAGTGACATCATTAAAGCTTGGTGCAGGGCTGCAGGATTGTATTGCATTAGCTGTTGAAGTTGACAATTCCACTGATAAGAGTGTGGATTACCGTCCAACGAGGGACCACTGCTATGAGAGCTACTGGAAGAGCCTACATTGGAAGCAGGCATCGGGGGCACCGCAACATTGTTTATCGGTGACCCCTTTGACATGCTAGGTGGAGACTGTTTTATGGGCAAGGGAGGAAACAATGCACCATAGTTAGCAACATTGGGATTGGAGCCTGGGTCGCTATTTACAGCCTTGTATTCCTGGGGAATAGGCAAGGGTGGTGTGGGCAGAGGTTGAGTGTTTTCTGAACACTGAGAGATGGCTACAGCCAGAGGTGAAGATCGGTTTACTCCTGTAACTGAAACTGGTTCTAATTGTTGTGTACGTTCAGGATATTTTATGTTCTTCGCTAGTATGCTAGTTCCTAGTTTTGAACAATGTAGTTGATCCTTATATAGTTTTTTCTTGGGAGCCCCGGACGGCGATGTGAAATACGGGGTATTATTAATGAAAGCATTGTTAGTTTCTTGACAAAATTTATGTAGAGTCAGATTGCCAGCATTGGCAGTGCGGCGCTGGAATCCATAACATGGCAGGATGATTGATGAAAAGAAAATAGATGCTTTAGGAAATTTCTTGCGCAACAACACCTCCAATGTAGCGAGTTGTGAGGTGCTTATGATGTGATTGTTCATAATATTGTTGACACCGATATGGACTGTTGTTCTTCTAATTCTATCATTCACCTTGAATTTCCGCAGTGTAGAGGTCAGTCTGTCAATGTCAGCTCCTGGTAGCGGGTAGATCGAGGTAGTTTCGCTGTCAGAAGATGACATGCGGTCACTATAGATTCCCTTGAGCAGAGAGTCTCCAATGACGACATGAGTTGCACTGTCATCCATTGTTATTTCACGCTGTTGACGCGCCCGTTTGATTTCTTGCCACTGATCGCTGTCATCTTTCATGCGTTCTTGTTTATTATAGTCGTTGCTTGTTTGGGCTGGTTGTTGATGCTCAGTAGTGGTAGTGGCTGAGCTCTTTAACTTCTCGTCTGCTGCTGGAGAGTCTACACTTGAGGCGTGGGACCTATTGCTGACACGCACATCAATGGGGTAGATGGATGGTGCACGTTCTACAGGTTTAGAAGTGTTGCAGCCTGTGGAAACTAACTGCATGTCATTTTGCGACGAACATCCACTGGTCATACACACCTCTGCAGCACTATGAATACTTCCTGTTTGTGCAATTTTGTCAAATGACTGTGCACTCTTTAGTTTTAAAGGCATGGATTGTTGTTTTAAAGGTGTCCTTCTCTTCTTTAAGGAGGCGGATTTCTTTTTGAAGGCGAGCGTTTTCTTCTTTAAACACAGCAATATTAGTTGTGTTGTTGGAAATAAAGTCTCTTAGCCTGTCCTCCAAAGCCTGGATGAGTTCACGACAGGCGTTATGGTTGTGTGGTTCGGCTGAGGAAAGAGTGACTAAAGATGATGTGTTAGTCTCATCAGATTGGGCTACTGAACTGTGATGTTCGTCCAGCTTGAGCTTGGGATCAGTGTCTGCAGATTCACTAGACCACACGTGTGAAGTTGGCGTTGAAGAAATCCGACGTTTGGGTGGCGTGCTCGTCAAACTTTTCCCCGTCTTGTCTTTGTTTGTATTTTCATGGCGCTTGGATAAAGTAGAGTTCCGTAAGTTGGACGCCATATTAGTAATGTATGAGGCTCCAACAGACCGGGAGTACACACAAGTTCGCCGCCTTTCGGTAACGCGTGCTTGGTGACTAGCCACGCGCTAGTCCCACATGGTTAAATCACACGTTGACGTTAATCGATAATTGGTAGTTTTCAAAACTGAACGTTCGTACCTTTCACAAAGAAATCAGCATTTCACTAAATAATAGTCACATAAACTTAATATATTAATTAGCATTAGATCCAGTTTTAGAAAAAACACAATGATATACACATCATCTCGATTGAAATAGGCAAAACTTTGTTAAATTATATAAACATTGGGAGAGCTTGTGGTAGCCGGAAACCGGAAGAGAGAGAGAGAGGAGAGAGAGAGAGAGAGAGAGAGAGAGAGAGAGAGAGAGAGAGAGAGAGAGAGAGAGAGAGAGGGAGAGAGCACATGAGAGAGAGAGAGCACATGAGAGAGAGAGAGAGCGAGAGAGAGAGAGAGAGAGAGAGAGAGAGAGAGAGAGAGAGAGAGAGAGAGAGAGAGAGAGAGAGAGAGAGAGAGAATGAGAGACTGCAGATTCTCTGTACCAAACTGAACATATCTTCGTCTACTTGAACAATTGACAATATTTTTGTCACTTTAAATTAACAACTTATACTTACTATCGGCAATGATGTTTTCTACCTTAGTAAAGTTATTTTTGTTCAGGTAATAACGACAGATGATAGCCTAAGAGGGCTTCAAATGAAAACCTTAAATATTTTTTTTGGGTGAATATATTCTGAACAAGTAAAGAACAACTGTATCATTTTACGATGTAGTCACCACTGAATTCAATGCAAGTCCTCCAGTGGCCAATAAAATGCTTAGATTCTTGTAGAAAAAAATTACCTTGGTTGCGTGTATAATCACTCAGACACCACCTGCTGTACTTCTTCATTGGATCGAAAAGTCTTTCCTCCCAATGACTCTTTGAGTTGTCCAAACAGGTAGAAATCATTTGGGACTAGGTCTGGCGAGTATGGGGGATGCTGTACACACTGAAAGTGGAGGCCTTCGATGGTTTCAACCGTTCCACAGGCGGTATGGGGTTGAGCATTGTCATGTCATGTCTTTACTCAGAAGATGATTCCCAAGATCTGTACACGTATCACTGGTGACAGTTTTCCATCTTGGCATGTAGTGCTCTAAAATAATGACTTGTTCATCCAAAAAAAGCATAACCTTCCCTGCAGATAGCTGCATGTAAAACTTTTTTGGTTTCGGTAAGGAGGGATGGCGTGATTCCTCGCTCGCTCTCTTCATTTCCGGCTCATGATAGTGAACCGACGATTCATCTTCACTAACAATTCTTGATAGGAAACCATCACCTTCTGCTTCAAAGCACTGCAAATGTTCTTGACAACCATCAATGTGTCATTTCAACTATGGAGTAAGCTGCCATAACACCCATCTTGCAGATACTTTGCAGTACTGTAGCACATCATGGATGATGTGGTGTGCTGAACCTTGACTGGTGTCAAGATGTGCGGCAATGCCACTCACAATCATCAGTTGGTGGTTTTCCTGTAAGAGGTCTTCAATGGCTGCTATCCACTATGGGATCACTACTCTGTGTGCCTGACCCGGTCGTGAACAGCCTGTCACAGAAGTCACACCGTTTTTACACTTCCTACTCCACTCATACACTTGTTGGACTGACAGGCATGCATCACCATACTGGACATTCATTCGCTGATGAATTTCTATAGGCTTCACCACTTCACTTGTCAAAAAATGGTTAACAGAACACTGCTCCTCATTGGTGCATGTCAAAGATGGGGTGACCATCTTTAAACAGTCCTTATGACATCACCTGTTTATCTGCCCTGTGATGTCACGAGCTTAACACTCTTGACATTCTTAACAACAATATTGACAGATTAAAAGACAATGGCGTGATTAATGTAATTTCTATCACACTTTTAAGGTTTTCATGTGAAGCCCCCTCACATATTATTATATAATTTATAGACATGGTTACCCATACCATTCAGAATATCACTCAGGTAGAAGGTCTGTCATTATAGTATTAATTAATAGTCATATTTTGGAAGAACTATTGTTTATTTTCCAACGCCCATTTCCTCCAATTATTGGAATTAGCAGTGGTGACAGTGGGATTTTGATCATCAGTTCCTAAGTAATTGGTCATAACTATAACATATACAGTGTGATACACAAACTTTGTGACAAAGTAGTAATAATACTATTAGTAATAGTAATTAATAATATCAATTTATAGTATAGTAAGTAAGTAGCGCCGGTCTCCGTGGCTAAGAACTTGCGGACGCGATTCGTGAGCCCGCTTATCTGCGTTTACAACACAGCTGCGACCGATTTCAATTTGGCAGCAGACCGGGTCGCGCTGTTTTGGTATGTGAGTTGGTCGTTCAGAAAGCAATGGCAAACTACTGAACGTAAACTTGCCAAGACATCAATAACAGCAGTAAAATGTTGGTGTTGACAGCGATGACCTGTAAATACTAAAATATATAACGGGGTAAAAAAAAAAAAAAAAAAAGTAGCCTTAGACTTAGTACTAGTACTAGTAGCGCTGATTTCTGAAATCATTTTTCATTTCATTCACTTCAAACGATGCGATGCACATTTAGATGCTAGCTAGTTTAACACGGTTAAAATCCGAAATTCTCCAACTTCTTAGAGAATCTATTTTGCTGCAACTGTTCAAACGTGCATGTAGTATAAACACCAGCAACCGTAAACATTAGCCAACATAAATGCACCACATCCACCTACCCTCTCGATGGCCTTCTTGTCGTCCATCGTCTGCAAACGAGTTGTCGGACTTGGGTAGGCCACTTCCGGCCACCGTCCGTGCTTTCCACATTCCACAGTCCTGGGCTGTTTTAACTCTCATAGGCAGAGCATTTTCTCATTAGGCACAGAATGATGTTTTAACTCTTATAGACAGAGACTTTTGTTTTAACTCTCGTATGCAGAGACTTATGTTTTAACCCTCTTAAGCATAAAATTCTCTCAAAGGCCAAGAATTATGTTTTAACTCTCATAAGTAGAGACTTTTTGTTATAACCAACTCTCATAATTTATTATATTATATGCAGAGAATTCTGTTTTAACTATATGTTGAGAATTATGTTTTAATTCACACAGATAAAGAATTCTGATTTAACTCACACATAAAGATAATTTTATTTTAACTCACCTAGGAAGAGAATTCTGTTTTAACTCACACATTCAAAGAATACTGTTTTAACTCACTCATACAGCATTTTTTTTTAAAAACTTACATAGGCAGAGAATTCTACTTTAATTCACATAAGCACATAATTCTTTTAACTCACATAGGCAGAGAATAATGTTTTAACTCACACAGACAGAGCATTTCTTTAAAACGCATAGGCAGAAAATTTTGCTTTAATTCACATAGGTAGAGAATAATGTTTTAACGCACATAGGCAGAGAATAGTGTTTTAACTCACACAGGCAGAGAATTCAGTTTTAATTCACATAAGATTCTCACATGCAGAAGCCATAATAGTTAATCTGCATAGGCCAGTTTTGAGAAAACAGAAAGACATGACAGTCAGTTTAAATTAACGTTGTAGACAATTGGCATTACTGTGCGAACATGTGCATATTTCAACTTGAAGGATTTATCTAGTTATTTTACTTTATGTTGTGTGAATTATGCAGTATGTACCCGGCGAGATGCAGCGAAATATGCCAGGCCCATAAATCATGGGATCTATTGTTTATGTCTTCATCATTCAAGTTAACCCACATAACTAAATCTGGGTATGTATGATTTTGTTTGACTTAATTGTTCAAATGTACCCGGGAGGAATGGCTTTGACTTATGTTGTCCTAATCTAACCGGAGCAGACCGGGGGTGACTCACGTTGTGAATGTATGCAAACTAACAGGAAAGTAGTCTGGCCACGGCCAACTCCATTCCACCAAACTGGTTACAGGGATGTCATCCACTTAACACCAACTACCACTTCTGTTAGAGACATTCTCTTGGAGATCTGAGTACGAACATGGGTGACGAATAAGATCACCCTCTCCCTATCCTCGGGTAGTGGCGTGGAGTCTAGCCTTCTCGTATAAGAACTGTAAATCAAGTGCTCTCGTGTGCACAATCTTAGAGTTGGAATCGAAACGGATAGGCAGACTAGACCGCGTGTATTCCGGTGTAATAATTAGTAATATGGCCGCGGGTTGTGTTTATGTTTATTGTCCAGTGATAAAATCTCTATCGTGGAGCAAGCATGACAGTGGGTTTTTAATGTTCAGAAGTGGTCTCCCTTGACAGAAAGTTTCAGCCCTTTACCTACTTGATACTCTCTGGGGGCGGGCCCGCCCGGGTTATGACACCGGGTGTCTTTCTCCTGCAGCAAGTTCAAGACGTTTTGTCTTTTGCGCTTTCCTTGCGCTATCTTGCGTTACTCCGTGTTCCATACCTGCGAAATGTCTGCGCCCAAGCCATCGCTCCCTCAGGGAGGAGAGCCTTGTGCACTCGGTGCTTCGTGCCCTTACACAAATCTTGGCACCTCTGACCGTGGGAAGCCATCTTCTTCCCATACCATTGCATGTGTAGCCCCCACGCCGACACTTGCTATGCGCTTCGTTGCCATATTCCTCCTTCGTACCCCGTTCATGGCACCACACTCTGGGAAACCGACTCTTCATCTGGGTTCCTCGACCCCTCTTTTGGTCTTTGCTGTGGAGTGCGATCCTCGCAAGACAACTACCACCATGCCTTGGGGGTTCGATTTCAGCCCACATTTGCATGATATGGCGACTGCTACCATATGGCGATTTCCCCCCCCCCCCCCCCCCACTGAACAGTCCCGTTCTCAGATGTATTGCCCTCGCTCGGAGGGTTGGCTGTGGAGTAGATACAAGGCAGTACAAGTTCTAGTTCTTATTGGGAGATTGGTTCCGATGTTAGTTGCCCTGCAGTTACAGACAGACACGTTACCACATTATTGTAGGGATTTGTCTCACTCTGTGTTCCGCATGTTCCACAGCCAGAACGAGGCCTTTTCGGTTGCCTTACCAAGTTGTTTCTGTGCCCGCGTTCTTGCTTGTCCTTTGATGCTCAACTGTTTTATAACGTCATACGTGGAGTGGGGAATTAGACTTCTTGTGCTTACCTCCATGGCGAATAGCCTGACAGTGTACTCTTCCTATCTCAGACTTACGACCATGTCATTGTACTTCTGTCCATCTTGTGTGTGCTACTTCTCGATTCTCGACTCATATGAAACAGTCATCTCAATCAATGTTAGCCGCATAGCCGACGAGGAGTGAAGTACATTGTCAGGTCGCAATCGAAACTGTTGGATCACAGTCAGGTACGCGCCACGGCCCTTCAGATCAACAGTCAGTTCCCAGTCATCCGCACCATCGAGGACGGACAGTAAGTCAGCAGCGCAGTCTTCCTTGTCTCTATGTTGCTGCCCAGCTCTGATGAAGTAAATCCGCAACGGATCCGCTCTGACTTCGCTGTTAGCCGGCATTCTAGCTTCATCCACTTACTGAGTAATCTGAATGTGAAATCAATCATGCCTCACATCAAATTATAGAGTAATCCCAATGTGAAACCAAAGTCAAGCTTCACCATCCAGTTTTAGAGTAATAACAATGTGAAACCAAAGCCGTATTTTACTACCCAGTCATAGAGTACTCCCAGTGTGAAACTAGTCATGTTTCACCTCCAGTTATAGAGTAATTCTAATGTGAAACCAGTCATGCTTCACCATCCAGTTATAGAGTAATCCCAATGTGAAACCAAATCTCAGTGTGCACCAAATTATCTTTTACCGTCCAGTAATAAGCATAATCTCAGTGTGCACCAAAGTTATCCTTAACCAGTCAATTATAGAGTAATCTCAGTGTGCACCAAAGTTATTCTTTACCACCCAGTTATAAATTAACCTCTACTATCCCAGATCTGTAGACACGACTTGTGGGTAATATGATATGATCTCACGATAAATGAATATAATTACTTATCTCTCGCAGAGGTCAACTGTATGCATCGTCATGACATTCCCTCCCAAGGTTTTCTGATGACTCGGCAAACATCTGAGCACGTCATACGTGAGCATTTGCATCTGTACTTGTATAAATCAACCAGTGTATGATGATAGTCCCTAGCGATCACTTTTTCAAACACTCATTCCTTTTTAAATGACATATATGGAAAAGACCATAGCGCCTCTTACTACCGGATCCTAAAATCCACATCGAAAACACTATTAAATACTATTGTAACCCTAAACATAACACCAACCCGTAATCCCAACCCGTAACCCCAACCCGTAACCCCAACCCATAACCCAACCCGTAACCCTAAGCCGTACCCCTATATCTGTGCATGATGCTGATGATCCTACAACGCTTATGACACTAAACCATATCCACAACAACTAATAATAACCACCATCATGATGACTGTGAATCTACAGCAATGGCCAGACTGCTAGAGCAGCAAATTAAAAGAGGGGCGGCCAAACAAGAACACTACGCAGGAAGCCAAAGAAGATTGATAAACCAACACAGAACTGGCGTCGTTAGCCGCTACACGCTGCGGGATTTGCTGAGGAGGGGATCCGAGCACTCATGGACTGAATGGTTCGATGTGCAATGAGGATGATCTGTCGACTAACTAACTAACTAATCATCATTATTTTTTTTATTATTATGTCTTAATTAGTTGTTATAATTTTTTTTATTTAATTTGTTTAATTTAATATTTGTTTTTAACTTTTAATTTTAATCCTTTTTTAGACTTGTTATTTTTTTTTTTTTTTAATTTTTAAATTCCTAACTTTTTATTTTTAATTATGTAACTTTTATTCGTTTAATTTTTATGTTTTTTAGTTATCTCCCTTAGCACGGGAAATAGGAATGTCAGGCGGAAGACCCATGCAGGAAACCGAAAGGACAACCGGGAAATGTGAATGCCATTTGCACGAGAAATGAGAGAGAGAGAGAGAGAGAGAGAGAGAGAGAGAGAGAGAGAGAGAGAGAGAGAGAGAGATACAAGGGCAGAGAGAGAGAAAGAGACGAATAGACAGACACAGAGATACTTGACCGACACGAACATACATGAGGAGGAGGTAGAAGAACCCGAGGAAGAAGAAGAGAACTGTAACCCTTACACGCCACCAATGTGTTAGTGTATTACACTATAAGCCCCGCCCTCCACAGATAGAGGAAGAAGGAGGAAGCGGAAGAAGAAGAAGAAGAAGAAGAAGAAGAAGAAGAAGAAGAAGAAGAAGAAGAAGCAGAAGGAGAAGAAGAAGAAGAAGAAGAAGAAGAAGAAGAAGAAGAAGAAGAAGAAGAAGAAGAAGAAGAAGAAGAAGTCTGTAACCCTTACACACCACTAGTGGAATGATCATACTAAGCCACGCCCTCCTGGACAATGACAGAGAGGGGGGGGGGAAGAAACGAAAAATCACAACCACAGAAAGAGTCCTGAGGAGAATACTCAATGTTATGATGCCAGTGTTTAAATCCCGCCCACTACAGATAATAATAACCGCCATCTTTTAACTTTTTAAAGACCGGAAGTAGTAAAGTCTTCTTAGGAAAACCGGAAGTAGTTAAGTACCTTAGCACGGAAAATATTAAAATTGAGGCTCCTTAAAATTATTTATACTCGTGACGTCACATGACCTAACCCCCCCCCCCCCCCCAAAAAAAAAGCAGAAAAAAAAGAAAAAGGAAAACAATGTGTTGCGGTTCCTACTTTAAGGATAGATATAAGCTGTATTACTACTCATGATATCCAGCTGTTTATGTAAGAAATGCTACATGATCATGATATACAGCGAATGTTTATGTGAGATATGCTGCAGATGGAGTTAATTTTTAACTCCCCCTGGGCCGCCTGACGTGGCTCAATAACACCCCTTCTTCTTCTTCTTTCTCTCTCCCCCCCCCCCCCCCCCCCCCCAATCTACCAGTCTCCACTTAGAGTGACTGCAGAGCTGAGATTACAGAGATTATCTGAAATGTTTGATATGCAATCCATTGCAGCATTTCTTAACGAAATGTCTGGTAATCTGTATGTTAATATATGGTGGAATTTTCGTTCTGAATAAGTGAATTTCAATTGACAATTCCCAATCTTGCCCTAAAATATTCTCTCACACAGGAACTTGTGAACATGTGATATTTAAGCGCCTCACAAAGGGTTAATAACGTAATCAGCCAGCAGTAGTGGGTTGTGGGGAGACTGTAATATTGATTATACATCCACATGTAAGAGGCCCAGTATGGGTGCTTTGGGAAGCGAACAATGGACTCTCTGGTTGGCACAGACAACCGCAGAGCCAGCCCAATAGACTCCTGAATGGAGCCACTATCCCGTGTGTGCCGTCACGGCCGTGTCTGGTAGAGGGTTGCACTGACCCAATACTGAAGGCAGATCTGTATTCAGAGTTTCAGCTTCCCGTTTTCTATTTGAGCGCACATTCTAGAACAATGAGTCCCTCGACCGCAATTTCCCACTGAACATTGGCAATCATGTGTCGCCTCCAAACTGAAGGTTGGCGTCAATGGACCGCTTAGACTTGTTGCTATCGCCCTGATTTCCGGGGTCGTCTTTTTGTTTGCTTGTTGTGACAACAGTATTAGAGATAAAGTACAGTTGGTATATACACAACCAACGCCCTGATGGAACACAGCGGTACAATAACTGACAGATAGAGCGTAGAACAATGACTATGACAACAGTATAAAAATAAGTACACTTGGTACAAACAACCTATGTTCACCACCAATTTAAAGTGTGCCCTTGGCATAGCTAAGCAGTGCTGCCACTGCCAAAGGTGTCTCGCTGCCTCTAGATACAGGCACATGCATACTAGCACAGGGCCATAATTTGGTATATCTAAATATCCATCGACACAACTATCTGGCTAAATGAATCTGTCTGCAGTAGCTAGCACAGCACTAGAAGCATATCTCTTTGCTCATCATCATCATCATCATCATCATCATCATCATCATCATCATCATCATCATCATCATCATCATCATCATCATCATCATCATCATCATCATCATCATCATCATCATCATCATCATCATCATCATTGTCATCGTCGTCGTCATCATCATCATCATCATCATCATCATCATCATCATCATCATCATCATCATCATCATCATCATCATCATCATCAACTGACACATTTCAGTGCGGAATGTCACAACCCGTCAGACAGACTTGATTGTGTGTTAGTCGCCCTACCCCGTGCATGTTCTTGCCGAGGATATATTTGATGTCCTGTGTTCACTGTCGTGTTTGTAGATCCCTGCCTCTTCTCCCGTTAACGATGCCTTCTGTTATTTGTCTTCCCACACCGTTGTGACCTTTCACGTGACCCAAATGTTTTAGTATCCGAGACTGTCAACGTCCTAGAGACCTAGGGAAATGAAACTCGGGTTCATACAGGCAACAAAATCCGTTCTGATACTATCTGATATAATTTATTTACAGTAAGCTGGCGAAGAATGGTTTTCGCAGCCAGCTACACTTGAGTACACTATCACAGGAGTTCATAACAAAGCAATCATACATAATCATTACAACAAACTCTATCATCTATCTATCTTATGTATGAGTAACACCCCTAAATACTCTTGGGTTCAATCTATCATGTCCCCCTTAAGTTAAGCCCTGTTGCTTCTTCGATGTCCAGTCGGCATCTGCCCTCTAACGTGTCTCGATTGGACACGGGCTGTAACTCTCCTCGAGCTTCTCGTGGAACAGGTCTTGGCACGCGGTAAGCGGGTTCCACCTGTGTCCACGGAGCTGTAGGCGAACTGACCTATCCTTCTCGAAGGCTCTAGATTGTTCGAGCATTCGAGTGGGTCTCTTTAGTTCCCTTGTATTGGGTTTATGTCCCTTCTCTAATTCCCTTCTATCTTTATGTTCCTACCGACTCCATGTGAGACTCTGACAGGGTTCCCCTCCCCCGCTTCTATGGGTTAGCCTATGGTAATTAGTCTGTACTAATTCTGTCATAGGATCACATGAAGTTGGTGTTGGTAGTTTCGTGGATGGGAACCTGACTATCTATATACTTGCACTATTAACTCATGTATTCCCCAGTACAACAATTCAGGGTGATTGCTGAAGAGCTCCTATCTCTTCCATATTCTTAAACCTGCTTATCCGACTGAAATTCCCTGACGCTTCCAGTTGTATTTGCAACCGCGCCCTTCTCAAGTATCCATATGATACCAGGATATTAAACTCTGTGTTAGAGAGTTTTAACAAGACAAATTGTCTTGGCGTATTTAAGAACACCTGCAATTCTTGTCCTGAATGTGTATTTGATACACTTTTACTTCCGTATGTTTTATAGTGCTCAATATATATATATATATATATATATATATATATATATATATATATATATATATATATATATATATATATATATATATGCACTCTTGTTTTCTCCCAAGTAACTACTTATGTTCCTGTTTGCATGTTAGTGTGTTTACTGACTTGTTAATCGCTCTAATAAAATGGGTGTGATTTAATTGTTAATGTTTAGTTTTATGAGTATGTCCTACCTAATGTATAAAGTGTGTGCTACATGTGTGTATGTGGTGTGTAGTACATCTCTAAGTGTCACGAGCTGGAATATCCCTTGTCATGAATTACGTCGCATGCACAGGGTATTCAAACAGTGATTCTTAGAATGAACCTATTTTCTCTCACACTAAACATGTATACACAATTTTAGACAAGTGTTACATTTTACATCCAAAAACGCAGACAAATTAAAATGAATACTTTTTTTGCGTACAATTTGTCCGCTCAGTATATCGCTCTCTCATTTAATTCATTCACTCTCTGATTCGCACACCTTTCATTCAATATAATAATTTGTTAAAATATACAAATTGAGGTGAGGTAAATGTTGTCGCCCTTAGAAAAAAGAAACTGGCGATATGTGTCAAAGTCTTGCGTAGAGCAAGAAATGTGGCTCGTATCTTGACAAGTGTGATACTAAATATGATTATCAAATAACGTGAGGCGAATACCCGATGATATAGTTCGCACTCTTTATTCGCGCACTGCACACATCAGAAATAATACAGGCGTCGCGCAATCACAATCTACAATATCAAATAGATCATAAATACAAGCAATCAATACATCAATATACTAATACATCAATGCACTCCACTTGTAAGTCAAACACACAGGCGTTCCATCTCCAACGGCCATACAGGCTAGCTATCAATACATGCACAAACTCTCAGGCCGCATTCACACCTCTGTCGAGTACGGCGCTCAAGCCCAGTCTAACTAGCCTTTTAGCACACGCGTCAGTTGTGCTCGAGTCAGCTTGCGTGACCCCCAATGTTCACGCTGTGTTCCAGCTGACCCCCGACTGCTTAGCATCGCTCAGTGTTGATTGCCTGGCGTTGTCGACGACGCCGCGTTATAACTAGTGTTTAGCATAGTTCAGCCTTGCATTGACTGGCGTTGGTACAGACAACGCGTTGTAACTCCGGGTGAGACTCTGACATTATGCTATATTCAAAGCGCCAAGTACTATCTGTACTGGTGATAAGAAATGGTTTATAAGTTAAATTGCAACAATTGTATTGGGAGAAAATTTTAACTATGTATGAAAATGTTTGTGACATATTATTATAGAAAATGTACAATTTATATGTTAACATATTTTATGTATATAGTAAAGCACAAATGTAATACATATTTAACTAATAATATTAAATTAATTAACTTCAACGACGATCCGTGTGTTGTCGTTCTTTTGTCCGTGTGCTGTTCCAATAATGTTACAGTTCGTAGGTAACGTTTTGGTGTCACATTCCTGTGTTGTCTCTCATATGTCGTAATAGTCCTAGTATATCGCTGCGTTTATGTGCGATGTTCTGTTCCGTTAGTTTGCGAAGTCCATTGAAATCACGCGTATGCAAAGTTCTTAATATTCGCATGATAAATTTAAGTTCTGTGATTGATGAAATAACTTCACAAATGTTAATATCTACCGTTCGGATTGTTTTTTATGTACTGCCAATTGCTAATGTGGCGTAATACAGTTAACGGTTCTCAAAGTTTCATGTCTGTGATCGCTATAAGTAGAGTATTAACTCAGTTGTAGACATTTCTACAGTTCTACAGTAAGTGCAGAGGTACACTCTTTTATGCAACAGACTAAAATATCACAGCTTATCATATGGCCACTAATTAATGTAAATAGTGTTAATCTGCTGGTGCATCGGGTAATCGTGATAACATGTCAGCAATTACATTATCCGTCCCTTTAATATGACGGATTTCAAAGTCGAAATTCTGAAGTAGAAGACACCATCTTGCTAATCTATGGTTCTTTGGGTTGCCTTCTTTAATTAACAGCAGTGGCGCATTATCCGTCAAGACAACGAAATGAGAATTTAAGAGGAACATAGATAAACGACGAACTCAAAAGCCCAAACTTAATGCTTCCAATTCAGCTGTGGAATACTTGGTTTCCGCCGCTTTCAGCTTACGGCTGACATACAGGATTGGATGTTTCACGCCTTCATATTCTTGCATCAGACATCCTCCGATTGCGATAGCACTTGAATCTGTGGTTAATATAAATGGTAAATCTATGTTTGGTAATCTCAATATGGGTGGATTAAACAAAATGGATTTCAATTTGCAAATTGCATCCTCTAAACGGATACTCTTACAATTCCAACTATTACATACTTGTATGGATTTTGATGTACTAATAAGTCTAAACAATGTAAGAGTGACAATGAATTTACTATAGGCATATGTCAAAGTTATATGAAAAATTTTGCACCAACAGGAGTTAATGAACTGTAGCATGGTTTTTGCTCTTTCAATTTGGCGCAATGTTCATTGATATATGAATGAGATGGTAAATATCATGGACAATTTGTTTGTTATCCGGATAGTGGTGAAAGATACATTTTGAAAGGTAGGTAATGTTCGTTGAAGTTGGGCTAACAGCAAAAGTAGCAAGAGTGTCAGTAATTTGTCTCTGTTCATTCTACTGCTTGGTGAATGTGATTGTTTACTTTTGTTGGTTGAGATGTGTGTTTCAAAGAAATTGCTGTATTTATCTGGTAAATAGATGGATGGTGAATTAAAAATGGTAGTCTTTGTGCTGATGGATTTAGACGTGCATCGCTTTCTGGTTTTGTTCATGCAATAAAGCCGTTTGTTTGTATGCAATCGTTTCTGTCTTTGATTTTGTGTGAAGTCAATTGTTTGTGTTTGTTTATTTGCATACTGTTTGCTTGCACGATTGATGCTTGATAATGTTATTTCTGTATCTGCATAACTTTCTGCAGATGTATGTGTTATTTCTGTGTTTGTTTCATGTGTCCTTGTTAGATGACAGATTCGCAATGAACACATATGCTGACACTTGTTTGATAATAATAATTCTTTGTCACTAGTAGTGTCCCTTGGATATCTTTGTATTCCTTGGTTATGTTTCTTGGCATTAATCACGTAATTGTTTCTTTTTTCTAGAGACACAAATTGTTTCGACTCATATAGTTGGACGTTATGAGTTCTCTTAGCTGGTTTAGTCACTGTGGTTTTGTCTTCACGAGACACTGTCTGTAATGTGAAGTTGTCTTCATCGTCTTCGTTGTCAAGAGAATGTGTTGATAAAGTAGAATTGTCATTGATGTTCTTGTCCATGTCGTTATTGTCCCCTGTTATCTCTGTTTGGTTGTTTATATGGGTTTTGTGAGTCATTTGTCTTGTCACTACATTGGCGCATTCTGTCTGTTTTTGCACATTTACAGGTTCACAACTTTTCGTTTCGGTGGCATCCTCAATTCGATGTTTTATGCTGATGGTGTCATTGAAAGATTCAACCGCCCCTGTGTTATGCACCTCTGCAATTCCGTCATCGGTGGTCTCCCTTGTGCTTTTGGCAGTTTGAGACATGCAAATATGTTCTTTAGTTCTGGAATCACTGTTTGCTTTTTGGATGCAGTTTTTCTGTTCCCATTCTCTGATTTCTTTTTCAGAACAGGATCTTATGTTAGGAAGATTTCCAAGAATAATATCCGCACAAGGATCTTCTAATACTGCGCATAGCACTTGTCCTGACAGAAAAGGTGTCTGAATTTCGGCCAGTGCTAGGGGGTATCTTTCGATGGTGCCTGCGAATGTGCGACATGTCACGTAGTTGTGTGTGTAGTCTTTGTCATTAATTAATGTCCTTTTAATTCCAACCAGAGTCGCTCCGCTATCGCGAATGATTGTACATGGTTTGTTATTTAAAACTCCTTTCACAAATTTTAACTTGCCTTTTGATGTTAAGGCTGCGTTGGCTATTTCGTTGGATATACAAATTGTATGGCCACATTCCAAGGTGGTATCTATCTGAAATTTTCTGCACGTATTACAGGTGTTATTATTGATGGTGTTAATGATTTCTACCACATTCCCTGACTCATTCGCACTTTCACTCTGGATGTCACATTCATTCAGCTCTTCGATTTCTTCATCCGCAGATGTATCTATTAATGATGCATTGGCCTGCTTCATCATCTTGCGGCCCTCGCAGCGTCCCGAATAATGCCCGTACGCTGAACAAAAGTAACATTTGACCGCTCTCTTATACGCGTTTCTTTTGTTTTTGTTTTGTTTTTCTACCATCATTTGAAGGTGATGTGGATAAGTTGGTGATTTATCACATATTGCGTACTGTTCGTTTGTCAGATGACAATATTGACACAGGACTGGTTTGGTAAATTTAGGGCGTTGTTTGATCCTATTCTCATTTGGTTTTGAATATTTGGTGTTTGTGACGGCTGCTGTTTCATTCTGACTCATATTTAACTGAAAAATATCACGATTCGCTGTGAAATACGCACTACCTTTACTTTCGACTTCTTGAGTAGTCTTACAATCACTTTGCCTCAGAAATTTAGAGAAAGGAGTGGGTATCGTATTCATAATTTTGTCAATCATTATTAGCTCTTTTAGTTTGTCATAGCTGTTGTTTGTTTTCGCTGAGGTTATCCATTTTGTACAAATATCTTGGACTTTAGACACGTAGTCTATGAACGTTTGGTTTGGTGATGGTGTTAATTTTGAAAACTGCAATTGATAGCCTGCTGTGTCTAGTGAAAAATGTTGTAGTATTCTTTGTTTTAAATAGTCGTAATCTCTCCTCATGTCTTGTGGAATTGTTTCGATCACTTTTAAGGGCTCTAATGCTAAGTTTCTCATCAGGATAAATGCCCAATCGACTTTTGAAACGTTATGGTATGACATCAAACACTCGAAGTTATCTAAATATGCACTTATTGAATCTCCGGAACAAAACGGTTTGACTAAGCCTTTATATTTGTTGTATTTTTGTTCCTCTTCCTTACTCCTTAATTTATTTACTGAAATTTCTAAGTTGGAGTCAATTTCCATTTGTTTCAATTTTAATTGTGTTTCTAATTCTAACTTTTTTGTTTCTGCGTTTAATTGAGCTTGTTTGCTAGCAGCTTCGAGCTCCATTTGTATCTTTTCCGCCTCTCTTTGCATCTTTTTGTCTTCAGCCTCTATTTGCATCTTTTTCTCTTCAGCCTCTATTTGCATCTGCATCTTTTTCTCTTCCCTTTCCGCTTGCATCTTTTTTCTTCTCTTTCCGCTGCCCTATCTTCTCGTGCTATGTTCTCTAAATGCGTCTTTTGTGCCCATTCTGACAGTTTATCGGCAGTATAGCCTAATTTAATTCCTAATTCAATGCACTGTTCTAGTGTTGACATCTTGTAACTTTAGCTAATGTTAAATTTATAGAAATTAAATCCCTTTGGAAATAGTTTGGGTGTACAAAAATTGGTTATATCCCTTAATGTTTACATTCAAACTTTCTAACGAACACGTTCACATGGTCATGAAATGTGCATCTAAATATTATTAATAGCAATACATAGAAAAAATGTTACATCAATGAAAATATGTGAGTATCGTTTAGGGATCCAATGAGCATGAAATGGGACTTATCTTATTTACTGGTTTCTTGGCTGTAGTGTTGTTTGGTTCCCTTGTTTTATCGCCACTGCTGGAGAACAGTTTACATGCATACAATTTTTCGCTGAACAATCTGTTGTTGGAATTTTAAAAAAAATTGTAATTTGTCACTGTAATTGTCCAGTCATGTCAATGTTAAATTTTATGAACATAGTTTTTAAGTAATTTTCTAGAGGGACTACGATAGCTTATGAACAGATGATACGATAGTAGCTGCAAAGTTCAGACTTTGTCATGTATGAATGTTGATATATTTTACTTGGCAAAACCAAGAGCTGTCGGGAAAGTGAAGCTTGCGCTTGCCAAAACCGGCTTGGCCCCCAAATAGTCTGTCAACGTCCTAGAGACCTAGGGAAATGAAACTCGGGTTCATACAGGCAACAAACACCGTTCTGATACTATCTGATATAATTTATGTACAGTAAGCTGGCGAAGAATGGTTTTCGCAGCCAGCTACACTTGAGTACACTATCACAGGAGTTCATAACAAAGCAATCATACATAATCATTACAACAAACTCTATCATCTATCTATCTTATGAGTAACACCCCTAAATACACTTGGGTTCAATCTATCAAGTCCCCCTTAAGTTAAGCCCTGTTGCTTCTTCGATGTCCAGTCGGCGTCTGCCCTCTAACGTGTCTCGATTGGACACGAGCTGTAACTCTCCTCGAGCTTCTCGTGGAAAAGGTCCTGGCACGCAGTAAGCGGGTTCCACCTGTGTCCACGGAGCTGTAGGCGAACTGACCTATCCTTCTCGAAGGCTCTAGATTGTTCGAGCATTCGAGTGGATCTCTTTAGTTCCCTTGTATTGGGGTTATGTCCCTTCTCTAATTCCCTTCTATCTTTATGTTCCTACCGACTCCATGTGACAGAGACAAAATACGGTTTATGAGGCGGTGTCTTTGCTATTATACGTGTGTACATCACAGACTTCATGATTCAACATTGCTTCATAGCTTTATGAGACAAGTGTCTTTGCTAGAATACGTGTACAGACTTCATGATTCAACATTGCTTCATAGCTTTATGAGACAGGTATCTTTGCTAGAATACGTGTACAGACTTTACGATTCAATAATGATGCACAGGTTTATGAGCCTGTGTCTTTGGTAGTATACGTGTACATCACATACTTCATGATTCAACATTGCCTCATATGTTTATGAGCCAGGTGTCTTTGCTGTACATCACATACATCATGATTCAACATCGCTTAATAGGCAGGACTATTTTCACTGCTGCCCAATGTCAAGATTTTCAGATTCATCATTCATATTCATCCTGGAAGGCAACTTTCGTTGAAACCATTGTCAGCGAATCGACGATAGTTGTGGCCTTCGTCCTCTTATCTATCTTGATCACCGTCATCGTCATCGTCGTCGTCATCATCATCGTCATCATCATCGTCATAATCATCATCATCATCGTCGTCATCATCATCGTGTGCTATGCCGATAGGCGTGGGATTCGCCGTCTTACACGATGACGGGCCTTGAATCAGAAAATGGTGTGTGTTGTCGAATCATGATATGCCAGCCGTTGTGTGTTGTCGAATCATGATATGCCAGCCGTGTGTAAAGAAAGTAATCATGATATGCCAGCCGTTTGTAAAGAAAGTAATCATGATATGCCAGCCGTTTGTAAAGAAAGTTATCATGATATGCCAGCCGTTTGTAAAGAAAGTAATCATGGTATGCCAGCCGTTTGTACAGAAAGTATTCTGTCATTGCTTTCCTTCTTGGCAGTGGTCATACTTGTCGATGGCCGTGGCCATTGTCTGTGTAGAGGCATCCTCAGTCTGCAGTCCTGAAGCTGAGACTAACAACAACAACTATCTCACTGCTGCTCCCAAGTACAATCCACGCCCTGATCGCGTTACTCTGGTTGGTTACTTCATCTTACCCACGTGGTGTCGCATAGGCTAATGGAGGATGCCTTATTTCTCATTTAATTTGGGAAAACCATATCACCCGGCCCGTTGTGGAACTGGGTTTGCCATTATTCTTTGATTCCTACTCTCTCAACGAAACCATACAGATGTGCCCTGTTCCCGCGACAACCACTCGTGTCCCTACTCTTGTCACACAGACTGTAGTGCTGCAGATTGTTTTCAGGCTTCCTCACTCCTTCGGTCAGCTGTTGAATTGAGTCAAGTACCCTGTCTCCACCGTTGTGTCCTGTCTGTGCTATAGAACTCTCCAGCTGTGTCCTGTCCCCATCGTTGTATTGTTATGTCTGTGTTATAAACCTCTCCCACTGTGTCCTGTCTCCATCGTTGTATTTTTATGTCTGTGTTATAAACCTCTCCCACTGTGTCCTGTCTCCATCGTTGTGTCCTGTCTGTGCTATAGAACTCTCCATCTGTGTCCTGTCTCCATCGTTGTGTCCTGTCTGTGCTATAGAACTCTCCAGCTGTGTCCTGTCTCCATCGTTGTGCCCTGTCTGTGCTATAGAACTCTCCATCTGTGTCCTGTCTATATCGCTGTGTTATGTCTGTGCTATAGAACTCTCCAGCTGTGTCCTGTCTCCATCGTTGTATTGTTATGTCTGTGCTATAGAACTCTCCAGCTGTGCCCTGTCTCCGTCGTTGTGTTATGTCTGTGCTATAGAACTCTCCAGCTGTGTCCTGTCTCCATCGTTGTATTGTTATGTCTGTGCTATAGAACTCTCCAGCTGTGTCCTGTCTCCATCGTTGTATTGTTATGTCTGTGGTATAAACCTCTCCCACTGTGTCCTGTTTCCATCGTTGTGTCCTGTTTCCATCGTTGTGTCCTGTTTGTGCTATAGAACTCTCCATCTGTGTCCTGTCTCCGTCGTTGTGTTATGTCTGTGCTATAGAACTCTCCAGCTGTGTCCTGTCTCCATCGTTGTATTGTTATGTCTGTGCTATAAACCTCTCCAGCTGTGAACTGCACCGACACAAGTATCCTCACTCACTTGGTCAACATGTTTCCAAGGCCCTCTTGTGAATATGCAGTAAGGTCTTTGCCACCCTCGTTGAACATGTCCCGAAATCTGTGATTAGCCCCATCCACAAATGCCACCTTCTATGTAAATATCCCTAAATATGTGATTAGCCCCATGCACAAATATCACATCCTGTGTACATATCCCTAAATCTCAGATTAGCCCCATGCACAAATGTCACTTTCTGTGTAAATATTCCTACATCTGTGATTAGCCGCATTCACAAATGCAACCTTCTGTATAATTATCCCTAATTCTAAGATTAGCCACATGCACAAATGCCATCTTCAGTGAAAATGTCACTAGATATGTGATTACGCCCCTGCACAAATGCAACTTTATGTGTAAATATCCCCAAATCTGTTGTTAGTTCCAGCCACAAATGCCACCTTCTGTGAAAATGTACCTAAATCTGTTGTTAGTCCCAGCCACAAATGCCAGCCACTGTGACAATGTCCCTAAATCTGTGGTTAGTCCCAGCCACAAATGCCAGCCTCTGTGACAATGTCCCTAAATCTGTGGTTAGTCCCAGCCACAAATGACAGCCTCCGTGACAATGTCCCTAAATCTGTTGTTAGTCCCAGCCACAAATGCCAGCCTCTGTGACAATGTCCCTAAATCTGTGGTTAGTCCCAGCCACAAATGCCAGCCTCCGTGACAATGTCCCTAAATCTGTTGTTAGTCCCAGCCACAAATGCCAGCCTCCGTATGTCCCTAAATCTGTGGTTAGTCCCAGCCACAAATACCAGCCTCCGTGACAATGTCCCTAAATCTGTTGTTAGTCCCAGCCACAAATGCCAGCCTCCGTGACAATGTCCCTAAATCTGTTGTTAGTCCCAGCCACAAATGCCAGCCTCCGTGACAATGTCCCTAAATCTGTTGTTAGTCCCAGCCACAAATGCCAGCCTCCGTGACAATGTCCCTAAATCTGTTGTTAGTCCCAGCCACAAATGCCAGCCTCCGTGACAATGTCCCTAAATCTGTTGTTAGTCCCAGCCACAAATGCCAGCCTCTGTGACAATGTCCCTAAATCTGTTGTTAGTCCCAGCCACAAATGCCAGCCTCCGTGACAATGTCCCTAAATCTGTTATTAGTCCCAGCCACAAATGCCAGCCTCCGTGACAATGTCCCTAAATCTGTGGTTAGTCCCAGCCACAAATGCCACCTTCTGTGAAAATGTCCCTAAATCAGTGGTTAGTCCCAGCCACAAATGCCAGCCTCCGTGACAATGTCCCTAAATCTGTTGTTAGTCCCAGCCACAAATGCCAGCCTCCGTGACAATGTCCCTAAATCTGTTGTTAGTCCCAGCCACAAATGCCACCTTCTGTGAAAATGTCCCTAAATCTGTTGTTAGTCCCAGCCACAAATGCCAGCCTCTGTGACAATGTCCCTAAATCTGTGGTTAGTCCCAGCCACAAATGCCAGCCTCCGTGACAATGTCCCTAAATCTGTTGTTAGTCCCAGCCACAAATGCCAGCCACTGTGACAATGTCCCTAAATCTGTGGTTAGTCCCAGCTACAAATGCCAGCCTCTGTGACAATGTCCATAAATCTGTGGTTAGTCTCAGCCACAAATGCCAGCCTCCGTGACAATGTCCCTAAATCTGTTGTTAGTTCCAGCCACAAATGCCACCTTCTGTGAAAATGTCCCTAAATCTGTTGTTAGTCCCAGCCACAAATGCCAGCCTCTGTGACAATGCCCCTAAATCTGTGATTAGTCCCAGCCACAAATGCCAGCCTCTGTGACAATGCCCCTAAATCTGCAGTTAGCTCCGGCCACAAATGCCTCTGGTACTGTAGCCCCACTACAGATGGTCATGTGCTGGAATTCCTTCAGGTGCGGACATGCATTTCAATGACCTGGGAGCTTGGATCGACCTATCCGACAAGTTAGGTACCAGCCACTTTCCATGGAAATAAAGGCGGGGGGCAGGATATTGATCACATCACCCACAAGTTTATACGTGTGGGGTTAGCATCATATAAATATAGCCAATGTGTCTGGTGAGTTGACAAGCGATCGCTTATAATATAAGTATAAGCGACCGCATGCCATCTCATATAAGTTATATATATATATATATACACAGCCGGTCTCCCTGACGTAGGCGTTATGGACGTTGTTCGTAATCCCGTATACTCTCGTACGAAACATAGCTGCGCGAGATTCGGCAGCGAATTGCGTCACGCTGGTTACATACGGAGGTATGTGAGCCGGTCGTTCAGAAAACAATGGCAAACTACTGAAAGTAATAACTTGCCAAGGCATCAAAAACAGCTGAAAAATGCTGGTGTTGACTGCAATGTCCTGTAAAGGATACTCGAAACACACACACACACAAATACACACACACACACACACACGCACGCGCGCGCGCACACATTCTTTTACAAAAGTGCGATGTCAGACTGATGAGGACAGATACACAGATAGAAGAATCGTTAATCGTTGCAAAATAATTCACGTGTGACAAAATACGACACGGACAAAAGCAAACTAACAGCTGCCATGTAATTTTAACCTATATTGATAGTTACTTCAGCCGTTTCCATGGTGAAGTGACGTAATCGATAGACGCATTTAAGCAACTTTCCTATCTGCTGTCTTCCCCCATCTGTATCTATCTAACATTCTGTGTACTGTAGGATGATTTCAGTCAAGTGCTGTGATTGATACCAGTTGTGTATGTGGTTGCATAGGTAAGTGTGTCTGTACAGGTAATTAGGTAAACAAACCAGACAGCTTGTTATTGCCTACAATACTTGGAATTTTCTTCGGTGAACATTAAATCCCTATCTTGGGGTTGACGCCGAACTGGAAGCAGTGTGTCCCAATACTAGATTTGTAAAGCAAAGCCAGGGAGGTGATCATAACAGATCTGCTATTTGCTGATACTAAAGTTGTCACCCGGAGCTATGTGGAACTCCAGAAGTGAAATAATCAGTTCCAAAAGACCTGTAAGGACTTTAGTTTGTTTGACTTGACAATGAACTGGACAAACTGAAGGGCGACAACTACACCCCTCACTAAGTTTGATAATTACCACAGGCAGTGATGTACGACTTTACGTGCTTACGTTGTATCGTCAATGCCAGACTTACCATGGGTAAAGACATCAACACAGCTACAGTCCTACTAATCAATGACAGACTTACTCTGGAAACAGAAATCCACAAAGCTACAATACCACTTATCAATGAAAGACTTACCCTGATACAGAAATCCACAAAGCTACAGTCCCACTAATCAATGAAAGTCTTAACGTGGATACAGACATCAAGAAAGCTACAGTTCCACTGCACACGTTGTGACATGAGATATATCGGGTAAATAGGTCTACGTCTTGCTGACAGATTTAGGCAACACCTTTCTGATATCAACAGTGGCGCCCAGAAACCAGTATCCATGCATTTACAATCCACTGATAGTCGTCTAACGCGCATCAGTCACTCCAAGCAAGGATACAGATTCAGATAAGTACCCTTAATATTGTCATGTAGTGTGTTTCATGTAGTTTTGTGTCGGTTTGTATTTGTTTGTTCTGTGCTGACGAAGGCGGAATCACGAAACGCGTTCAGAACTCATTCGCCATGGAAGCCGGCTCCCATTGTGTTACACAGGCAATGTATGGATATTTTGCCCTGGCCATGCGGGGGTGCGGGGGAATGAGCAGGCTGATAGGCTAGCAGGGAGGGCACCTCTTGGTGGCAGATTGCCTATGGACAAGGAAGAGGTGGTCGTGCGCTTGTGAGACCAGGTGGAGAAGGCGGAGGAACAGAGTGAGAACCCATATGTGGAAAGAATGAGATTGCGGGGGATCGGCAGGGGTTCTGGAAGAATCTCAAAACTGAGAGGGAAGACCAGGAGAACTTTTAATCAAGTAGTGGTGGGAACGATTAGTAGTGTGACTCTTCGCAGGCTATTGAACGAGGGGACGGAGCACGTATGGGAATGCCCTGAGAGCATTGATGTCGGTTCTTAACTCAACTCAACACTGACCAAATCTGACGTGTCCGTTTGGGGCTTTTATAGGAATATGATAATTCCTCTATTAGGGTGAGGGAGTGCAGGAGCACATTTGGGAGGCTGCAAGCCTGAACCTAGTGCGAGGAAATGCAACTTAAAGACTAAATTTCACGGCAGGACAGACCAGCTGGCCTGGTTTCAGATGTATTGGTGTTACCTTCCTCTGGAGTAAACTAGGCAAGCCGAGAGAGTGATCAACACTTGGTCTCTGCAGTTCAGCCCATCTTTGTGCTACGGAGAGGCATACTTCTATCCCTAGTCGACACCATGGGTTGTAGCTATTGTGCCTTGATTGAAGCACAGTGCAACAAACTGTTGTCTGTCCAGACGGCTTGTTGCCAATAGGATTCTTTTCTCACTGGAGATGTATTTCTCCTGTACCGAGTTAAACACGGTGAAGGGTTTCTCTTCTTACTGGAGATGTATTTCACGTGGAATCAGTTAATCACACTGATGGGTTTCTCTCCTCACTGGAGATGTATTTCTCGTGTAATTAGTTAATCACACTGATGGGTTTCTCTCCTCACTGGAGATGTATTTCTCGTGTAATCAGTTAATCACACTGATGGGTTTCTCTCCTCACTGGAGATGTATTTCTCGTGTAATTAGTTAATCACACTGATGGGTTTCTCTCCTCACTGGAGATGTATTTCTCGTGTAATCAGTTAATCACACTGATGGGTTTCTCGCCTCACTGGAGACGTATTTCTCGTGTAATCAGTTAATCACACTGATGGGTTTCTCTCCTCACTGGAGATGTATTTCTCGTGTAATTAGTTAATCACACTGATGGGTTTCTCTCCTCACTGGAGACGTATTTCTCACTCTATTCTCCGTGGTAATCATCATCTTCATGTGCTATAAAACTTCATCACTCTATTCTCCGTGGTAATCATCATCACCATCATCATCATCATCATCATCATCATCATCATCATCATCATCATCATCATCATCATCATCATCATCATCATCATCATCATCATCATCATCATCATCATCATCATCATCATCATCATCATCTGCTATAATACTCTATCAGTCTATTCTATTTGGTAATCATCATGATCATGTGCTATAATACTCAATCAGTCTATTCTCCGTGGTAATCATCATCATTATAGGCTGTGGACATGAGAAGGCACTCTCGTTACGCTAGAGATTGGGTCAATGAGGCTCCCCCCCCCCCCCCCCCCCCCCGTAGATCCAGACAGGCTCACAGATTTTAACTACTATCAATGGCATTAGTTCTGGCCATGAGATGAAATAATGTTTGCAGTCATTGACACAATTACTTAGTATGAACGTTCATTCATTACTTTAGTATGAACGTAGAAATAACATTTTTCAAACAGGACCCCGTACCCTACCCCATCTCGCGAGTAAGATCTCCCCGTTATCCACTAGTTGACACTGTCCGTGCTTCCTCGTAAATCCGGAGAACACAAACACCAGTTGTTTACTCTGGTTTTAACGTGTTGGTATGAGAGCCGGTCGTTCAGAAAGCAATGGCAAATTACGGAAGGTAAAACTTGCCAAGATATTAACAACGGCAGTAAAATGTTGATGTTGACTGCAGCGTCCTGTAAAAAAAAGGATAGGTCAGGAATTTAGTTTCTCAGGTATCATTATGACACCTTTATAAGGGTTACCTATGTGATCATGCCTTGGAATCTAGGCTCTAGACTTGGAATCTTCTTCTTCTTTGCGTTCATCCGGAGTGATTTTTTCAGATGTGATTGCGGTGTGTCTGGTTAGGCACCCTCGGGTCGAAACCCTCAGGCCAACACATCCGACTTTTAGCGTGCATTTTTGGCCAGGTTAGCAATCCTGGGAGACTCTCACTTTTGTGGTACCGTCCACATCTCTGCTGGTCTAGTTGGAACAGTCGAAGACTACACGGTCATCCCTCAAGTGAAGGCAGGGACAGTCCATAGCATTTTCCGCCATCCTGGGTGGCTTCCATAGTTGCAGAGCCGGCACATAACGCTCTGGTGCTGGGTTTACCGAGGGAATCGTCACGTCCTGCTCATGGCTGTTTTAATTCCTCACTTCAATATATTGGGCATTTCGCTCGCCCTGGGCCGTTCCTGCACAAACCAGTCAGCTCTGCGGTTGGTTTCCACTAAGCGAGTTTTCGGACATGTGCTTGTCCCTGTACCCATCAGAGCTGTTTCAGGCACGGCAGACATTCGGAAAACTACCTAGTCAGAGCTGTTCCGAACAAGAGCGGCATTCGGAAACTAGGTAGTCAGAGCTGTTCCTAGCACGGGAGACATTCGGACGAGACATTTCACTCGGACGTAAATGCGTAGTGTCAGTTTTTAGTTTGCCACCCGTAGGTCGACACTTCCGACTTCCGGCGGGCATTTTTTAGTGAGGTTAGCCTTCCTCTGGTTTCGAGACACGTTAGACTGTTATAATGTCACCCACATCTCAGCTGGTCAAGATAGAACTATCATCGATATCGTGGTCTGCCCTCAAGGGAAGGCAGGGGCAGCCCATGGGCATTATCTCGCTATCCAAGGGGGCTTCCATAATTGCAGAGCCGGCACATATTGCTCTGAGACTGGGCTCACCCAAGGAGTTTCCACGTCCTGCTCATGGCTGCTTTAGTTCCTCACTTCCATGTGTTGGGCATCCCACTTGCCACTGATCGCTCAATCACACACCAGGAGCGGTCAGACTGCGAGTGACATCCACTCGGTAAGCTTTTGCTTGTGACTTCAGACCACGCAATAGGTTCGCTCGCCGTGCGTTCCATTTCGCGTTGATGAGACATTCTTCCACTTTTGTCTACACTCTCTATGAGTTAGATACAGACAGTTTCCGTAACCCTTCGACTGGGGCACTTTTCTGACTTTTTTGTACTCGCTCACGAGGTAGGCTACATGTGCTGCCGGCTCAGCACCTTACCTTCGTGCAGCAGTTAACGGGAAACGGCCAGGCCCCTTCATCCGGGAAACTCTCATATCCCCCAGCTGGGAGCCTTCGAACATGTATCAGACCTGAGCATGTAGCTTGCTCAGTATCATGTTTCTATTTTCCTGTAGACGGGTATCAGCCTGGCTCTAAGATCCGAGGGTTTGTGGCTTAGAGGCGTTCAGCCACAGCCCTCGACAGGGAGCCTTAAGAGCTTTGTCCGGACCAAGAAATTCTGCCTTTGTGCACCACATTTAATTTTTGACTGCTATCCTCAGTCTATGCCTGCAGAGCAGCAGGTTGTGTCTCTCTTAGTCTGGTCCCTATCCCATAAGCTGTCCGATATGTAATTTTTCACCCATCGGCAAGCAAATGGGGTCTATGGGACACGCAAGCTCCCCCACCACGTCAAGGTGGAGACACATCGGGGGAGAGACTTGGAATCTAGGCTCTAGACTTGGAATTAAGGCCCTAGACTTGGAATCTAGGCTCTAGACTTGGAATCTAGGCTCTAGACTTGGAATCTAGGCTCTAGACTTGGAATCTAGTTTCTAGACTTGGAATCAAAGCCCTAGACTTGGAATCTAGTTTCTAGACTTGGAATCAAGGCCCTAGACTTGGAATCTAGTTTCTAGACTTGGAATCTAGGCTCTAGACTTGGAATCTAGGCTCTAGACTTGGAATCTAGGCTCTAGACTTGGAATCAAGGCTCTAGACTTGGAATTTAGTCTCTAGACTTGGAATCTAGTCTCTAGACTTGGAATCTAGGCTCTAGACTTGGAATCTAGGCTCTAGACTTGGAATCTAGGCTCTAGACTTGGAATCTAGTCTCTAGACTTGGAATCTAGGCTCTAGACTTGGAATCTAGGCTCTAGACTTGGAATCTAGGCTCTAGACTTGGAATCTAGGCTCTAGACTTGGAATCTTGGCTCTAGACTTGGAATCTAGACTCTAGACTTGGAATCTTGGCTCTAGACTTGGAATCTAGACTCTAGACTTGGAATCTTGGCTCCAGACTTGGAATCTAGACTCTAGACTTGGAATCTAGACTCTAGACTTGGAATCTAGGCTCCAGACTTGGAATCTAGGCTCTAGACATGGTCTGAAAGTGACGCGTTTCTTTTATATGGGCGATTGCCCTGTTTGCAGGTCACGTGATAACTTTGTTTAGGTGATCATGTAGCTAGAAGCTAGCCGTTGTTTGGAGGTGGCGTGTTTGAATCCCAGTGTACAAATATCCGTTCTTGTTTATGTCTCATTATTCATGCTTTAGTTTCCATCTTACCGTCCATGAGTGCCAATCAATACCGTTGTATTTATTTCTCGTGTTTTCGATAACCGCGAGAGAATAATCGATGTGAGCACAGACTGGTTGATGTGACACTGTCCTACTTCTAGAGGTATTATATCTGCATTTTGTGACAAACAGAATCAAACACATGTGGTATTTATTGTATTCAAAGTTGTAATTTATCAATAAGAAATTCTCATTCGGCATGGATGTAGATCGATTCCACCGATAGATCGAAACCGCCAGTCTGTTGTTTGGATTCTCTCACCAAAAGATATTGTAGTTAATTTGTTTATCTCTTCTCTACACAGAGAGGACACAACTCTGGTTTATATTCCTATTACACGATATTTGCTGAGTTATAAATAGTGTGTGTTATTTTCCGCATGAGTTAGTTTAGTTTAGTTAGTTTAGTGTAGTTTAGTCGATGGATCAACATCACGGCACACGGGTGCAACCCATAAGTGCTTCGTTCTCCTCCTAACTCAAACTTGAGTCTGAAGAAACTCAGCTCAGTGCACGAACTCCGTAGCACCTGCGAGGATCCTGAAATACTTTGGGTAGATTTTTAACTCGAAATTTTGCCCGGTCAGCGTCGTTAGGCTACTATTTTTCGATTTCCAACTGCCAAGGGATTGTCTACGTGCGCAACAATACACACGGGCGTCCGATCTCACTACCCAGAGACGGTGATGGTTACTAAAAGTCCACGAGAAAAAATCCCGGTCATCACCGGGGCCTGAACCCGGGACCTCCAGCACTCGAGGCGGACACCATTTAATGCAGACAAGACAGGCGACATTGACACATGGAATCTTCAGTTGTGGATATATTGTCAAATCACATCTTAATTCCAACAAACATTAACAAATTAAAACTTCAGCTGTGGAAACATTAACAAATCAAATCGTCAGTTGTGGAAACATTAATAATAGATCTTCAGTTGTAGAAACATTAACAAATCAGATCTTTATTTGTGGATACATTAAAAAATTAGATCTTCATTTGTGGATACTTTAACAAATCAAATCTTCAGTTCAATAAACATTGACAAATCAGATCTTCATGTGACAGCCTGATACGACACAGGATAGTGATGTTACCAATACCAGCATCCCCTGCAGTGCCCCGGGGTATGATGGGAAGTCGCTCTGGAACACACTGATAAATAGAGGTGAGTGTCAGTTTCCCGCTCTCTTCAACTAGAACAACTGTGGCCGAAGGAGCGATTAGGTAGATTGCTGTAGATATGTAGATACCATCAAATAGGGAGGCTTTAACCAGCCCTCCCCAGTCACTGGACCAGAGCAGGGAGTCACAAATGCCTCTAGATTTAACAAAGACTGGCTTGTGGGATCCACACACAAGGACCGAGGAAATCCATGAAAATGACTGGCAATTTGTAAGCCCACTCTTGGTGAGTTAAATTTATTTAGATAGCTTAATTAAAGATATGATAGTGGTGCCTTTGCTAGTCCCCAACTGGGAGCCCCAAACTTAACATCCACATGATTGAGGTACAATTTGGTGTAGTTCGGTTTATAGTTTTACCGAGTCTGAGGAGCTCTTCTGTTCCTGAGTGACTAAAATTAGTAGAGTTAGCTTCACATGCAAAATGGCGATAACCGGCAGAATGACAACAACATGGGTTTGCCTCAATTAGTGACGGTAAAAGTGCTACTCTGCAGATTGGCAGGGATGTAGTAAGAAAACTAGTACCAGGGGTATTCGGTGAAGATCCAGGATGGGTCGACAGGGATTTGAAACAATATTCTCCAATTCCAGACAAAGGATTACTCCAAGGGCTGTTCTTACACCAATGACTATAACAAGAGTCTATCAACTAAACGACAAAGTAAGAGTAATACAAGCATCATTTGTTTATTAAACTTCTGAACTTCACAATAATATACAGACATGTAGCATCAACAAAGAAGTTAGGATACAGCAAAAATCAAACAGCAAAAACACTAATCCAACAAATAAAATTCCTAAGTCCAGCATAGACTTCTAATCCAGTAAAAACTCCAAATCTACCAAACACTAATCCACCAAACAATAATCCACCAACAACTAATTCACTAAAACTAATTTACCAAAAACTTCTAGTCCACTAAAAAACCCAGGAAAATCTAAAATCTAAAACTAGAATTCTGGCTTTTCCACTGCAAAACTTCAGGGTCTAACTACTAAAACACATTTGCAATAGGCATTGGCGCCTCTTCACTCAGTGTGGTGGACTACGGAAAAGGCCAGTTCTACCTGTGCAGGGGCCTTTTATCCTGGGGTCGTTCTGACTCCCAGAGTTCCAGACCAATCAGACACCCTCTTGCAGAATTCCACCATCATCGCGAGCCGAGTACATTATTCCCCATCTTTAACTGTTGTCGTCCCGACAACTGAACATTACACCCCTAGTGCTTTGGGTAAAGGAGGGATAATTTCTGACCCCTACCTTATAGTCCTCCACTGTTAAATGGAGCTAAAAAAACTTTCCTATCTTCACCAGACATCACCCATTTAGTAAAACACCCCAAAATTGTACATCAGGTACCAACAAGAATAATGGCCACATGCAAATACAAGGTACATTTACATTAATACCAGTCATTATTCATGACTAAACTAATATCAGCAGTGAAAAAAAAAAATAATGCAATCAACAGGGAGACAGTCTCCGGCCACCTTAGTGTTCACAATATTATACGAACAATTACAAAAACAATGAATAATTCCCCCTCTTTAACTGTTGTCGTTTCGACAACCGAACCATACGTCCCTGGTACACTTATCAAACAAGTAGTGATCTCCACAGCTCTATGCTCTGATAATTCTATGCCAAGGAACACATCCCTCGGCGACCAAAACCTGTCACTCTTGAGGACATTGCCCTCAAAGCTTAAACTGTTGGTTACATCCCTAAACCGTACCATTATTTAAAAAAAATGTCTCATCCTACCCAGATTTATAATGTGAAACAGTATACATGCACATCACCAGTCATCAATAAGTCCAAAATAACATTAATCTCAACACATAAGCATAGGCCATCCTTATACTAGTACAAGTTAATACTCAGTGATCAAATTAACATCAGTGAGGAGAAATAGCCCCTCTGCTACACGAGCAATCATAACAAAATGAATACAACCCCCACTTTTTACATAAAATTAATGAAACAAACATAAAAGTTACACAAACAATAAATCAGCAACCTTTATACAGGTTACAACTTGCCTCAACACTGAACAATTGAAACAAAATGTATTCAAAAATAACATCATCTATCTCTTCTAAGACGGATTCTCTCTGATCGCCTCACATTCAAGTCTCCTGGTTCAAACATGTACCAGTGACTTCTTGGTGGTCTATCCCGGGGTTCCTCAACCTCTACCACGACAGGCAATTCTGGTAGTCTTATTGTCGCCTCCGGTACCTCAATTACCGCATCTTTCTCACACCGCTTTAACTCATGTCCTACTGCTCTAATGTCAGGTCCATTCTCTCCCACTCTTCTAGTACAATATGGGCCTCCTGATGCTTTTGGGATCTGTACCACTGTATATTTGTCTACAGACCACTGGTCTTTAATCTTGCGCCTCTCTGTATAGTGGACTCTCTTCCTAACTACTTCTCCTATGGTTAGCAATTTAGGGGATGATGTCTTGTCACATCTCTCTTTCCTTACAGCAGCTAACTTTCTTAACTGTTCGCCTGCCCTAACATGCGCGTTACGCAGACGGGAAAGATGTCCAGTCACCCAGTTCTCAACATTTGGTTCCCCATCATTACAATCACTATCATTACTAGCATCTAGAATGAAATCTACCGGCAATCTGGGTTCTATTCCAAACACCAAGTAGTACGGGGAGTACCCTGTGGACGAGTGGGGCGTAGAGTTATAAACTAACAAAACTTCAGCTATATGTTCAGACCATTTCCTTTTCTGGCTTGCCTCTAGTGGCCTCAGAAGATCATGTAGGGTCCTATTAAACCTCTCGCACTGACCGTTCCCTTTTGGATTCCAACTCGTTGTATGGCTCTTTTGAATCCCGTATACCCTACAGAGTTCTGCAATCACAGCCGATTCAAAGTTCCTGCCCTGATCTGAATGGAGCCTATGGGGTACACCTACATACAGAAACCATTTCTCCACCAGAACTTTTGCAACTGTCGAGGCCTTCTGATCCCTTGTGGGAACAGCAACTGTAAATTTGGTGAAAACATCTGTAATGACCAACACATTTTCATACCCCCAACTATCCTTCTCCAACATAGTAAAATCCATGGTCACCAACTCAAAAGGCCTAGATGCTAATAAATTACCCGAAGGACCCTGCAGTTTAATATGGGGTGGTTTAGCAATATTACACCTCTGGCATCTTTTACAAAACAGCTCAACATCTTTTGTGATGCCAATCCAATAACACCGACTTCTCAGGATTTGTATCATCCTATCTCTGCCCTGATGGCCGGTGCTGTGCACCGATTCTAACACTCTCTGCTTCAATGCATCAGGTACCACTAAGTGAGAAATCCACCCTCTACCTGGCTTCTTTAATTTCCTGTACAACAACCCATTAATCACACTCAATCTCTTTTTCGCTGCTTCAACAAGCTTTTGGTTTCAGGGGGTAAACCCCTCATCTCTATCTTACTCAGTCTCACTCTCTCACTCACACAAATTAACACTTTATACACATGCACATCGTCTGCTTGTAGTTTTATCAACTCTTCTGCTGAATATGATGGTAATGATAACAGTGGCACATTACCCACAGGGTTATTCTGTCTATCTACATCTACAATCTCTCCTATCCTAGCAGTTCTTAAGTTTGGACTAATTGGTGTAGCAGCTATGTGACTGATTGTAATGTCACCTTCTTCATCTGATCTTCCTGGGGCTTCAAAAGGGTAGCGGGACAAATAATCAGCATTTCCATTAGCACGACCTGGTTTGTGCTTAATGGTATAGTCAAACATCGACATCTGTGCTATCCATCTCTGCTCAATGGCACCCAGTTTTGCCTTTTGCCACAAAGCTAAATTCCTACTATTTGTAAAAACTTCTACTTTAGTACCTAAAAGATAACTTCTAAACTTCTCAGTCATAGCCCACTTCAACGCAAGTAACTCAAGCTTAGAACTGCTTTTAGCGTTGCGTTCTGAGGGGCGAAGCGTACGGCTAGCGTAAGCTAAGACTCTTTTCTTACCATCTTGAATTTGCGAGAGGACAGCACCTAAACCCTGGTATGAGGCATCTACCTCCAATATGAACTGTAATGAGAAGTCTGGGAAGCCTAAAAGGGGTGTCGATGTCATTGCCTCTTTTAAGCGATTAAACGCCTCATCACACTCTGGAGTCCACAGCCGTCCTATTGGTCGTTTCTTCTTCTTAGTATCGCCGGTCTGCTGCTGGTTGAATTGGCCAACCAGCTCATGTAGTGGTCTTGCAATATAAGCAAACTTTGAGACAAACCTTCTATAATAACTGGCTAACCCTAGAAATGACCTAAGTTCTGTCTGAGTTCTGGGCACAGGTGCTTCTTTTATGGCTGCAACTTTATCATCCATGGTGCCAATGCCTTCTTCTGAAATGGTGTGCCCTAAAAACTCAACCTTTTTCTGACAAAAGTTACCCTTTTCAGGATTTAGTTTTAGTCCATGGACTGCAGTCTCTCAAACACTTTCTCAAGCCTACTCAAATGCTCTGAAAAATCCCCAGAAAACACCAAAATGTCATCAAGGTATACCAACAAAATCTGGAAAAAATAGTCATTCAGAGAGCATTGCATTAACCTCTGGAAGCTGCTCGCTGAGTTTGCAAGTCCCATTGGCATACGCGTATACTCATACAAACCAAACGGGGTGGTAAAAGCAGTCTTCTCTTGATCCTCTGGCTTCATGGCCACCTGATAATACTCACTGGCAAGATCTAAAGTTGAAAACAATTTGGCACCACCCAGGACATCTAGATATTCATCTACTCTAGGGAGAGGGTATGCATCTTTCTTTGTCCTAACATTTACTGCCCGATAATCGACACATAACCCAAGTCTACCATCTTTTTTTCTAACGAGGACCACCGGAGAAGCCCAAGGACTGGAACGTTCCTTAATTATCTGACTATCTAATAAAACTTGGAGATGATCTTGTACTTCTCTATAAAATGCTGGGGGAATTCTCCTATAAGGCTGCTTGACGGGGGTCTCATCTGTCAACTGGATGCTATGGGTTACTTTATCTGTATAGCCTACGTCAGTGTCTCTCTTGGCAAAAAGACTATCATACCTAATTAATAACTCATCTAACTTCTTCCTATCTCTATCACTACCCTCAAAACTGCTCAAATCTACAGGGCACCTAACATCATCTTTCTCTCCGGCATACGGCCGTGTTGAAACCTCAACTTCCTGAGCACTTACCATTTTGAAATGGTTGGTCAAATCCACAGTAGCATCTGAAATATCCCCAACTTGAGTACACTTTGACAAGAATATGTCTTCATCCCCAAGATTGACCACTTGGACTTGGCATACGCCCCGTTTCAAGGTAGTCAAAGTGTGGGAGAAAAGCAAACCCTTGTGCTCCAAGTCTCGAGTTGGGCTGAAAATGACATGCATATTTTCACTCACAAATCTTACACATTTTACACTAACTGCCGTGATGGAGCGGGCAGGTACGCAAACTCTATTGTCAACAAACACTTTAACTCCGTCCAGTCCGACTCCAGGAATCTCCTCCGCTGGGCTGCTCCAATTAAGAAACCTACACAGATTCGGTACTGACTGTAAAATGTTCGTGCCAATAATGCCATGCACTCTTCTCCCCCCCCCCCCCCCCATTGTCCATGTCTTTGGTGACAAACACCCCACAGTCCTTCACTTGTGTCCCACTCAACACAATGTCACACACAAAGTACCCCACATACGGAATCACTACGCCATTTGCGGCCGTCAACCTAACGAATTATCCTTCCTTTAGAACATAGTCCTGGAACATGACCCTGAAACAGGCCTCAGTGATGGTGGAAACCTGAGAACCTGTATCGATGACACACTGAACACTCTTGCCACCTATCAAAACAGTCTCTTCGGGCCTACCACCCACAATATTAATGTCCGAGCCATGACGCCCCCCTTCTAATACCTGGCTCCCAGCCTTAGAGGGGTCTCGTTTAATGCCTGTCTGCACTCGCGCCACCTGCAAATCAAGATGCAGACATCCTTGCCACTGAAAAAAAATTATAATTCCCATGACTATGCAGGCAATTTGTAAGCCCACTCTTCGTGAGTTTAATTTATTTAGATAGCTTAATTAAAGATAGGATAGTGGTGCCTTTGCTAGTCCCCAACTGGGAGCCCCAAACTTAACATCCACAGGGTTGAGGTACAATTTGGTGTAGTTCGGTTTATCATAGTTTTACCGAGTCTGAGGAGCTCTTCTGTTCCTGAGTGACTAAAATTAGTAGAGTTAGCTTCACATGCAAAATGGCGATAACCGGCAGAATGACAACAACATGGGTTTGCCTCAATTAGTGACGGTAAAAGTGCTACTCTGCAGATTGGCAGGGATGTAGTAAGAAAACTAGTACCAGGGGTATTCGGTGAAGATCCAGGACAAGATGTTCTCATACGATGGTGTGTATATTTGTAGGTTTTTAGATTTAATATAGCAGACAGCGCAGTTCGAATTGGAAGTAATTAAGTATCAATGACAATACGATACTGTGTTGTGTAGTTCTAGAGAATTTGATATAGCCAGAATTCAATATAGTGGGCAAAATATGTAGTATCATAGTCCAGAGTAGAGGAGGATGTATGTATTGTTCTATAAAGTCTGTTCTGACAAGAGGAAAATACGGAGCACTAGCATAAAATATGAGGAAATAATGAAATAATGGTTGGGGTTGTTTACAACAGCAAAGAGGAAAATATGGAGCACTGTAGCATAAAATATTAGGTTATGGTTAATTCTATTTGGGTGATATTTCTGTATGAAGGTGGCCAGACTAGGTGTGCAGGGATATATATAATATAATGCCATTATTATAGTAGCATGGTAAGGTTGAAGAATAACAGTAGATTGAATGGCCTGGGGTAACCAGGGCTGTTCCAGGTGGACTGTACAGTCAGTAAGAGGGAGGCAAGGTACATCATGGTGTGGTTATACCGGTCTGGTCTACAGTAAGGAACATGAAGTTGAACTGAAACCATTTTACGGATGTGTTGATGATTTAACTTCCCACAACAAAGGGGAAGACCGGTGTATTTATATTATAATGTATTGAGGTATTGAGATGCCTCACATGTAATGAAAAGTAAAGGGTGCCAGGGGATGAGAGACACCTCCATTATGTTATATTGGGTTTGAAGTCATATGACTTATTATGATTCAATAATGCTAAAATTATAGTGATTGTTGGCTTACGGAGGTGTAGAGTGGCACGGTGGAAGCAATAGATAGGTGGTGCTTGATAACAATGTCTTTTATGTTCTCCTAGATAAATGTAGCTATGGTAATAATTATTAATGACTGTGTGCAGTGATGAAGATACCAGGTTGAATACTACACATATGATAGTGTTGTTTATAGTTATAAGGTTCATGATTATGAGGATAATGATATGTGTTGTTCAGGTTTGACAAATGTGAACTTAGTAAGAATAGTCTCCTGACCAGCCAGTGCAAGAGGTGCTGAATAGGGCACCCATAATGAATCTGGGGTATTATTGAATGAGCTTGGTCATGGTGAGGGTGACCATGTATTGATGTCAGCTAACATGATTGGGATTGTGATTGTGGTGATGGCTATGGTGAGAGCGATCATTTGATGATTGTGATGGTTTTATGTGGCGATATATGTTATATGCCTGAGTTGTTGGCGGTGACTTATGTTATAGCCTGTGTCCTGATTGTTGCTGGTGTCATGGTATATTGATATTGTCTAGTTGTCATCAGTATAAAGGTGTGTGTCCTGGTGATGTCATGTTGAATTGCATATCCTATGTCTGCTTGATTGCTGTTGGTGCATTGAACTGTATTTATGTCCTGTATGTACATGTTCAAATGGTGTTGTCCTGTTAGAGTCGTTGTACACCGGTGTAGCTGAGTTGTGTTCGGTGTTGATTTTGACTAGTTGATGAGTGTTGCTGTGTAACATTGGCATTTATGAGTGGTATTGTCAGCCTGTGGTGTTGGGGATGAGAAGTTGTGTTGTGTCAGAGATCTGTAGGTAATGACCTCCCTGAACTGTAAATACTGAGTTAGATGAGAAGCCAGGAAAGGCTGCGAACATTGTGAAGAGGGATGATCCGCCCTCACATTAAGATTGTCCCATGATGTGGTGGTGGCTGTTGCATTAATTGTGGGCCCAATCACCCCGAAGGATGCTGTAGAGCGTGTGTGCTCTGTTTATATTTTATGTGGAGTATATCCTATAACCTATCCATATCATTGTTGTCCAGTTGAAGTATCATGTGGTTGGTATGAACTTACACAGTCCATGTCTATGTTTGTGCCACAAGGACACTGTTTGCATACACCATTGCTGTAGTGGTTGTCCTGTGAAGTCCATGTGTTGATGCAAATAAAGGTTTCTTTGATGATTATTAATTAGATGTTGTACCCTGTCATGCATTGCAGGTAGTGACCCCTGGCCGTGGTTGTTGTTGTAGAGCAAACTTGAGCTCCAGCTCTGGTTAATGTCGTAGGCCACTCACATCCCCATTCGTATACCTGTTTATGCCACTATATCTCTGCTGTTAGGGTTATAGTTTTGTTATTCGTTATGTTATGGCTCTTCGCTGTATCTGGTCCCAGTCGACTTATGTGATGCGGGTGTCTTGTGTGGGTATTGAGGGTGACCTTCGACTCAACTGAACATGATTGAGGTCTCACTGTCATTTAGAGACCGCCCCTGTAGTCAGTGCTAGGCAGCAGTTATCTCTAACTATGGGATTTCAGATTCCCATTTCTGTATGTACCGACTGTCCATGAGTCCTGAGATGATTACAGTAGTGAGTCCATGTCTGCTGTTACCGTTGTTTACGTTGAGGCTCTGTTGTTGCCATGCCCTTGTTGGTTTGTGGAGATGGGTACCTAGTCATGTGCATAGCGATGTTAGGCAGCAGTGATTACTGTGGGAACATAGGTTCCCATTTCTGTATATGTCAGTTATGTGGCATGTCAGGATGCCTGTTTGTCCCTGAATCATGCAGTTCTGTCAATAAAAGCCTAATTTTGTTGTTCTTAATTTGTTTTGTTTAGTCTGTAGTTTGTTGTGTAAACTCATTGATCCTGTTACACTCCAGCAGTGTAATCTTCTGTCTGGGGTATACAACAGTATATCCCCCGCCCTAAGAACTCCTGGAATCTTCTGTCTAATTATATCCCTTTTCTTGTTAACTGAGGAGAATATATACAGTGCTCTCTCTCTACTTCTTCTTATTGTCCTTTTCTTCTCTGGCCCACTAAAAGTCAGTGTTGCGCTTCTTTGTCTTTGAGCACCTAAGTATAGGAAATTACATCTTCCTGTCCTTGATATTCTTCCTCCTGTGACATTCAGTTGTGGAAATATTGATAAATCACATCTTACGTCCAACAAACAATGACAATTCAAATCTTTAGTCCAATAAACATTAACAAATCAGATCCCTAGTACAACAAACATTGACAAATCAGATCTTCAATCCAATAAACATTGACAAATCAGATCTTCAGTCCAATAAACATTGACAAATCAGATCTTAAGTCCAATAAACATTGACAAATCAGATCTTCAGTTGTGGAAATATTGATAAATCACATCTTAAGTTCAACAAACATTGACAAATCAGATCTTCAGTCCGATAAACATTGACAGATCAGATCTTCAGCTGTGGAAATATTGACAAACCAAATCGTCAGTTGTGGAACCGATAAACAGGGCATTTTATTTCGTGAACAAAAAGGCGAATTAAGTTCTTGAAATCCCAACAGGCAAGAGAAACATGTCGCAAATTCAAATTATATTATTGTTTCCAATCTCATCTAATCGTGATCCTCAACAAGAAGAACAAGTATAAGTGCAACAAGAACAAGAACAAGAAGAACAAGGAGAGGAATAGCAACAAAAACTACAACTACTAACTATTGCTGCTGCCAGTATCGGTGAGTGTGTCGGTGGGTGGGTGGGTAGTTCGGCCTGTCGGTCGGTTGGTCGGTCGGACGGATGAAAGGACGGAAGGACAGAGAGAGAGAGAGAGAGAGAGAGAGAGAGAGAGAGAGAGAGAGAGAGAGAGAGAGAGAGAGAGAGAGAGAGAGAACGTGTATTGGCAATGGCAGGAAGAACATGCTATACACCAAGTCCCGTACGTTGACAGCCGGCTCCGTGGCAATGGGGTTACAGACGCACTGTGTAATCCTGCATGCCCGCGTTGGAAACACAGCTGCGGGCGATTTTGAAGCAGACCGCCTTACGTTGGTTTTTTATGAAATGGTATGTGTGCCGGTGGTTCAGAAAGCAATGTCAAACTATTGAACGTAAACTTGCCCAGGAATCACGAACAGCCAAACACATGCTGGGGTTGACTGCTACGTCCTATAAAGGATATGCAGGAACGTTGACATAGGAAACAATGTCAGGGAATTTCCATGTCAGGAAAAAGCTACTGCTCGGGGATAACGTAGGCAGTGTTGTGTGTGTGTGTGTGGGGGGGGGGGAGGGGGGGAGGGGGAGAGGGGGTGGCAATAATAATTACAGAGATAGGCAAAAACGGAGCAAGACAATGCTTGTCAATCCATGACATTTGCAAATTATTGAGTTTATGTCGACGGTGTGCGAGTTTCCTCTCTGTACATTCCTGACTCACACATTTACTTGGAGTGTGTACAGCGGAACCTCACGGAAAGTGAATAGTATGTGTGTGTGCGTGTGCGCTCGCTCTGCCGAGACATAATCGATGTTGTGTGTGTTTTTGTGACTGAAATGTTGCGATGCTATTGTTCTTTATCAGTCACAATGAGAAATATGTTCCCAAGGTAAGGCGACTTTTATCTGTCACAATGAAAAAATAGTTAGCCACTTTTATCTGTCAGTTACCTAGCTCCAGTTTTCACAACATGATCCAATTTTGTCTTGTCATAATGTGACCAAAGCTGATGACAACCTCTTTCTGATATATGTGATAAGTTGTCTTTTTTTTGTCTTTGCCTCTTTTAATACATTTAGGTTACTCATTTTGCTGTCCAAGAAATTTGCTGCATTCTTTTATAAAACCACATCTCTTAAGCTTGTACGGATTTATTTATTGTTTGGTTTGTTTACTAATTGTCCAGGTTTCATAAAGAAATAGTGCATGCATGTAAAGAGGCTACAGAAATTAAAACATGTGTGGAGACTGAGACAAATCATGGGAACGACGCACATTCCATTGCGTTGATTTTCATACAATGGTGCGAGTGCCAGTCGTTCAGAAAGCAATGACAAACTACTGAAAGTAAACTTTCCAGGAAATCACAAACAGCCAGAAATACTGGGATTGACTGCAACATCCTGTAAAGGATGTGCAACAAAATATTTTCACTCTACCGTTTATTCGATATAAGGCTGAACTCTATCGTTTATTTGATGTATGATTTCGTTAAGCCTTGATCGGCAACTGGTGTAGGATCGAAACTACGATAAGCGGACAGTTAGAGCATTGCTTTGCTGATCCGGCAGCTTCTGCAGCCTGTCTTGTTCCAGATGTAGGGGTGTTACCTTTCCTCTGGAGTGAACTAGGCAGGCCGAGAGAGGGATCATGCTGCATGGGCAACACATGATCTCTATATTTTAGCCCAGGCTTTGTGCTATGGAGAGGCAATAACTCCATCCCTGGTCTTAACTGGTCTCGGAATCAAAGCGAGAGGCAACTGTTACGGGTTATAAGTCCCTGTCAATATGCGTAGATATGGGGCACCACGCGTTGCCTCTGACGGTATAAGACACCTACAGGTGTCACTGATCAGCTATCGCCCGCCTCAAGCTGGGCAGCCCCCGGCCAATTGGGTGCTGATCCGCCACAGCCTGCCTGCTTCAATGGGTGCTTGGGGCTAGGACAAAATCTGAATCGCAGGCTGTAAAACCAATGCACCAGGTACAAATAACAATAAAAATAGAAACCTCAAGCTACGGCTTGCAACCTGGAACGTGAGAACCATGTGTCCAGGATTTTCCACTGACTTGACCAATATTGACGATGTGAGAAAAACGGCTGTGATTGATGCCGAACTCAATCATCTTAACATTGATATTGCTGGCCTGCAGGAGACTCGCCTCGATGAGAAAGGGTCACTCAGGTTAAAACAATTACACCTTTTTTTGGAAGGGTAGAGGGCAGGCAGAAAAAGACAACACGGTATGGGCTTTGCAGTGAAGAATTCGCTATTGGGAATGATTGAAATTCCAGCAGGAGGAAATGAAAGACTATTATCCCTGCGCTTGGCAACCTCTTGTGGTTTTGCCACCATTATTAGTGCATATGCACCGACACTCGATTCCTCTGATGATGTGAAGGATTCGTTCTATGAGGAGTTAGAATCCGTGATCAAGGCAGTTCCAAAATCTGACATTTATATGCTCGGTGATTTCAATGCTCGTGTGGGCAAGGACTCGAGTTCATGGCCAATGTGCCTTGGAAAATACAACATCAGTCGCATGAATGAAAATGGGCAAAGGCTGCTGGAGCATTGCACCAGAAATGACCTATGCATTACAAACTCCTCTTTTAAAACAAAAGAGATGCATAAGGTCACATGGAAACATCCAAGATCCGGCCATTGGCACCAGCTGGACTTCATCATCACACGGAGACATCTGAACTATATATCATTGACCCGAAGTTACCACAGTGCTGACTGTGATACGGATCATTCTTTGGTTGTTCCAAGGGTTAGACTGAGACCAAAGAGAATCTACGCAGCTAATCACAAATCTAGCCCCAGGATTAATATTATTAACACTCACGGTCCTGAAAAGTGCTTTCAGTTTCAACAGCAACTTGAAGACGCTTTCACTGATACACCAGAAAATTGTACAGTAAATGAAAAGTGGGGTCAACTTAAGGAAACTCTTTATAAAACTGCCGTAGGGGATTACGGCACTGTGGATCACAAGAGGCAGGACTGGTTTGCGGCAAACAGCGAGACTCTGCAGCCCTTGGTTGATAAGAAGAAGATAGCTCTCTTGAAAAAGGAAAGACCAACGCGTAACACTCTGAGTGAGCTAAGGCAAGCTAGGAAGGATGTTAAAAAGGCTGCCAGGCAGTAGTGTAAATGATTATTAGATCAAGTTATGTGAGACCATTGAAATCGCAAGTGATAAGGGAAACATAAGAAGCATGTATGAAGGAATAAAGAAAGCCTATGGTCCAGTGATAAAAAGAAGTGCACCATTGAAAACGTTGACTGGAGAAATCATCACTGATAAGAAACAGCAGATGGACAGATGGGTAGAGCACTATTTGGAGCTTTACTCAAGTGAGACCAAACTAGCGGATGATGCCCTCAACGCCATAGAGACTCTACCAACTCTTGACCACCTGGACACACTTCCCACCATAACAGAAGTTAAGTGTGCTATAAATGAACTTGCATCTTGCAAGGATCCAGGTATGGATGGGATTCCAGTAGATGTTATCAGGAGTGGGCAAGACACACTCACTCTACAGATCCACCAGCTAATAGAGCTATGCTGGCCAGAAGGACAAGTTCCACGGGATTTAAAAGATTCAAGCATCATAACACTGTACAAGAACAAGGGCGATCGGAGCGACTGCAATAACTATAGGGGTATCTCACTTCTGTTTATTCTTGGAAAAGTATTTGCCAGAATTGTTCTGCGCAGACTTCAAGTCCCAGGAGATCAAGTCTACCCCGAGTCACAGTGTGTCTTTCGACAGAACCGGTCTACCATTGATATGATATTCTCATTGCGACAAATGCAAGAAAAATGCCGTGAACAGAATCAACCACTGTTTATTGCGTTCATCGACCTCACAAAGGAATTTGATTTGGTCAGTCGTGAGGGTCTGTTCAAGGCACTAAAGAAGATTGGCTGCCCACCAACTCTTCTGTCCATTGTGGAATCGTTCCACAAAGGCATGAAGGGTATAATCAAGTTTGATGGTGCAACTTCTGAAGAGTTTGAAATCAAGAGTGGAGTTCAGCAAAGTTGTATACTAGCTCACACCCTCTTTGGAATATACTTTTCACTTCTACTGAAATATGCCTTTCGTGATCAGGATGGTGGTATATACATTCACTCACGCTCAGATGGCGGCCTCTACAATGCTCTGAGATTGAAGGCCAAGACCAAAATTAGGAGGGTACTGATCAGAGAGTTGCTTTTTTCAGATGATGCTGCAGTTACGACCCACTCTGAGGAAGAATTGCAATGTCTACTATCTGCATTCTCCAATGCTTGTTTTGAATTTGGTTTAACAATTAGCAAAAAGAAGACACAGATTATGTCACAAGGTGCACATGGGGTACCATCAATCTTTATTGACGACGCCGAACTAGAGATGGCAGACCATTTTACATATCTAGGATCAGTGGTAAATAGCAAATTATCCCTAGATCAGGAAATCAACATCCGGATTGGTAAGGCAGCAACAACAATGAAAAGGTTAAGAAAAAGAGTATGGGAGAACAGGAAGCTTACTGCCAAAACAAAAGTCCTTGTCTATCAAGCCTGTGTCCTTAGTACTCTTCTTTATGGCAGTGAAACCAGGACAACTTACTCACACCAAGAGAAACGTTTAAACAGCTTTCATATGCGGTGTCTGCGAAGAATTCTTGGTATTAAGTGGCAAGACAAAATTACAAATACTGAAGTATTGGAAAGATCAGGTTGTGTTACGGTTTATTCCATGCTCAGTCTTCGTAGACTTATATGGATAGGACATCTTAGGAGGATGGATGATGGTAGAATACCAAAGGACATCTTTTTTGGTGAATTACAGATGGGTAAGAGATCTCAGGGTCGGCCTTTACTATGATATAAAGATGTGTGTAAGCGGGACATGATTGATACAGGCATTGATAATGCACATTGGGAGCAAGTCGCCGCTGAACGTGTTGCATCAAAGGGCAAACATCAGAAATGGAATAAAGACAAAGGAGAAAATTATTGCAGATAAGTCACACACCGAGCATGTGAGACGTAAGATGGTGCATGATGGTGGAAATGACCACGTGTTCACATGCATCAACTGTGAACGGACATTTACAGCGCAAATTGGCCTTATCAGTTACATTCGCTACCGCCATAGGTAAAAGTTATTATGTCTTTTTAAAGCACAAACTATCGTCTGTCAAGACGGCAAGGTGCCAATGTAAAAAAATACTTATCGTTTATTTAATGGGAAGTTTCTCTCTATCGTTTATCTGGTTCACTCTTTATTTCCATAGTTTATTTGGTACACTCTTTATTTCCATAGTTTATTTGGTACACTGTTTATTTCTATGTGGCAAGACAAAATCACAAATACTGAAGTATTGGAAAGATCAAGTTGTGTGACAGTTTATTCCATGCTCAGTCTTCGTAGACTTAGATGGATAGGACATCTTAGGAGGATGGATGATGGTAGAATACCAAAGGATATCTTTTTTGGTGAATTACAGATGGGTAAGAGATCTCAGGGTCGGCCTCTACTACGATACAAAGATGTGTGTAAGCGGGACATGATTGATACAGGCATTGATAATGCACATTGGGAGCAAGTCGCCGCTGAACGTGTTGCATGGAGGGCAAATATCAGAAATGGAATAAAGTCAAAGGAGAAAATTATTGCAGAAAAGTCACACACCAAGCGTTTGAGACGTAAGATGGTGCATGATGGTGGAAATGACCACGTGTTCAGATGCACCCACTGTGAACGAACATTTACAGCGCAAATTGGCCTTATCAGTCACACTCGCTACCGCCATAGTTAAAAGTTATTATGCCTTTTTAAAGCACAAACTATCGTCTGTCAAGACGGCAAGGTGCCAATGTTTATTTCTATAGTTTATTTGGTTCACTCTTTATTTCCATAGTTTATTTGGTACACTGTTTATTTCTAAAGTTTATTTGGTTCACTCTTTATTTCCATAGTTTATTTGGTACACTGTTTATTTCTATAGTTTATTTGGTTCACTCTTTATTTCCATAGTTTATTTGGTACACTGTTTATTTCTAAAGTTTATTTGGTTCACTCTTTATTTCCATAGTTTATTTGGTACACTGTTTATTTCTATAGCCAGAATTGTGCAAACAGAAAGACATGTTAGTCAGCTTAAAATTACCGTGGTAGATAATTGACATTACTGTGCGAATATGTGTATATTTCAACTTGAAGGATTTATCTAGTTAATTCACGTAAGTTGTGTGATTTCTGCAGTATGTACCTGACGAGATGCAGCGAAATATGCCAGGCAATAAATTGTGAAACACCGTTTATTTCTATAGTTTATTTGGTTCACTCTTTTTTCCATAGTTTATTTGTTTCACTCTTTATTTCCATAGTTTATTTGGTACACTGTTTATTTCTATAGTTTATTTGGTACACTGTTTATTTCCATAGTTTATTTGGTTCACTCTTTATTTCCATAGTTTATTTGGTTCACTCTTTATTTCAATAGTTTATTTGGTTCACTCTTTATTTCCATAGTTTATTTGGTACACTGTTTATTTCTATAGTTTATTTGGTACACTGTATATTTCTATCGTTTATGTGGTACACTGTATACAAGGGGGTTCTCATAAGTCTTTAGCCTGACCTTGAAAGAGTAGGCGGAGAAAATTGAAATTTGATACTGGTATAGCTCATTCAATTTATAATGGACATAGGAATTATGAATTTCCCTCCTCAACTGGTTTTCACGATGTGGTGCATGGCACAACACACCCTATAGACCATATCTGCACATCCAACGATTTGTCAGAACAATGGAGAAATCAGAAGCTAGGACTGTGATAAAATTCTTGACGTTACAGGGAAAAACACCTACAGGAATACACAGGGCGATGGAGCCAGTGTTTGATGAAGTCTGTCCTTCGTATGCTTCTGTAAAAAAATTGGTGTTTGCAGTTTAAGTGTGGCCGTTCCCAAGTTGCTGATTTGCCAAGATCAGGACGACCGTGCTCAGAGTGCAATGATGCAAATGCTGCAAAAGTGAAGAAAATCGTAGACCAGGATACGAAAATGAAAATTGCAGAGATATCGGGTTCAGCAAAACTGAGTAAGAGTACAGTTTTTAGAATTTTACACAACAGACTGAACATGAGAAAAGTATGTGCCCGCTGGGTCCCGCGCCTGCTGACATGTGAACAGAAACAAACACGGGTTGAATGCTATGGCCAGTTGCTCAACATATGGCGATCGAAACACATGTTGACGATCATGGTGAAGTTAGATGAGATTTGGATTCACCACTATGACCCAGAATCAAAAATTGCCAGCATGCAGTGGAAAACCTCGGGCTCGCCAAGAGAAATCAAATCTGCAAGAAAAGTGATGCTGACTGTTTTTGGGACGTCAAAGATGTCATATTGAAAGATTACATGCTTCATGGCAACACCAGTACTATGCAGATCTCCTTATTAAACTAAGAAAAAACGAAGGATAGCGCGTACGCAAATTCTGCCTTTGCGTCAAGACAACGCACCCTCCCGCAAAGCACGGCTTGTGCAGCAAACTACCAACGATTTGAATATTGAAATTCTTCCACATCCACCATATTCTCAAGATTTGGCTCCATCAGACTTTTTTCTTTTCCCAAATCTAAAAAAAAAAACAGTTGAAAGGAAATCGTCTTGACAGTGACGAAGACTTCATACTGGCTTGTGATAACTGGTTTAGTTCGAAAAATAGGTTGTTTTATTCTGAAGGTCTTTTCAGGGTCATGCAGCGATGGCAAAAATGCATACATTCAGGTGGTGGTTACATTGAGAATGTATAAGCACTGTGCCAATTTTTAATTTTCTCCGCCTACTCCTTCATGGTCAGGCTAAAGACTTATGAGAAGCCCCTAGAAGTTTATTTCTATATTTTATTTGTTACATTGTTTATTTCTATCGTTTATTTGGTGCACGATTTATTTCTATACTTTATTTGGTTCACTGCATATTTCTATAGTTCATTTGGTACACTGTTTATTTCTATCGTTTAGTTGGCCACTTCATATTTTTATCATTTATTTCGTACACTCATTATTTCTGTCGTTTATATGGTCTACTGTATAGTCGACAGTCAATTGGGATTTCGATCAGAATATTCTTGCCATACGGCCCTAACAAACGTGATAGAACATTGGCACCTGAATATAAACAACAACAGTCTATGTGGAGCTTTGTTTATCGATTTCACGAAAGCATTTGATATCATAGACCATGTTATTTTAATAAAATAAAATAAAAAAAAAAAAAACTAGAAACAATTAAAGTTGGCCTTAATGTAGTAATTCTAATAAAATCATTTCTGTCAAACAGAAAGCAAATCGTATGACACAATAAATATCTGTCTCAAACAACTACCTTCATTATTGGAGTGCCGCAAGACTCTATTCTTGGACCTCTATTATTTGCCATATATATTAACAATCTAGCTTTGTATCTTTCGTCGTCCTGTGATCTATTTACATACGAATGTACAATGTATACAAGCGTTGAAATCTGTAATTTGCTGGAGCCTTCATTGCAACAAGAATTAAATAATGTAGTTAGGTGGCGCTATGCAAACCGTATGCAAATTAACATCTTTTTTTTTTTTTTTTTTTTTTTGTACACTGTTTATTTCTATTGTTTACGTGGCACACTATTTATTTCTATCGTTTATTTGGTACACTTATCCTCTCTGTCGTTTATTTAATACTAGCTGACCCGGCCCGGCTTCGCCCAGTCCCTGGAGGGGATCTATCTATCTATCAGTCTGTCTGTCTGTCTGCTTGTTTGTTTGTTTGTCTGTCTGTCTGGCTGACCCGGCCCGGCTTCACCCAGTCCCTGGTGGGGAGCATCTCATTTATTTAATTCATATAAGTAGTCATATAAGCTCCCGTTCCCGACTATCTGTCTGTCTGTCTGTCTATCTATCTGACCCGGCGTGGCTTCGCCCAGCTCCTGGCGCACAGTAACTTAAAAAAATGTCCTTCCACACACCATCCATTATTTTTAATGAAAACTGTTTTTAATCACCTACATGACTGTAGATAACTTCTTTAAGCATAAAAAGATGAGTTACAATGTTATGCATTATGCATTATTTTTATGAAAACTTTGAAAATGCCTTAAAGATTATATCATTATTTATTATAACTCATATGCCTGTAAATAACTATAGACAAAGAGGTTATAAATCTTTTAAAACAATGCAACAATATGACTATAAAGTATATAGAAATGTTATTAAAAGTTATGCCCCTTGAAATAACTTTTCTAAAGTTAAGTCCCCTTGCTAAATACAAATTATAATAAAAAATGAAATATTAAATTTTAGTAAGTAAGTAGCCGGAAAAAAAAAACTAAAAAAACTATGACAGAAAGTTGCACAGGAATGAAAAGAAAACGTATAGAAAATTTCATCTCAATCGGATGGACCGTTCGCGAACGCATAAAGAACGGACATACATACTTTGCCTTTTATAGATATAGATGAAGTTTCTCTCATTCGTTAATATATTGTGAAGTTTTTCTCTATCGTGTATTTGGCACACTGTTTATTTTCATTGTTTATTAGGTACACTGTTTATGTCTTTCTTTTATCTGATACACTGTTTTTTTCCCCCAATCTTGTATTTGGTACACTGAATATTTCTATCGTGTATTTAATACAATTGTTATTTCTTTCTTTTATTTTTGCATTCTGTTTATGTCTATCGCTTCTTTGGTACACTGTTTATTTCTGTCGTTTATTTGGTACACTGCTTTTCTTTGTAAAGGCTTGCGAACGCTGTTCGTGAACCGGGTACCAGGCGTTCGAAGCTCATCTGCGACCGATTTGTACAGCAGACCGTGTCACGTTGTGTTATAACGTGCTGGTATGGGAGTCGGTCGTTCAGAAAGCAATGGAAAACTTCTGACCGTAACATTTGCCTAGTACATCAACAGCAGCTGAAAAATGCTGGTGTTGACTGCAACGTCCCGTAAGGGATACGCAACAATTTTTTTTCTTTGTCGTTTGCTTAATGTGAAGTTTCTCTCTATCGTTTATTTAATTTGAAGTTTCTCTCTGTCGTTTCTTTAATGGTTAGTTTCTCTCTGTCGTTTATTTAATGGTTAGTTTCTCTCTGTCGTTTATTTAATGGTTAGTTTCTCTCTGTCGTTTATTTAATGGTTAGTTTCTCTCTGTCGTTTATTTAACTTGAAGTTTCACTCTATCGTTTATTTAACTTGAAGTTTCTCTCTGTCGTTTATTTAATGTAAAGTTTCTCTCTGTCGTTTATTTAATGTAAAGTTTCTCTTTGTCGTTTATTTAATGGTTAGTTTCTCTCTGTCGTTTATTTAATGGTTAGTTTCTCTCTGTCGTTTATTTAACTTGAAGTTTCACTCTATCGTTTATTTAACTTGAAGTTTCTCTCTGTCGTTTATTTAATGTAAAGTTTCTCTCTGTCGTTTATTTAATGGTTAGTTTCTCTCTGTCGTTTATTTAATGTAAAGTTTCTCTCTGTCGTTTATTTAATGGTTAGTTTCTCTCTGTCGTTTATTTAATGTAAAGTTTCTCACTGTCGTTTATTTAATGTTTAGCTTCTCTCTGTCGTTTATTTAATGTAAAGTTTCTCTCTGTCGTTTATTTAATGGTTAGTTTCTCTCTGTCGTTTATTTAATGTAAAGTTTCTCTCTGTCGTTTATTTAATGTAAAGCTTCTCTCTGTCGTTTATTTAATGTAAAGTTTCTCTCTGTCGTTTATTTAATGTAAAGTTTCTCTCTGTCGTTTATTTAATGTAAAGTTTCTCTCTGTCGTTTATTTAATGTAAAGCCTCTCTCTGTCGTTTATTTAATGTAAAGCTTCTCTCTGTCGCTTATTTAATGTAAAGTTTCTCTCTGTCGTTTATTTAATGTAAAGTTTCTCTCTATCGTTTATTTAATATAAAGTTTCTCTCTGTCGTTTATTTAATGTAAAGTTTCTCTCTGTCGTTTATGTAATGTGAAGTGTGTCTTTTCTGGTACACTTTTTATTTATATAATGTATTTGGTACACAGTTTATTTCTATAGTTTATGTGGTGCACTTTTTTGTTCCTATCGCTTATTTGGTACAGAGTTTATTTCTGTCGTTTCTTTGGAACACTGCTTCGCTCTGTCGTTTGTTTGTGTGTGTGTGTGTGTGTGTGTGTTCGCGCGCGCGTGTATGTGTGTGTGTGTGTGTGTGTGTGTGTGTGTGTGTGTGTCCGTCCGTCCGTCCGTCCGTCCGTCTGTCTGTCTGTCTGTCTGTCTGTCTGTCTGTCTGTCTGTCTGTCTGTCTGTCTGACTGTGTTGTATGTGTGTGTGTGTGTGTATGAGTGGAGGATGTTTGGGTGGGTGAGTGTGCGGAGGTTGTAGGATGGGTAAGGGATGTGTGTGAGTTGGTAGGTACGGGATGTGTGGGTTGGCGGGGGATGTGTGTGTGGGTTGTGGGATGTGTTGTAGGGGGATGTGTATTTGGCTGACTGGTTGGGGGTGTATGGGTGGGTGGTGGAGAATATGTGGGTTGGTGAGTGTGTGTGGGTTATGAGATGGGTGAGGGATGTGTGTGTGTGGGTGGGGATGTATGTGGGTGATGTATGTGGGTGGGGGATGAGTGGGTGGGTGGGTGGAGCATGTATGAGTGCCTGGGGTGTGTGTGGGTGAGGGGTATGTGTGGGTGAGTGGGGGATGTGTGTGGGTGGGTGGGGGTGTGTCTCATAACATGGTAATATGCATTGTTTATGCTTACAACGTTCATTTGACAATGTTTCGTTTTCCTATGTGAATGTATCATGCACTATTGATGAACAAAAGATGAGTTATTGGATGGGCCGAATGTAAGACGGGTCTGCGTGCCCAATTTGTTACCCTTTGAAAATAAAGTGTTGGTTGGTTCGTTCTGTCTGTTTGGCTGTGTATGTATGTATGTATGTATGTATGTATGTATGTATGTATGTATGTATGTATGTATGTATGTATGTATGTATGTATGTATGTGTGTGTGTGTGTATGTGTGTGTGTGTGTGGGTGTATGTATATGTGTGTGGGTGTGTGTGTCGGTAGGTAGATGGGTAGGTAGGTAGGTCGGTCGTTGGTCGGTATGTCGGTATGTAGGTCGGTAGGTAGTTAGGTAGGTAGTTAGTTAGGTAGGTAGGTAGGTTAGTAGGTAGGTAGGTGGGAAGGTAGGTAGGTAATTAAAGTAGGTACAATGGTATGTAGGTATATATATATATATATATATATATATATATATATATATATATATATATATATATATATATATATATATATATATATATATATGTTTGTGTGTGTATGTATGTATAAGAAAACTTTTGGTAGTGAAATTGTGATTATGAGAAAGTATATGTGTATGATAAGGATGCTTGATAACATGATAAGGATGCTTGAAGATCTACAAATTGATGGGAAAGACCTTAGACTTGTAAAAAACATATATTGGAAACAACAAGCTGCCATAAGAGTTGATAATGAAGTAAGCCAATATCAGCCTATTAAGAGAGGTGTGAGACAGGGATGTGTAATGTCTCCAGATCTGTTTTCCCTGTACAGTGAAAATATTTTCAGAAATATTGAAAATATGGAAGGAATCAACATTGGGGGACGATGCATCAATAACATTAGATATGCAGATGATACAGTCTTGATTGCAGATAATGAACAGGACCTGCAAAATTTAGTAGATGCGGTTGTTACACAAAGTGAACAACAAGGGTTAGAATTAAATTGTAAAAAGACACAGATTATGGTCGTCACTAGGAAGGACGAAATACCACAATGTAATATACAAGTAAATGGGAATATTCTTCAACAAGTGAATAGGTACAATTACCTCGGAACAGTAATAACATCTGATGGGAGATGCCTTGAAGAGATTAGAACAAGAATCGCCATGGCAAAAGTAGCCTTTAGCAAGATGAAAAACATACTGACCAATAAAAAGATGTCAATTGAAACGAGAAAAAGAGTGTTGAGATGCTACATAGAACCTGTACTTTTATATGGATGTGAAGCTTGGACAATGAGCAGCCAGGCTGAGAAACATCTGATGGCTGTAGAAATGTGGTTTCTGAGGAAAATGCAAAGAATACCATGGACAGCCAGAAAGACCAATGAACAAGTCCTTCAAGAAACAAATGAAGATCGTAAACTGATCAGAGACATTAGACGTAGACAGTCACAATTTTTTGGGCATGTTATGAGAAGAAATGATTTGGAGAACTTGGTGACAACTGGTAAGATCGAGGGGAACAGACCAAGGGGAAGACCTAGAAACAAGTATCTGGATGGCTTGGCCTTGTGGCATGGTCGAGACAAAAACACGGAACTGATCCACGACTCTGTTGATCGAGTGAGATGGCAGAACATGACCGCCCACGCTTACCGGCATGGCACATGATGGATGGATGGATGGATGGATATGTGTATGCGAGATGGTGTGCTTTTGTGTGTTATTGAGTGCGTGCATAACTGTGGGAGTTTGGGTAAATGAAGTATGTAATTATGCGGGATTATATGTATATGTTTATGAATGTGCGGTGTACGTATGTCTGCCTGTCTGTCTCATAACATGGAAATCTTCATTACTTATGTTTACTTCTTCTTCTTCTTCTGCGTTCATCCGGATTTTTTTCCGGATGTGACTGCGTTGTGCCTGTTTACAGCAGAGCTGCGTTCTTGCGCCGTCAAGCCGACACATCCGACTTCTGCGGGCATTTGTTGACCGGGTTAACCTTCCCGGACTTATGTTTACAACATTCATTTAAAAATATTTTTTTTTCCCTATGTGAATGTAATATTCACAATGATTAATGAAAAATGAGTGATTGGAAGGGTGGAATGTAAAACGGGCCTGCGTGCCCAGTTTGTGACCCTTCAAAAACTAAGTTCGTATGTTCGTGCGTTTACTTAATGTGAAGTCTCTCTCTCTCTCTCTCTCTCTCTCTCTCTCTCTCTCTCTCTCTCTCTCTCTCTCTCTCTCTCTCTCTCTCTCTCACACACACACACACATACACATATATGTCCATATATTTTCATTTGTATACAAAACAATGAACACACACAGACACACAAACACATACACTCATACACACGGAGATGCCTTTACACAATCATTTACACTAACATACACAAACTCACATACCCTCACCCACACACATACACAAACTCACATACCCTCACCCACACACATACACTGACATACACAAACTCACATACCCTCACCCACACACAAACTCACATACCCTCACCCAGACACATACACTAACATACACAAACTCACATACCCTCACCCACACACATACACTAACATACACAAACTCATATACCCTCACCCACACACAAACTCACATACCCTCACCCAGACACATACACTAACATACACAAACTCACATACCCTCACCCACACACATACACTGACATACACAAACTCACATACCCTCACCCACACAAACCCTCACATACACAAACTCACATACCCTCACCCACACACATACTCTGACATACACAAACTCACATACACTCACCCACACACATACACTAACATACACAAACTCACATACCCTCACCCACACACATACACAAACTCACATACACTCACCCACACACATACACTGACATACACAAACTCACATACCCTCACCCACACACATACACTAACATACACAAACTCATATACCCTCACCCACACACAAACTCACATACCCTCACCCAGACACATACACTAACATACACAAACTCACATACCCTCACCCACACACATACACTGACATACACAAACTCACATACCCTCACCCACACAAACCCTCACATACACAAACTCACATACCCTCACCCACACACATACTCTGACATACACAAACTCACATACCCTCACCCACACACATACACTAACATACACAAACTCATATACCCTCACCCACACACAAACTCACATACCCTCACCCAGACACATACACTAACATACACAAACTCACATACCCTCACCCACACACATACTCTGACATACACAAACTCACATACCCTCACCCACACAAACCCTCACATACACAAACTCACATACCCTCACCCACACACATACACTCACATACACTCACCCACACACATACACTGACATACACAAACTCACATACACTCACCCACACACATACACAAACTCATATATCCTCACCCACACACATACACTCACATACACACACTCATATACCCTCACCCACACACATACACTCACATACACAAACTCACATACACTCACATACACAAACTCACATACCCTCACCCACACACATACACAAACTCACATACCGTCACACACACACATAAACTCACATACACAAACTCACATATCCTCACCCACATACATACACTCACATACCCTCACCCACACACATACACTCACATACCCTCACCCACACACATACACTCACATACCCTTACCCACACACATACACTCACATACACAAACTCACATATTCTCACCCACACACTCACTTACCCTCACCCACACACGTACACTCACATACCCTCACCCACACACATACACTCACATACCCTCACCCACACACATACACTCACATACCCTTACCCACACACATACACTCACATACCCTCACCTACACACGTACACTCACAAACCATCACCCACACACATACACTCACATACCCTCACCCACACACATACACTCACATACCCTCACCCACACACATACACTCACATACCCTCACCCACACACATACACTCACATACCCTCACCCACACACATATACTCACATATACGGAGACGGCTTTAGAGTATCATTCACACTAACGTGCACAAACTCTCACACACTCACCCGCGCACGCACACACACACCCTCACCCAGATACACACTGACAAATGTTTTCCCACTTTCTATCCAACATGTGCTAGCGCTGAAGCCCAAACGTCAGGATATATTTCCAGTCCCAATTCCTCTAACCCAGTGGATCTCAACCCGGAGGGGGGGGGGGATTTAGGGTTTCCGGAGGAGGGGGCGGAATTAAGATTATTTCAAAATCACGCTAATACCAAAACCAATTACTTGATATTGTTTATTCCCTTCATACGGTTCTGTACTTCTCGCCTCTCTAATTTTCTTTTTGTAACGTAAGTAGACCCGCATATCACTTTTTATGTAGACGTCTAGACTTATTCCGGTATGTGTAAGTAAATTTACCTTCCTGTTTACTTATACTGTGTAGGGAAGGGGGAATTTATAGGGAGGAAATACGAAAGGGGGGGGGGTGGCATTCTGAACATATGGTGAAGGGGTGCATTGACCATAAAAGGTTGAAAACCACTGCTCTAACCCACATCTACCCAGCTCCCACCCATATCTAGAGTCGTTGTTCTGGCGCAGACTAGAGTACAAGTCTGCCGCCTCGATCCCTGGAAACATCAGTCTGAGAGCCTGCACCAAGAACACGGTTGTCTTCAGAGATTTTGGAACTAGCGACAACAGGTATCCGTGGCAGCAAAGAAGTGATATTCGACACGAACGAAGAGATATTTCAGTTCGAATCTTCAATAGTTGAAGGTGAATTTCAGTCCGACAACAGGCAGGAGGGACCTGGTTTTCAGTTGTTCTACAAAGCCGTCACACTCTGCTCTAACTTTACTGGGATTCAATATTTAAGGACATTTTCTAACCCCAATTATCCATTTAATTACCTAAACGATGAAGATGGCTTCATGAGTGTTAATACTGATGAAGACAACGATGTCACAATGCTAAACATACAGTTTATATTCTTTCATACAGAATCTAAGCCAGAGGATTCCATGTTCCGATACAGATTCTGCATATCCGATTATTTGGAAATTCATAGCAAAGGAAGAACAGAGAGGATCTGCATTGACTGGTACCAACACGAACATCTATTAACATTGCATGGTTTACAGGCTCCCATTTGATTCAGGTAATGTGCCATCTGTAGACATTATCCGACCATCTGACACATGACATTGTCATCATCATCATCATCATCATCATCATCATCATCATCATCATCATCATCATCATCATCATCATCATCGTCGTCATCATCATCATCATCATCGTCATCATCATCATCATCATTATCATCATCATCATCATCATCATAATCGTCATCATCATCATCATCATCATCATCATCATCATCAACTTCCACTTTTGCCGTCAAGCGTCGTGGGGAGGAATAATTGGCATTCCAGCGCCCGATGGGTGGCATTGGATAGTGTCATTCTGTGTGATTGTACAATGTCTTTGATGTCGTCAATCCATTTTCTTCTCGGGCGTCCTCTTCTCTCGTCGCAGATGATCTTTGATGTAGGGCCAGTGATGGTAGTTGATGGTGCTGCATTCTAACGAGATGGCCAAACCACTTGACCTTCTGTCTTTCAGTAAATGTGGCTCAAAGTGTTGATCCCACAGTCTGTCTGATAACAGCATTTCTTACTCGGTCTCGGATTGTTAAGTTGGCAGCTCTCCTCAGGCATGTCATCTCACAGGTGTTGATTTTTCGAAAGTGTGATTTGGATAATGTCCACGTTTGAGATCGATATCATTGCGTTGATTTGATTTGATGTAACTTTATTTTTAAAGGGTTAATAATTGGACACGCAGGCCAGTCTTACATTCGCAGTCACTCATGCGTTGGTGTGAATATGCTGTTTATTATCTATCGTTTTGCGGATATGGATATTGGGATATTTCAGTATGGGTAATAGTTGATATGTAAGTGCACTTGCTTTTTGACATCTGACTTCGATTTCTCTGTCCTCTCTGCCATCTTCTATCATACTTCCAAGATATTTGAATTCTTTAACTTGTTTCAGGGGTTTGCACAGCGATACCTGATGCTGTAGAAGTGTGGGCACAATGTGCTCTTGCATGTGTCGGGGTGACCTGTGGGCTTGCGTGTATGTTGTGGTGACATGTGGTCCTGTTCGTTGTGGTGACATGTGGTCCTGTTTGTTGTGGTGATATGTGGTCCTGTTTGTTGTGGTGACATGTAGTCCTGGGTGTTGTGGTGACATGTGGTCCTATTTGTTGTGGTGACATGTGGTCCTGGATGTTGTGGTGACATGTGGTCCTGTTTGTTATGGTGACATGTGGAGCTGGGTGATTGTGGTGATATGTGAAGCTGGATGGGTTGTGGTGATATGTGGAGCTGGGTGGGTTATGGTGATATGTGGAACTGGATGGGTTGCGGAGATATGTGGAGCTGGGTGGGTTGTGGTGACATGTGGAGCTGGGTGTTGTGGTGACATAAGGAGCTGGGTGTTGTGGTGACATGAGGAGCTGGGTGTTGTGGTCACATGTGGAGCTGAATGGGTTGTGGTAATATGTGGAGCTGGGTGGGTTCTAGTGATATGTTTAGCTGGGTGGGTTGTGGTGACATGCGGAGCTGGATGTTGTGGTGACATCTGGAGCTGGGTGTTGTGGTGACATGTGGACCTAGGTGTCAAGGTGATATGGGGCACTGGGTGGTTGTGGTGACATGTGGTCCTAGGTGTTGTGGTGACAAGTTGAGCTGGGATGTGTGGTGAAATGTGGAGCTGGGTGTTGTGGTGACATGTGGTCCTGGGTGTTGTGTGGTGACATGTGGTCCTGGATGTTGTGGTGACATGTGGACCTGGATGTTGTGGTGACATGTGGTCCTGGGTGTTGTGGTGAAATGTGGTCCTGGGTGTTGTGGTGACATGTGGTCATGGGTGGGTTGTGGTGACATGTGGTCCTGGGTGCTGTGGTGACATGTGGTCCTGGGTGTTTTGGTGATATGTGGAGCTGGGTGTTGTGGTGACATGTGGAGCTGGGTGTTGTGATGACATGTGGAGCTGGGTGTTGTGGTGACATGTGGTCCTGGGTGTTGTGGTGACATGTGGTCATGGGTGGGTTGTGGTGACATGTGGTCCTGGGTGCTGTGGTGACATGTGGTCCTGGGTGGTTTTGGTGGTATGTGGAGCTGGATGTTGTGGTGAAATCGTGGAGCTGGGTGTTGTGATGACATGTGGAGCTGGGTGTTGTGGTGACATGTGGTCCTGGGTGTTTTGGTGATATGTGGAGCTGGGTGTTGTGGTGACATGTGGAGCTGGATGTTGTGGTGACATGTGGAGCTGGGTGTTGTGATGACATGTGGAGCTGGGTGTGGTGGTGGTATGTGGAGCTGGATGTTGTGGTGACATGTGGTCCTGGATGTTGTGGTGACATGTGGTCCTGGATGTTGTGATGACATGTGGAGCTGGATGTTGTGGTGGCATGTGGTCCTGGGTGTTGTGGTGACATGTGGTCCTGGGTGTTGTGATGACATGTGGTCCTGGGTGTTGTGGTGACATGTTGTCCTGGATGTTGTGATGACATGTGGAGCTGGATGTTGTTGTGGCATGTGGTCCTGGATGTTGTGATGACATGTGGAGCTGGATGTTGTTGTGGCATGTGGTCCTGGGTGTTGTGATGACATGTGGAGCTGAATGTTGTGGTGGCATGTGGTCCTGGATGTCGTGGTGACATGTGGTCCTGGGTGTTGTGGTGGCATATGGTCCTGGGTGTTGTGATGACATGTGGTCCTGGGTGTTGTGGTGACATGTGGTCCTGGATGTTGTGATGACATTTGGAGCTTGATTTTGTGGTGGCATGTGGTCCTGGATGTTGTGTTGACATTTGGAGCTGGATGTTGTGGTGGCATGTGGTCCTGGATGTTGTGGTGACATGTGGAGCTGGATGTTGTGGTGGCATGTGGTCCTGGGTATTGTGATGACATGTTGTCCTGGATGTTGTGGTGACATGTGGTCCTGGGTGTTGTGATGACATGTGGAGCTGGATGTTGTGGTTGCATGTGGTCCTGGGTGTTGTGATGACATGTGGAGCTGGATGTTATGGTGACATGTGGTCCTGGGTGTTGTGATGACATGTGGTCCTGGGTGTTGTGGTGACATGTGGTCCTGGATGTTGTGGTGACATGTGGTCCTGGGTGTTGTGATGACATGTGGAGCTGGATGTTGTGGTGGCATGTGGTCCTGGGTGTTGTGGTGACATGTGGTCCTGGATGTTGTGGTGACATGTGGTCCTGGGTGTTGTGGTGACATGTGGAGCTGGATGTTATGGTGACATGTGGTCCTGGGTGTTGTGGTGAAATGTGGTCCTGGGTGTTGTGGTGACATGTAGACCTGGATGTTGTGGTGACATGTGGTCCTGGGTGTTGTGGTGAAATGTGGTCCTGGGTGTTGTGGTGACATGTGGTCATGGGTGGGTTGTGGTGACATGTGGTCCTGGGTGCTGTGGTGACATGTGGTCCTGGGTGTTTTGGTGATATGTGGAGCTGGGTGTTGTGGTGACATGTGGAGCTGGGTGTTGTGATGACATGTGGAGCTGGGTGTTGTGGTGACATGTGGTCCTGGGTGTTGTGGTGACATGTGGTCATGGGTGGGTTGTGGTGACATGTGGTCCTGGGTGCTGTGGTGACATGTGGTCCTGGGTGTTTTGGTGATATGTGGAGCTGGATGTTGTGGTGAAATCGTGGAGCTGGGTGTTGTGATGACATGTGGAGCTGGGTGTTGTGGTGACATGTGGTCCTGGGTGTTTTGGTGATATGTGGAGCTTGGTGTTGTGGTGCCATGTGGAGCTGGATGTTGTGGTGACATGTGGAGCTGGGTGTTGTGATGACATGTGGAGCTGGGTGTGGTGGTGGTATGTGGAGCTGGATGTTGTGGTGGCATGTGGTCCTGGGTGTTGTGGTGACATGTGGTCCTGGGTGTTGTGATGACATGTGGTCCTGGGTGTTGTGGTGACATGTTGTCCTGGATGTTGTGATGACATGTGGAGCTGGATGTTGTTGTGGCATGTGGTCCTGGATGTTGTGATGACATGTGGAGCTGGATGTTGTTGTGGCATGTGGTCCTGGGTGTTGTGATGACATGTGGAGCTGAATGTTGTGGTGGCATGTGGTCCTGGATGTCGTGGTGACATGTGGTCCTGGGTGTTGTGGTGGCATATGGTCCTGGGTGTTGTGATGACATGTGGTCCTGGGTGTTGTGGTGACATGTGGTCCTGGATGTTGTGATGACATTTGGAGCTTGATTTTGTGGTGGCATGTGGTCCTGGATGTTGTGTTGACATTTGGAGCTGGATGTTGTGGTGGCATGTGGTCCTGGATGTTGTGGTGACATGTGGAGCTGGATGTTGTGGTGGCATGTGGTCCTGGGTATTGTGATGACATGTTGTCCTGGATGTTGTGGTGACATGTGGTCCTGGGTGTTGTGATGACATGTGGAGCTGGATGTTGTGGTTGCATGTGGTCCTGGGTGTTGTGATGACATGTGGAGCTGGATGTTATGGTGACATGTGGTCCTGGGTGTTGTGATGACATGTGGTCCTGGGTGTTGTGGTGACATGTGGTCCTGGATGTTGTGGTGACATGTGGTCCTGGGTGTTGTGATGACATGTGGAGCTGGATGTTGTGGTGGCATGTGGTCCTGGGTGTTGTGGTGACATGTGGTCCTGGATGTTGTGGTGACATGTGGTCCTGGGTGTTGTGGTGACATGTGGAGCTGGATGTTATGGTGACATGTGGTCCTGGGTGTTGTGGTGAAATGTGGTCCTGGGTGTTGTGGTGACATGTAGACCTGGATGTTGTGGTGACATGTGGTCCTGGGTGTTGTGGTGAAATGTGGTCCTGGGTGTTGTGGTGACATGTGGTCATGGGTGGGTTGTGGTGACATGTGGTCCTGGGTGCTGTGGTGACATGTGGTCCTGGGTGTTTTGGTGATATGTGGAGCTGGGTGTTGTGGTGACATGTGGAGCTGGGTGTTGTGATGACATGTGGAGCTGGGTGTTGTGGTGACATGTGGTCCTGGGTGTTGTGGTGACATGTGGTCATGGGTGGGTTGTGGTGACATGTGGTCCTGGGTGCTGTGGTGACATGTGGTCCTGGGTGTTTTGGTGATATGTGGAGCTGGATGTTGTGGTGAAATCGTGGAGCTGGGTGTTGTGATGACATGTGGAGCTGGGTGTTGTGGTGACATGTGGTCCTGGGTGTTTTGGTGATATGTGGAGCTTGGTGTTGTGGTGACATGTGGAGCTGGATGTTGTGGTGACATGTGGAGCTGGGTGTTGTGATGACATGTGGAGCTGGGTGTGGTGGTGGTATGTGGAGCTGGATGTTGTGGTGACATGTGGTCCTGGATGTTGTGGTGACATGTGGTCCTGGATGTTGTGATGACACGTGGAGCTGGATGTTGTGGTGGCATGTGGTCCTGGGTGTTGTGGTGACATGTGGTCCTGGGTGTTGTGATGACATGTGGTCCTGGGTGTTGTGGTGACATGTTGTCCTGGATGTTGTGATGACATGTGGAGCTGGATGTTGTTGTGGCATGTGGTCCTGGATGTTGTGATGACATGTGGAGCTGGATGTTGTTGTGGCATGTGGTCCTGGGTGTTGTGATGACATGTGGAGCTGGATGTTGTGGTTGCATGTGGTCCTGGATGTCGTGGTGACATGTGGTCCTGGGTGTTGTGGTGGCATATGGTCCTGGGTGTTGTGATGACATGTGGTCCTGGGTGTTGTGGTGACATGTGGTCCTGGATGTTGTGATGACATTTGGAGCTAGATGTTGGGGTGGCATGTGGTCCTGGATGTTGTGTTGACATTTGGAGCTGGATGTTGTGGTGGCATGTGGTCCTGGATGTTGTGGTGACATGTGGAGCTGGATGTTGTGGTGGCATGTGGTCCTGGGTGTTGTGATGACATGTGGTCCTGGGTGTTGTGGTGACATGTTGTCCTGGATGTTGTGGTGACATGTGGTTCTGGGTGTTGTGATGACATGTGGAGCTGGATGTTGTGGTGGCATGTGGTCCTGGGTGTTGTGATGACATGTGGAGCTGGATGTTATGGTGACATGTGGTCCTGGGTGCTGTGATGACATGTGGTCCTGGGTGTTGTGGTGACATGTGGTCCTGGATGTTGTGGTGACATGTGGTCCTGGGTGTTGTGGTGACATGTGGTCCTGGATGTTGTGATGACATGTGGTCCTGGGTGTTGTGGTGACATGTGGTCCTGGATGTTGTGGTGACATGTGGTCCTGGGTGTTGTGGTGACATGTGGAGCTGGATGGTGTGGTGGCATGTGGTCCTGGGTATTGTGTGGAGCTGGGTGTTGTGGTGACACGTGGACCTGGGTGGGTTGTGGTGACATGTTGTCCTGGATGCTGTGATGACATGTGGACTTGGATGCTGTGGTGACGTGTGGAGCTGGATGTTGTGGTGACATGTGGTCCTGGGTGTTGTGGTGACATATGGACCTGGGTGTTGTTGTGACATGTAGAGCTGGATGTTGAGGTGACATTTGGAGCTGGGTGTTGTGGTGACATGTGGTCTTCGGCGTTGTGATGACATGTGGTCCTGGGTGTTGTAGTGACATGTGGTCCTGGGTGTTGTGGTGACATATGGACCTGGGTGTTGTTGTTACATGTAGAGCTGGATGTTGGGGTGACATGTAGAGCTGGATGTTGGGGTGTCATGTGGTCCTGGGTGTTGTGGTGACATGTGGTCCTGGGTGTTGTGATGACATGTGGTCCTGGGTGTTGTGGTGATATGTGGTCCTGGGTGTTGTGTGGTGACATGTGTGCGTGGATGTGTTGTGGCGACATTTTGTCCTGACAGTCCTTGAAACAATATGCTCACAACATGCTCACATCCCTAGACACAACATGCTAACATCCCTAGACACAACATACTCACAGCCACTGACACAACATTCTCACAGTCATTGACACAACATGCTCACATCCCTAGACACAACATGCTCACAGCCATTGACACAACATGCTCACAGCCACTGACACAACATACTCACAGCCACTGACACAACATTCAACATTCTAACAGCCATTGACACAACATGCTCACAGCCGTTGACACAACATGCTCACAGCCGTTGACACAACATGCTCACAGCACTTGACACAACATGCTCACAGCCGTTGACACAACATGCTCACAGCACTTGACACAACACGCTCACAGCCGTTGACACAACATGCTCACACCAATTGACACAACATGCTCCCACCAATTGACACAACATGCTCACAGTCATTGACACAACATGCTCACAGCACTTGACACAACACGCTCACAGCCGTTGACACATCATGCTCACAGCCTGACAACGACTGACCCTGTGTATTGACTATGACCCGGCCTTACATCCTTCTTGCCTTCTTTCCACAGATTTGTTACCAATAGACAGCAGAGGAGACCTGGATTCTTTGTCACGTGGGAGTCGGTCAGACGCACAGACATGACTTGTCATGATCTGACCTTTGACCAGTTGTTGGTCAGGTTTTATGTGGTGTTCTCGCCCCAGACCTGGCCTGACAGTGACCTGGACTGCCGATCCCGAGGCGGTTTTCTGGCCACATTTGATGACCTCACAATGCATCAACTTATAGAGACACATCTCAGTTCCAGGTACGCCCTCCTTGCTGATATGCAATGTGTATGTATCACATATTTTCCCATTTTCATGTCGATACTCATGGCGGTTGTCAATGTTTGTGTGTGAAAGTGTGCTAGTCTGTCTGTATTGATTTGAGTGACTGTGGAAGCAGAGTGCGCGTGCTTGCGTGATTGTATGTATGATTGAATATATATGGGCTTGAGAGGGGGAGAGAGAGAGAGAGAGAGAGAGAGAGAGAGAGAGAGAGAGAGAGAGAGAGCGAGAGTATGAATGAGTGAATGATTTAGTGTTTGTGATTGTGAGTGGGTATATGTGTGAGTGGGTATATGTGTGAGTGGATATATGTGTGAGTGGGTATATGTGTGAGTGGGTGTGTGACTGCGTGGATGTACGACTGTGTGAGTATTTGTATATTTGCGTGTGTGGGAAGTGTGTATGCGTCGATTGTGTGTATGGTATGGAGTGTATGTATGTGCTTTGCAATAAGTATGAATGAGGATATATGGGCGTGAGAGAGAGGATGTATATATGGATGGATCGATCTAACATACACATATCCTTGAGATCTAACATATACAAAGTTGTGAGAACTAAAATACACACATATATGTGCTTAACATACACACAACCGTACGATCTAACATACGCACATCCCTGTGCTTTAACATTCACACAGCCGTGAGGTCTAACAAACACAAAGTCGTGAGATCTAACATACACACATCAATGTGCTTTAACATAGACATATCCTTGAGATCTAACATACACACATCCATGTGCTTTAACATTCACACAGCCGTGAGATCTAACATACACAAAGTCGTGAGATCTAACATACATACATCAATGTGCTTTGACATACACATATCCTTGAGATCTAACATACACACATCAATGTGCTTTGACATACACATATCCTTGAGATCTAACATACACACATCAATGTGCTTTAACATACACATATCCTTGAGATCTAACATACACACATCGATGTGCTTTAACATACACACAGCCGGGAGGTCTAACATACACATAGTAGTGAGAACTAACATACACATACCAGCGAGATCTACATACACTCATCCATGAGATCTAACATAGACACATCCTTGAAATCTAATATACACACATCCATGTGCTTCAACATACACAACGTCGTGAGATCTAACATACACATTGGAAAAGTTATAAGCTAGTTGCCAAAATACAACGTATTAAATTACTTTAATGTTAAATTAGAATTGAATTCTACAAAACCTAATGTAATTCTTTTATACCTTGACCCTATTAAAATGTGTCTGACCACACGGCTCTACATACAGTTGATGAACAACTATAAGTAAAATAGCACACTGTGCAAACTACCGAGAGTCGGCAACACACCTGTATCATCAATCTATTTTAAACGTTATGTTACGGAGCAATTAAGCATTGCATAACCGGTTTACTCCACATTTAGCAGCACATCATCATTTACTGTCTGACGGGTATATCTGACACAACATGAGAGTTAGTCGTAGTCATGAGAAGACCGGGTCTCTTTGGCGAGTCTTAATTGTCACAGTCTACTGTCTGTAGGCTTCATTTGACAGACTGATTGCGTCCTTGACAAGCGTGACAGATTGTGTTCTTCTTGATTACATTGTTTTGCTAAACGGATGTTAGTGTCGCTGCATCTAGTCTGGTGATCTAACGACCAATGGTTGTATAATGTGCTGTGTGAGATTCGTAATGCTGACGGTGTGAATGCGGTAACCATGGTAATCTCTCCAACATGCCTGTCTGATTTGTTTCATTGTTAATTCTTGGGCATTTATTTATTCTCTGTTTTAGCTACATATAAAACCTTCTTTATCTTTGGTTTTGTATTTTGTTTAACATGTGTATTTTCGGTAATTGACTGCTCACCCTACAGTGCTGACATATAATAACTTTGATGACATGTCTCTCTCCACGGTATTCTAGTCTACAAATTGATTGTATAATAACTTTGATGGCATGTCTCTCTCCACCGTCTTCTAGTCTCCGCATTGATTGTATAATAACTTTGATGACATGTCTCTCTTTACCGCCTTCTAGTCTCTGCATTGATTGTATAATAACTTTGATGACATGTCTCTCTCCACCGCCTTCTAGTCTCCGCATTGATTGTATAACTTTGATGACATGTCTCTCTTTACCGCCTTCTAGTCTCTGCATTGATTGTATAATAACGTTGATGACATGTCTCTCTCTCTACCGCCTTCTAGTCTCTGCATTGATTGTATAATAACTTTGATGACATGTCTCTCTCCACGGTATTCTAGTCTACACATTGATTGTATAATAACTTTGATGACATGTCTCTCTCCACCGTCTTCTAGTCTCCGCATTGATTGTATAACTTTGATGACATGTCTCTCTTTACCGCCTTCTAGTCTCTGCATTGATTGTATAATAACTTTGATGACATGTCTCTCTTTACCGCCTTCTAGTTTCTGCATTGATTGTATAATAACTTTGATGACATGTCTCTCTTTACCGCCTTCTAGTCTCTGCATTGATTGTATAATAACTTTGATGACATGTCTCTCTTTACCGCCTTCTAGTCTCTGCATTGATTGTATAATAACTGTGATGACATGTCTCTCTTCACCGTTTCTAGCCTCCGTATTGATTGTTTTGTTCCTGTTGTTTGTCACTTTTCATACCTTGATTATAATAACAATGTTGACGATGATGATTATTTGCAAAAATAATTATCTTGGCTTTCTTCTTGATTGTCATTTATAAACTTAGGAATTTATACTTGAGAAACTACTACTTAAGGAACTACTACCTAAGATACAACTACTTAAGAAACTACAACCTAAGGAACGATTATTTAAGAAACTACTACATAAGGAACTACTAGCTAATTAGCTACTAAACAAGGAACTACTACCTTAGATACAACAACATAAGAAACTGCTACCTAAGCAGCCATTATTTAAGGAACTGTTACCTAAGGATCTACTACCAAAGGAATTACTACCTTAGAAACTACTACCTAAGGGTCTACTACCTAAGGAACTACTACCTAATGACCTACTACCTAAGGAACTACTACCTGAAGAACTACTACCTGAAGAACTACTACCTAAGGAACTACTAAGATACAACTACATAAGAAAATGTTACCTAAGGAACTATTATTTAATGAACTACTACCTAAGGGTCTACTACCTGTGGAACTACTATCTAAGGAACTACTATCTAAGGAAATACTATCTAAGGAACGACTATCTAAGGAACTACTATCTAAGGAACTACTATCTAAGGGTCTACTACCTGTAGAACTACTAGCTACGGAACTAGTATCTAAGGAACTACTATCTAAGGAACTACTACCTACGAAACTACTATCCAAGGAACTACTACCTAAGGAACTACTACCTAAGGAACTACTACCTACGGAACTACTATCTAAGGAACTATTACCTAAGGAACTACTATCTAAGGAACTACTACCTAAGGAATTACTGCCTAAAGAACTACTACCTACGGAACTACTATCTAAGGAACAAATACCTAAGGAACTACTATCTAAGGAACTACTACCTAAGGAACTACTACCTACGGAACTACTATCTAAGCAACTACTACCTAAGGAACTACTATCTAAGGAACTACTACCTAAGGGTCTACTACCTACGGAACTATTATCTAAGGAACTACTACCTAAGGAACTACTACCTAAGGAACTACTACCTAAGGGTCTACTACCTACGGAACTACTATCTATGGAAATACTACCCAAGGAACTACTACGTAAGGAACTAATACATAAGGAATTACTACATTGGCACCTTGCCGTCTTGACAGACGATAGTTTGTGCTTCAAACAGGCTTACTAACTAAAATCCATGGCGGTGGCGAATGTGACTGTTAAGGTCAATTCGCGCTGTACATGTTCGTTCACATTGGGTGCATGTGAAGACATGGTCATTTTCACCATTATGCACCGTCTTCCGTCTCACACACTCGGTGTGTGACTTATCTGCAATAATTTTCTCCTTTGTATTTATTCCATTTCTGATATTTGCCCTCCATGCAACACGTTCAGTGGCGGCTTGCTCCAAATGTGCATTATCAATGCCTGTATCAATCATGTCCCACATACACACATCTTTGTATCGTAGTAGAGGCCGACCATGAGATATCTTACCCACCTGTAATTCACCAAAAAAAGATGTCCTTTGGTATTCTACCATCATCCATCCTCCTAACTTGTCCTATCCATCTAAGTCTACGAAGAATGAGCATGGAATAAACCGTCACACAACCTGATCTTTCCAATACTTCAGTATTTGTGATTTTGTCTTGCCACTTAATACCAAGTATTCTTCGCAGACACCGTATATGAAAGCTGTTTAAACATTTCTCTTGGTGTGAGTAAGTTGTCCAGGCTTCACTGCCATAAGGAAGAGTACTAAGGACACAGGCTTGATAGACACGGACTTTTGTTTTGGCAGAAAGTTTCCTGTTCTCCCAGACTCTTTTTCTTAACCTGTTCATTGTTGTTGCTGCCTTACCAATCCTGATGTTGATTTCATGATCTAAAGATAATTTGCTATTTACCTCTGATTCTAGATATGTAAAATGATCTACTATCTCTAGTTCGGCGTCGTCAATAAAGATTGATGGTATCCCATGTGCACCTTGTGACATAACCTGTGTCTTCTTTTTGCTAATTGTTAAACCAAATTCAGAACAAGCATTGGAGAATGCAGATAGTAGACATTGTAATTCTTCCTCAGAGTGGGTCGTAACTGCAGCTTCATCTGCAAAAAGCAACTCTCTGAAAAGTACCCTCCTAATTTTGGTCTTGGAATTCAATCTCTCAGCACTGTAGAGGCCGCCATCTGAGTGTGAGTGTATGTATATACACCACCATCCTGATCACGAAAGGCATATTTCAGTAGAAGTGAAAAGTATATTCCAAAGAGGGTGGGAGCTAGTATACAACCTTGCTTAACTCCACTCTTGATTTCAAACTCTTCTGAAATTTCACCATCAAACTTGATAATACCATTAATGCCTGTGTGGAACGATTTCACAATGGACAGAAGAGTTGGTGGGCAGCCAATCTTCTTTAGTGCCTTGAACAGACCTTCATGACTGACCAAATCAAATGCCTTTGTGAGGTCGATTAAGGCAAAAAACAGTGGCTGATTCTGTTCACGGCATTTGTTTTTGTGTGTGCATTTTTCGCAATAATAATATCGTATCAATGGTAGACCAGTTCTGTCGAAAACCACACTGTGGTTCGGGGAAGACCTGATCTCCCAGGACTTGAAGTCTGTGCAGAATAATTCTGGCAAATACTTTCCCAACAATACACAAAAGTAAGATACCCCTATAGTTGTTGCAGTCGCTCGGATAGCCCTTGTTCTTGTACAGCGTTATGATGTTTGAATCTTTGAAATCCTGTGGGACTTGTCCTTCTCGCCAGCATAGCTCTATTAGCTGGTGGATCTGTAGAGTGAGTGTGTCTTGCCCACTCCTGATAACCTCTATTGGAATCCCATCCTTACCTGGAGCCTTGCCAGATGAAAGTTCATTTATAGCACACTTAACTTCTGTTATGGTGGGAAGCGTGTCCAGGTGGTGCTGAGATGGCAGGGCCTCTATAGCGTTGAGGGAATTATAGCGTTGAGGGCATCATCGGCTAGTTTGTCTCGCTTGAGTAAAGCTCCATATAGTACTCTACCCACCTATCCATCTGCTGTTTCTTATCAGTGATGATTTCTCCAGTCAAGGTTTTCAGCGGTGCATTTCTTTTGATCATTGGACCACAGTCCTTCTTTATCCCCTCATACATGCTTCTGATGTTTCCCTTATTACTTGAATTTTGAATGTACTTGCATAACTTGATCCAATAGTTCAATAGTCATTTGCACACTGCCTTTTGCACATCCTTCCTAGCTTGCTTGAGCTCACTGAGAGTATTTCGCGTTGTTCTTTCCTTGTTTCTTAAGAGAGCTTTCTTCTTTTTATCAATCAAGAGCTCCGGTGTCTAGCTGCGAGTCCTGTCTCTTATGATCCACAGTGCCATAAACCCCTACCGCTGTTTTATAAAGAGTTTCCTTAAGTTTACCCCACTTTTCACTTGCTGTACAATTTTCTGATGTATCAGTGAAAGCGTCTTCAAGTTGCTGTTGGAACTCAAGGCACTTATCAGGATCGTGGGTGTTATTAATATTAATCCTGGGGCTAGATACGTGTTTAGTCGTAGAGATTCTCTTTGATCTCAGTCTAAACCCTTGGAACAACTAAAGAATGATCCGTATCATAGTCAGCACTGTGGTAACTTCAGTTAATGATGTATGGTTCAGATGTTGTCTCCGTGTGGTGATGAAGTCTAGCAGATGCCAATGGCCAGATCTTGAGTGTTTCCATGTGACCTTATGCCGTTCTTGTGTTTTAAAAAAGGAGTTTGTAATACATAGGTCGTTTCTGGTACAATGCTCCAGTAGCCTTTTCCCATTGTCATGCATGTGACCGATGTTGTATTTTCCAAGACACACTGGCTATGAACACGAGTCCTTGCCCACCATCCATCATGTGTCACCATGTGCCGATAAGCATGGGCGGTCATGTTTTGCCATCTCACTCGATCACCAGAGTTGTGGATCAGCTCCATGTTTCTGTCTCGACCATGCCAGTGGCCAAGCGATCCAGGTATTTACTTCTGGTCCCCCTTCCCCTGGTCTCTTCCCTTCGATCTTGCCAGTTGTCACCAAGTTCTCCAATTCATTTCTTCTCACAACATGCTTAAAAAATTGTGACTGTCTACGTCTAATGCCTCTAATCAGTTTACGGTCTTCATTTGTTTCTTGTAGGACTTGTTCGTTGGTTTTTCTGTCTGTCCATGGTATTCTTTGCATTTTTCCCAGAACCCACATATCCACAGCCATCAGATGTTTTTCAGCCTGACTGCTAATTGTCCACGCTTCACATCCATACAAAAGTACAGGTTCTATGTATCACTTCAACACTCTTTTTCTCATTTAAATTGATATCTTTTTATTGGTCAGTAAGCTTTTCATCTTGCAAAAGGCTGCCTTAGCCATGGCGATTCTTGTTCTAATTTATTCAAGGCATCTCCCAATAGATGTTATGTCTGTTCCGAGATAACTGTACCGAATCACTTGTTTAAGAATATGCCCATTTACTTGTATATTACATTGTGGTATTTCCTTCTTCCCAGTGACGACCATAATCTGTGTCTTCTTACAATTTAATTCTAATCCTAGTTGTTCACTGTGTGCAGCAACCGCATCTACTATATGTTGCAGGTCCTGTTCATTGTCTGCAATCAAGACTGTATCATCTGCATATGTAATGTTATTGGTGCATTGTCCCTCAATGTTGATTCCTTCCATATCTTCTATATTTCTGAAAATATTTTCACCGTACAAGGAAAACAGATCTGGAGACATTACACATCCCTGTCTCACACATCTCTTAATAGGCTGATATTGTCCTAATTTATTATCAATTCTTATGGCAGCTTGTTGTTTCCAATATATGTTTTTGTTTACAAGTCGAAGGTATTTTCCATCTGTTTGTAGATCTTCAAGCATTCTTATCATGTCGACATGTCTCACTTTATCGAAAGCCTCTGTGTAGTCAATAAAGCAAAGATGTAGATCTTTGTTTACTTCTATAGTTAGTTAGTTAGTTAGTTAGTTAGTTAGTCGACAGACCATACTCATTGCACATCGAACCATTCAGTCCATAAGTGCTCCGATTCCCTCCTCAGCATATCACGAAGCGTGTAGCGGCTAACGACAACAGTTCTGTGTTGGTTTATCAGTCTTCTTTGGCTTCCTGCGTAGTGTTCTTGTTTGGCCACCCCTCTTTTAATTTGCTGCTCTCGCAGTCTGGCCATGGTTGTAGATTCACAGTCATCACTTAGTTCTCGCAAAAGTCTTACTTCTCGTAGAGCGTTAAGAATGTCAGCCTGGTCCATGGCGCGTCCGCCCTCAACTGTAGCCTTACCTGCGAGCTTGTCAGCCCGCTCATTCCCTTGTACTCCCGCATGCCCTGGCACGAAGATGAAACTAATCTTTGCCAGCAGAGACCGCTCCAGAGACAGCAACCATTCTCTTCGGATCTCCCCCATCTCTATCCTCTTGAGCATGTTCATTGAGTCGCTAAGGAAACATGCCCTCGTGAATGTCTGTCTCGAGCCATGTTATTGCTTTACTTACTGCCACGACTTCCATAGTCAGGCTACTTGTGGTTTCAGTGAAAGCACCAGAGTTCTCCTTCAAAATTCTCCCTCCGGCCTGAGCCGTAAAGGCCCATGAGCTTCTCACATGTCGGACGACAGGCCCATCTGTGTAAATGACAGCATCACTGTCATTGCGAATTCTCGAAAATCAACGCTTGTACTTCAGCCTCCACAGCAGCCGGGTTTCATTGTCTGCATTTGTTTGTCTAGTTGGATGCAAACTGAAGAGAATGTGCAGAAATCTGTTGGCACTTGTACCCACTCCTCGCCAGGTTCTAAGTCCTCACGTGAACACACCTGTTGAAGAATGTCTTCGGCGTGACCCATTCACGACCGTCCTCTTTTTAACCTGCTGCCCTTCACCTTCTTAATTTCACTATGCAGTGGGTGTTGTGTGTTTGCGTTAACTCTGAGGTAGACGCGAGCTCTGCAGACTTGTATTCTGTCTTCAATGGTTGGAAAATCAAGAAGGTAGCGCATCGCCCTGCATGCTGTATCTCTTGTACATCCAAGAATAATGCGCATAGCTTCATTCTGTATCCTGTCAATCCTTTCTATCTGCTTAGGGCTGAGAGTCAGGATTGCCATCGCATACTCAAAAACAGACATGACCAGCCCTTCGTATAGAAGACATAGATGGCGCTGCTCGCAGTTTGCTGCCGCCATCACCCGCATCGCTGCCAAACCCCGCTTGGCCTTTGTTATCACCTGGTCTATGTGCTCATTATAAGCAAGGCTTCTATCAAACCGTATCCCCAGGTAATTCATTGCCTGCGTTCTTTCCACCGTCTCTGAACACAGCATTACAGTTGGTGTTGGATTGTTAACAATATGATTATTCAACGAGAACCAAGCCACTGTTGCCTTTGTTGGGTTGACCATTGCGCCAGCCTCAACACACCAAGTACTTATGCGATTGAGTTCGGTTTGTAGTTCCACAGCAACCTGATCTCTACTCTTACCCTGGCGATACACTAAAACATCGTTGACATATGACACTGTCCTACCAGGTCCAGTGATCTGCTCACTGGTGATTCTCACTGTGTAGGCGTTGAACAGTACCGGAGATAATGGTGATCCCTGTGATAGGCCAGGATATATTGTTGTTGGTTCCGACGTCCAGCTGCCACATCTAAAAACTGCTTTCCTTTGGAAGATAGCTGCAGCGATCCAACTAAGGAGGAATGGACTTATTTTGAATTCAAGAAGCTGAAGCATTAAAAAATCCTGTGGTACTCTGTTGTACGCGTCCTCAAGATCAATCGCTGCAGCAAAGGTTTCATGCCTGAGTGGAAACCTTCATAGACATCATGGGCAAAAAACTGCTGCATTGGTCCAGGTTTCTCTTTTTGGACGGTACCCACCCAGGGTAGATGGGAAACACCTTGCCTCTCTAGCTGGCTTGATATTTTCCTGGCAGTTAACTTCTTCAGCAGCTTGCCTATTGTATTCTGCATGGTTATAACTCGATATCCCTGAATTTATGTTGTGGTCTTTGCCAGGCTTCGGCAAGGGAATCAGATAGCTGTTTAACCACTCCTCCTTGATGCTAGCACTCCCTATACTGTTGTTGTACATGTCTGCTAGTTCCTCTAGCTCGTTGTCGGTACACCTATTGGTGTCGTTGTATCTTATGCCATCAGGCCCTGGAGCGCTGTTTTTTGATCGTCGAAGCACAGCCTCGGTTTCTTTCATTGTCACTGTGTCTTCACCCGAAGTGTTCTGGGCCTTGCACCTGTCTGACGTGACCTCCTTGGCAAGATTTCGGCCTCCCATGTCTGTCTGGTTGCTCTGCTCTAGATAGCTTTCAAAGTGGGCTTTGCCCTTGTCCTCGTCAGTTCTCTGCCAGATGAGGTCAGCACCTTGGAAGTCCGAAATGCTCTTATTCTTTACTACCCCACACATGCTTTTATGTAGTCGCAAGAACAATTTCAGTGACTCGCCTGCGCTTACTCTTTGACACACCTCTGCCCATTTTTCACTTTTAACCACCTTGACCAGTTGTTTGAAATAGCTTACTTTTGTGTGCATCTCTCTTTCTAAGTGCATGCAGGGACTGGGATGGCCAGCTCTGTTTTTCTTGGCATTGTGCCATCTCCTTACAGCACCACGTTTATCCAACCACGCCTTGTCCACCTCAAGATTCCACCACAGTGGCTGCTCCCAGCTTTCTTTTCTGCCCTGAAGCTTTCTGCGCTTGTCACGTCTTATTTTACTCACCACATCTTGCCCTGTACTGTCATACTGGAAAGTCTTGACCGTTAACCTGTGCTGCCTGGTTCTGCATTCCTCCACCAATATGCTGCAAGGGTGGTGGTCGCTGCCATGGTGTCCTAGGACACTCCATCTACACACTGAAGTGAGTGAAGGAGAAACCAGCGCCAGATCAATAGCACTGTCCCCATCCCCTGGACGGCTTGCTGTCCTGGTGACACAGACACTGTTGATACAAACCAGGTCAATGGTTTCAATTGCAGTCTCGAGCTCCTCCCCTTGTGTGTTGGAGGAAATGTTTCCCCATGATCTGCCTTTAGCGTTGAAATCACCACAGAAAATAACATTTTTCTCTTGGCCTAATATATCGTTTAAGCACTGCCACTTCTGGGAATCCATACTTGCGGGCATAAACAATAACCAGCACGAATGGTTGACTGGATTGAACTCTTACCACCTGTATTTGTATATCGTCACTGTCCCAACTGGACATGTCTAGCTCTGATGCCACCATGCTGTCGCGAATGAGAATCGCCATTCCCAGATGTCGTTTGTTGTAGAAACATCTTAAGCCGGCAATTCGGAGTAGCTGATTACCCAGTTTTGTCTCCCGGAGCGCTACAATGTCATTCCTGTAAACCAGATATTCTAAAATTGGTCCTCGTTGTTTTACGCTGGCGCAGTTCCAATACAGAATACGGATATTCCTGAGGCCCAGATGGTCACACTTGAGTCTAAAAAGTCTTAAACCACCACGCTTACCTTGTCGCTTGCAACCTGCCCGGCGCCCACGCCGTCTTGTTAGGTTGACTGCCAACCGCTCGGAGAACACACGATGTTCCGCCATGTTGAAAAACCTGAACACCACAGAAACCACACACGCTGCGAAAAATTCGCTCAAGGATTGCGTCGCTCGATGCACGAACTCCGTAGCATCCGCGCAGATCTTGAGTAGAAACTCCTGGTTTTACATACTGGCACACAAACTACACGCAAGAGATGAATAAATCCATCTCCTACGCGAAAAGTTAACGATCACAAATATAACACGACCGTCCGTCGCCATCTTGAGACCGGAAGGAGAGAGAGAGTTCAATTATTGTTCTCAGTATATACACATCATTTACTATAACCTTGCTTTCTACAAACCCACATTGTTCTTCTACTATTTTAGGTTGTATTTTCTTCCCAACTCTTTGCATGATAATTCTTAGAAAAACCTTCGTGTTGTGACACATTAGACTAATTGTTCGATGTTGATCACATTCCAAGGCTTGATTTCTTTGGGATTGCAATAAATACAGAATTATACAATTCATGAGGTATATTTCCAGTATAATATATTGTATTCAGCAGTCTGATAACTTTATCTATCCCATATTCTTCTAAAGCATTAATCATTTATGTTGAGATGCTGTCTAAACAAGAGGTCTTGCCAGATTTCATATGGTTCTGAACCTCCATCTTCAAAATTTATGGCCCTTCGTTATTATTTTGAATATTATACTGTTCTTCTCTGTTATCACCATACAGATTTTTTAACATAATCTGATCATGCATGTAAAATATGATATTTTTCTGTTATAATTTTTCCATCATTTGTCTTTAGGCAGCCTGGTAAAGTATATGTTCTTTGATTAGTAACCTCCTGAATTCTTTTGTGCATTAGTGTGGCAATTTTATAGTTGTGTTGTTTTTCAATTTCTGTGCAGTTTTTCTCGAGCCATGCTTCTTTTGCCTCCTTATATAATATTCTGACTTTTCTGTGAATTGCTTCATATTTGGCAGGATTAATTTTATTCTGTCTTCTTGTTTCCATTAGTTGTAACATTTCTTTAGTCATCCGTGTCTTACGACCCAATGTCTTTAATTTTTGAATAGTTTATTTCTGCAGCACAACGGATTGAATTCTTCAAAATTTCCCATTGATCATCCACATCTTGAAATAGGATCTCTAGATCAGACAAAATATCAAATTTGTTCTTTACTTCTGTTAAAAGTATCTTGCATTTCTTTGTCAGTTTTCAATTTGCACAAATCATATTTAGTGTTTCCTGTTGTATACTTGACGTTCTTTAATTTTACCCTCAATGTGCCTGTAATTAATCTGTGATCACTGTAACAGTCTGCATTGGGGAGTGTTTGTACGACTGTTAACGCATTCCGAAACCTTCTGCTAATCAGGATGTATTCTATCTGGTTTTTAATCTTGCTGTCTGGACTCCTCCATGTTCATAATCTTCTAGGATGCTGTTTAAACCAGGTGTTTCCTACAACCATTTCTTGTTCTTTTGCCCATTCTACTAGTCTGTATCCTCTTTCGTTTCGCTCTCCCCAACCATGGCTGCCTACGCTGCATCCATCGCCTTGATTTCCTACTTTTGCGTTGAAGTAATATCATTATAATATTTATTTCTGATTTCTTACAGATCTTCAAAGCAGACTCCATGTCTTTATAAAATTCCTCTATATTTTCTTCACTGCTTTCTGTTTTTGGAGCATATACTTGAATGACATTTATTTTAAAAGTTCTTCCCTTTAATTTTACTAATGGAACTTTGTCTGACACGGCCCAATATCCTGTAGCAGAATTTGATGTTCACCGATCCAATATAATGGCTACATCTTTTTGTATTTCTCCTCCCCCAGAATAAATAATTTTATAATCCTCTCCTGTCTTGATTCCTACCCCTTTCGACTTCGTTTCGAACATTCCTAAGAAATTAATCTCCTTTCTTTCCATTTCTTGTTTAATATTTTCTAATTTTCCATCAGCACTCATTGTTCTAACATTCCAAGCTCCTACTTTCAATGATAGTAATCGTTTGCACCTAGTAGCCTGATGCTGGTCTGGAGTCACGTGTTTCCTACCGGGCGAGGATGCTCCTATTGAGCACCCATTTACGCCGGTTCTCTGATTATTGATGAGACGGTAATACATGATATTCTTGGCATCTGTAAAGAAGGTAGTTTGCCAATGCTCTCCTTCCTAGCATTGACCATACTGGTCGATGACCGTAGTCATTGTATTCTAAAAAGAGTTCCGCTGCCTACCGTCATGAAGTTGGAGACCATAACCTACAGCTATCTGTTGGCTGCTCTTCAACTTCATCCACCACCTGCACCCATGGCTTCACGTAACCCTGATCGGGGACGGGGGGGGGGGGGGGGGCTAAACGGGTACTCCACCTTGCCCAAGGGTGTCCCGTAGACTAGCGGAGGGAAGGAGGCACCTTACCTCTCTTTTGATAGGGGGTACCCGTATCCCGTAACCCACACGAGCAATAAAACCACCGAGTGTATACATTTTGCCAGATTTTGGTACTTCTTGGCCCCAGAGTCTAACTCCTGATAGAATAAATCTTTCACATCATTTGAAGAAGTGAGTGTCGGAGCATATGCAGTGATAATGGTGGCAAAACCACAAGTGGTTGCCATGCGCAGGAGTATTAATCTTTCATTTCCGTCAGCTGGAAATTCAATCATTTCCAGTAGTTAATTTTTCACTGCAAAGCCTACTCCATGTTGTTTGTTTACTTTCTGTCCTTTACCTTTCAAAAATAAAAAAGTGTAATAGATTTCTCTGTGTGACCCTTCTTCAGCAAGGCGAGTATCCTGATAGCCAGCAATATCAATGTTGAGACGACTGAGTTCGGCATCAATCACAGCCGTTTTTCTCACATCGTCAATATCATGAACACATGTTTCTCACGTTCCATATTGCAAGCCGTAGCTTGAGGTGTCTATTTTTCTTTTTAGTAGTACATGATGCATTGGTTTTACAGCCTGCGATTAAGATTTTGTCCTAGCCCCAAGCACCCATTGAAGTAGGCAGGCAGGCTGTGGCGGATCAGCACCCAATTGGCCGGGGGCTGCCCAGCTTGAGGCGGCGGTAGCTGATCAGTTACACGTGTAGGTGTCTCCCACCGTCAAAGGCAACCCGTGGCGCCCCATGTCTACGCCAATTGGCGGGGACTTATAACCCTTAACTGCTACCTCTCGCTTTGATTCCGAGCCGGTTAAGGCCAGGGATGAAGTTTACCTCTCCATAGCACAAAGCGTGGGCTGAAATATAAAGACCACGAGTTGCTCATGCAGCATTATCAGTCTCTCGGTCTGCCTAGTTCACTCCAGAGGAAAGGTGACGCCTGGAACAAGACAAGCTGCAGAAGCTGCCGGATCAACAAAGCAATGCTCTAACTGTCCGCCTGTCGAAGCTTCGATCTTAGACCAGTTGCCAACCAAGGCTTAGGGCTTGGTCTGCCCTGCCATGACATTCTTTCTTTAGGTTGCATTTCTTCGCATCAGAGTAAAGCTTGTACCCTCCCAACTACGCTCCTCCGCCCGAAGCTTTTGGCACGTGTGGAGTGTTGGGTTTGGTAAGCGCCGCCCAACATTCGGCGCTACCAGAAAGCAGTTAGTATCGTGTACTGTCATACGGTAGCTCAGTCATATGAGAGATAATAAGTGTGATGACTATGAAATTATCATGTGAGAGATAAAACGTGTGCCAACTATGAGCATATCATGTGAGAGATAATAAGTGTAACAACTATGAGCATATCATGTGAGAGATAATAAGTGTAACAACTATGAGCATATCATGTGAGAGATAATAAGTGTAACAACTATGAGCATATCATGTGAGAGATAATAAGTGTAACAACTATGAGCATATCTGTCAGAGTCTTGCGTAGAGCAAGATAAGTAGCTCGTTTTCTGGCAAGTGTGAAGCAATATCAAACTATCAAATCACACGAAGTGAATATCCGAAACTATTATTCACAAGCTTTATTTACGCGCTGCATTTATTATCGCACAAACATCGCGCAATGACAATCCATAGCAATCATTACGGCATGAACAATATCAACACAATACATAAAGATACATGCAATTAATAAACCTCTCACTTACAAGTCAAACTATTCAAGCGTTCGAACCAGTCTCCCACTGTCGTACAGGCTAGCTCTCAATGCAGATTCAAACACCACTCGCAGACTCATGCGACCTGTCCATTCAAACACCTAAGCCCGTCTGCCAGCCTTGGCGTTCTACACGCTACACGGCGCTCACGTCAGCTGGTGTGACCCCTGCACGGTTCACGGGGTGTACTGCTGATCAGCGGTCGTTTAAGCGTCGCTCAATTGCTGTGCTTGGTTGCTTATACGGGAGTCGTCGAAGACGCCGCATTCCCTTTGCAGTGTTTAACATCACTCAGGGTTGCGTGTTGTTATGTTGTCAGGCGTTGGTACAGACAACGCGTCGCAACCTCGGATGTGAGACCTTGACACTCTCCACACCCCTTTTTCATGAAAGGATTTCCTTTCATGTACAATATATATAGGTGTTATTAAACCTGTCAAAGTCGAACATTATACCTTAATAGTTATTATAATTATATACATTTTTTTAAAATTTTTTAATTTTAAGATATTTAATTATATACATATCTAATTTCTGTTAGCGCCGAACGTTGGGCGGCGCTTACCAAACCCGACACCCCACATTGTGCCAACGGCTTCGGGCGGAAGAGCGCTATTGGGAGGGTACAAGCCTTACCCTGGTGCGAGGAAATGCAAGCTAAAGACAAAATTGTCATGGCAGGGCAGACCAGGCCCTAAGCCTTGGTTGGCGACTGGTCTAGGATCGAAGTTCCGACAGGCGGACAGTTAGAGCATTGCTTTGCTGATCCGGCAGCTTCTGCAGCTTGTCTTGTTCCAGATGTAGGGGTGTTACCTTTCCTCTGGAGTGAACTAGGCAGGCCGAGAGAGGGATCATGCTGCATGGGCAACACATGATCTCTATATTTTAGCCCAGGCTTTGTGCTATGGAGAGGCAATAACTCCATCCCTGGTCTTAACTGGTCTCGGAATCAAAGCGAGAGGCAACTGTTACGGGTTATAAGTCCTTGTCAGTTGGCGTAGACATGGGGCGCCACGCGTTGCCTCTGACGGTGGGAGACACCTATAGGTGTCACTGATCAGCTACCGCCCGCCTCAAGCTGGGCAGCCCCCAGCCAATTGGGTGCTGATCCGCCACAGCCTGCCTGCTTCAATGGGTGCTTGGGGCTAGGACAAAATCTGAATCGCAGGCTGTAAAACCAATGCACCAGGTACAAACAAAAATATAAATAGAAACCTCAAGCTACGGCTTGCAACCTGGAACGTGAGAACCATGTGTCCAGGATTTTCCACTGACTTGACCAATATTGACGATGTGAGAAAAACGGCTGTGATTGATGCCGAACTCAATCGTCTTAACATTGATATTGCTGGCCTGCAGGAGACTCGCCTCGCTGAGGAAGGGTCACTCAGGGAAAACAACTACACCTTTTTCTGGAAGGGTAAAGGGCAGGCAGAAAAAGGCAACACGGTGTGGGCTTTGCAGTGAAGAATTCGCTACTGGGAATGATTGAAATTCCAGCAGGAGGAAATGAAAGACTATTATCCCTGCGCTTGGCAACCTCTTGTGGGTTTGCCACCATTATTACTGCATATGCACCGACACTCGATTCCTCTGATGATGTGAAGGATTTGTTCTATGAGGAGTTACACTCTGTGATCAAGGCAGTTCCAAAATCCGACTACATTTATATGCTCGGTGATTTCAATGCTCGTGTGGGCAAGGACTCGAGTTCATGGCCAGTGTGCCTTGGAAAATACAACATCGGTCGCATGAATGAAAATGGGCAAAGGCTGATGGAGCATTGCACCAGTAATGACCTATGTATTACAAACTCTTTTTTTAAAACAAAAGAGATGCATAAGGTCACATGGAAACATCCAAGATCCGGCCATTGGCACCAGCTGGACTTCATCATCAAACGGAGACAACATCTGAACCATATATCATTGACTCGTAGTTACCACAGTGCTGACTGTGATACGGATCATTCTTTGGTTGTTGCAAGGGTTAGACTGAGACCAAAGAGAATCTACACAGCTAAACACAAATCTAGCCCCAGGATTAATATTATTAACACTCATGATCCTGAAAAGTGCTTTCAGTTTCAACAGCAACTTGAAGACGCTTTCACTGATACACCAGAAAATTGTACAGTAAATGATAAATGGAATAAACTTAAGGAAACTCTTTGTAAAACTGCCGTAAAGGTTTACGGCACTGTGGATCATAAGAGGCAGGACTGGTTTGCGGCCAACAGCGAGACTCTGCAGCCCTTTATTGATAAGAAGAAGAAAGCTCTCTTAAGAAACAAGGAAAGACCAACGCGTAACACTCTGAGTGAGCTAAGGCAAGCTAGGAAGGATGTGCAAAAGGCTGCCAGGCAGTGTGCAAATGATTATTGGATCAAGTTATGTGAGTCCATTCAAATCGCAAGTGATAAGGGAGACATAAGAAGCATGTATGAAGGAATAAAGAAAGCCTGTGGTTCAGTGATCAAAAGAAGTGCACCATTGAAAACCTTGACTGGAGAAGTCATCACTGATAAGAAACAGCAGATGGACAGATGGGTAGAGCACTATTTGGAGCTTTACTCAAGTGAGACCAAACTAGCGGATAATGCCCTCAACGCCATAGAGGCTCTACCAACTCTTGACCACCTGGACACACTTCCCACCATAACAGAAGTTAAGTGTGCTATAAATGAACTTGCATCTGGCAAGGCTCCAGGTAAGGATGGGATTCCAATAGAGGTTATCAGGAGTGGGCAAGACACACTCACTATACAGATCCACCAGCTAATAGAGCTATGCTGGCGTGAAAGACAAGTCCCACAGGATTTCAAAGATTCAAGCATCATAACACTGTACAAGAACAAGGGCGATCGGAGCGACTGCAACAACTATAGGGGTATCTCACTTCTGTGTATTGTTGGAAAAGTATATGCCAGAATTGTTCTGCGCAGACTTCAAGTCCTAGGAGATCAAGTCTACCCCGAATCACAGTGTGGCTTTCGACAGAACCGGTCAACCACTGATATGATATTCTGATTGCGACAAATGCAAGAAAAATGCCGTGAACAGAATCAACCACTGTTTATTACCTTCATCGACCTCACAAAGGCATTTGATTTGGTCAGTCGTGAGGGTCTGTTCAAGGCACTAAAGAAGATTGGCTGCCCACCTACTCTTCTGTCCATAGTGGAATCGTTCCACACAGGCATGAAGTGTATAATCAAGTTTGATGGTGCAACTTCTGAAGAATTTGAAATCAAGAGTGGAGTTAAGCAAGGTTGTGTACTAGCTCCCACCCTCTTTGGAATATACTTTTCACTTCTACTGAAATATGCATTTCGTGATCAGGATGGTGGTATATACATTCACTCACGCTCAGATGGCGGCCTCTACAATGCTCAAAGATTGAAGGCTAAGACCAAAATTAGAAGGGTACTGATCAGAGAGTTGCTTTTTGCAGATGATGCTGCAGTTACGACCCACTCTAAGGAAGAATTGCAATGTTTACTATCTGCATTCTCCAATGCTTGTTCTGAATTTGGTTTAACAATTAGCAAAAAGAAGACGCAGATTATGTCACAAGGTGCACATGGGGTACCATCAATCTTTATTGACGACGCCGAACTAGAGATAGTAGACCATTTTACATATCTAGGATCGGTGGTAAATAGCAAATTATCCCTAGATCAGGAAATCAACATCCGGATTGGTAAGGCAGCAACAACAATGAACAGGTTAAGAAAAAGAGTCTGGGAGAACAGGAAGCTTACTGCCAAAACAAAAGTCCTTGTCTATCAAGCCTGTGTCCTTAGTACTCTTCTCTATGGCAGTGAAACCTGGACAACTTACTCACACCAGGAGAACAATTTAAACAGCTTTCATATGCGGTGTCTGCGAAGAATTCTTGGTATTAAGTGGCAAGACAAAATCACAAATACTGAAGTATTGGAAAGATCAGGTTGTGTGACAGTTTATTCCATGCTCAGTCTTCGTAGACTTAGATGGATAGGACATCTTAGGCGGATGGATGATGGTAGAATACCAAAGGATATCTTTTTTGGTGAATTACAGATGGGTAAGAGATCTCAGGGTCGGCCTCTACTACGATAGAAAGATGTGTTTAAGCGGGACATGATTGATACAGGCATTGATAATGCACATTGGGAGCAAGTCGCCGCTGAACGTGTTGCATGGAGGGCAAATATCAGAAATGGAATAAAGTCAAAGGAGAAAATTATTGCAGAAAAGTCACACACCAAGCGTTTGAGACGTAAGATGGTGCATGATGGTGGAAATGACCACGTTTTCACATGCACCCACTGTGAACGGACATTTACAGCGCAAATTGGCCTTATCAGTCACACTCGCTACCGCCATAGTTAAAAGTTATTATGCCTTTTTAAAGCACAAACTATCGTCTGTCAAGACGGCAAGGTGCCAATAATTATATACAGGTGACTAGTAAACAATATGTATACAACAATTGTGTTGCACTATGAAGTACAACAGTCAAGTACAATCTATTTAATGGGCATTACCTCGCTGTGACACAGCTAGTCCGGTAGGTATCGGCTAAACTGGCCCCTACCTCACAACCAAGAACAAAAATACTAAAATCATCAGGTCAAGCTGTGAGCATCTCCCTCTGAGATAGCTCCATCATCAGACCTCTGTTTAGAGTTTCTAATGAAGGTCAACAGTTTTGGCAATATACTGTCCATATCTAAACGACGTCACATTGACATGTTATCTATCAAGCACACATGTTAATGGTTACAATACATATTTACATATCACCAAGAGTTTAGAGTAATGTCCCCTGGTTGTTATACAAAAAATTTAGGAACAATAATTTATCGTCGTTTACAAGACATAAATTACCACTGCAAATTTATTTCTTAGTGTCATACTTTGATACTTATTGACAAATGTGCACAACAAGTCACGTTTGTAAAGAAGCAATCAAGTTACGATGCTGAGATTACATATTATAAAAATCGACATATACAATTCCGTATATGGGCATATTTTAAATCACATTTTAATACAATCGTCATACATTTATAGACTTTTTAGCGTAGTCTGCTAACTTTTAAATTAATATGCAAAAAATACTCGGAAGTATAGAGCTGTACTATTTTACACATGTGTTGTGGTGTCATTCACACGACATTAGTCCGTTCTGGATGGATATTATATAAACGGAGTAGTAGTTGTTACTATCAGCTGTTGAATCATTTCTTCCGCCTTCTGCTCGGATTGTACTGTCGCAGTCATCTTTCGTACCTTGTTAAAACGTCTTGGACACATCGGTCTGGATACCTTCAGGATTACATCACGTTGTAGTGGCTTGGTAAGTTCCTGTAGTGTTGTCCAGTGACACTTCTCTGTAGTGTCTGGTTGTTACAATATTTATGTATTTACAATTATAATTACATTCTTTCTCATCTCTCACAGTTATACAACACATTAGTTTACATAATACTGATTCCATTCTTTCACATATCTCACAATTATACACGCATTCATTCACATGATAATAATAAGAATCCAAATATGTACATAAGTCATATACATTGGGAGATATAATCTACCCCATCACATTGGTGTACACAGCGTTACTGACACATTGTCACAATTGGCTGTGGTACTGAGCACTATCTACGTTGCAGTTTTATACACCCTCTGCACTGTGCTCTGGTGTTGACTGGGTATTAGGTTCGTCGTATGGACATCTCAACAAAAGATCTGTGTTTTATCTGTGTTTCTGCACTTAATTGGGCTTGCTTGGTCGCAGCCTCGAGCTCCATTTGTATCTTCTTCTCTTGAGCCTGCAGTTGCATTTTCTTTTCTTCAGCTTCCATTTGCATCTTTTTCTCTTCTCTTTCTGCTTGCATCTTTTTCTCTTCTCTTTCTGCTTGCATCTTTTTCTCTTCCCTCTCTATTGCTCTGTCTTCTCGTGCAATATTTTCTGAATGTGTCTTTTGTGCCCATTCTGAGAGTTTTTCCTCAATATATCCTAACCTAATACCTAATTCGATGCACTGTTCTAATGTTGACATCTTGTATTTTAGTTATTGTTCACTTTATTGAAATTAAATCCCTTTGAAATTAGTCTGGGTGTACCAAAGTTGGTTATCCCCCTTAATGTTTACATTCAAAATTACACGAGCAGGTTTACTTGGTTATGAGATTAGCATATATATATAACAATCAATACAATGAAAAATGTTACATCAATGAATCATGGATGAGTATCGCTTAGGGACATAATGAGCATGAAATGAAACTCATCTTATTTTTCCTGGTTTATCGACTGTAGTCTTTGTTGTGCTTTCCTGTTATCTCGCCACTGCTGGAGTACAGGTTACATACACACGATATTTCGCGGAACAATCTGATGTTGGAATCAAAAACAATTAGTAACGGTCAATGTAATTGTCACAGTCATGTCAATGTCAAATTTTATGAGCATCAGCATAATTTCAAACATCAAATATTTTTGTAGAGGGACTATAATAGCTTATTCACAGATAATATGATGATAGCTTCAAAGTTTTTGACTTTGTCATGTATGATATATATATATATATTTTTACTTGGCAAAACCAAGAGCTGTCTGGAAGTAAAGCTTCTGATTGCCAAAACCGGCTTGCCCCCAAATAGCCTGTCACCGTCCTAGATCTCTAGGGGAATGAAACTCGGGCTCATACAGGCAACAAACTCCGTTCATATGCAATCTAACATCATTTATTATTATTATGTTACAGTAAGCTGGCGAAGAGAGTTTTCGCAAGCCAGCAATCTGTAAGTTGCATATCACAGGAGTTTACAATAAACATAATTATCACAACAACTCTATCAGCTATCTAACATATGCATAAGACCCCTAAATACACTTGGGTCTAAACTATCAAGTCCCCCTTAAGGTAAGCCCTGTTGCTTCCTCGATGTCCAGTCCGTGTCTGCCTTTCCACACGTGTCGCAATCCGACACGGGTGGTAACTCTCTCTGAGTTTCTCGTGGACCCCGCAATCGGCGGGCCCCATCAGTGTCCACGGGGCTGTGGACACACTGACCGGTCCTTCGAGAAGGCTCTGGATTATTCGAGCCTTCGAGTGACTCGGTTCTTTCCCTTTAGCTGGAGTTCTATCCCTTCGCTAGTCTCTCTTACTTTTATGTTGGTACCGCCCCTATGTGAGGCTGTGACAATCTGCAAGAAAGTTTTGTGAACCTTTTATATGGTTAATTTCATAGCTATAGTCCTGCAGAAGAAGGGACCATCTTGCCACCTTGCTGTTACTTGGCGTTCCTCTGGTAACAATTGTCAGCGGACTATTATCTGTTTCAATAATGAAATGTTTGCCTAACAAAAATCTAGAAAGTTTACGTACCGAAAATACCATGGCAAGAGCCTCGAGTTCCGGTGTACTATAATTTCGTTCGCTGGTGTTCAGTTTTCGAGAGACGTAGTATACTGGGTACAAGATTTGGTCGTGTTCTTGGAGAAGCACACCTCCAATGGCTACGGAGCTCGCATCACATCTTAATCTAAAAGTAATATTCAAATTTGGCAATTTCAGAATAGGTGATTTAGAAAAATATGAAAGAATCTTCGTAAATGCTGGCCTTAAACATTCACTGTTTACAATCACATTGGGGTGTTTATTTGTTAGTAGATCAGTGAAACATTTGGTAAATTCTGCTAAATGAGGAATAGACTGTCTATAATAGTTTAAAAGACCTAACACACTTCGCAACTGTTTCTTAGTTGTCGGAAGCGACAATTTCAAAATTCTGGACATGATGTTATCGTCAGTTGATATAAAGCCCTTTGAGATCTTATAACCCAAAAATGAAATTTCCTGAAAGGCTATATCAACTTTGGAAGGTTTTACAGTCAGTCCATGATGTCTAATCCTGTCAAATGTCTGCTGTTATGTGTTCTGTCATGTCCTGGGCTGTCAGAAAAGATTGTCCTGTACTCTTGTATCAGTTGTCTGCAACTGTCAGTTTGTGTCTGCGTCAGTTTAGGATTTACCTTAATGTTCTGTAAGTTGGTCGTCGTGTCAAGAACTGGTGTCGGTATCCCGTCAGTGTCGTTGTCGTCCGTCTGGTCCACTATGGTGGTGCTTGCTGCAGTCTCTACTTGTTCGTCTTGCCTGTGGTGATATGGTTTGAGCATGTTAATATGGAAAATTTTATGTTTGTCCCTAACTGCAATCTCGTAATCTACCGTCGAAATTTATCGTAGTACTTTGAACCGTCCTTGCCATGAGTCAGTTAGGAGATGTCTATCACTTGGCAAAAGAAGAAGAACGTCCTGTCCTGGCGTCAGTGTAATAGTTCTATTTCCTCTGTTAGCATATTGTCGGTAGATAGCTCCTGATTTTTGGAGAGCTTCTTTAGCTAACACACATGATTTCATAATTCTATCACGCAATGATGTTACATGTTCATATGGTGAAATGGGTATAGGCAAAGTTGTACTTTCAGTCAACATAGATTTATACAGAGATAATGGGCCGCGTGGTTGTGCACCATATAACATTTCGAATGGTGAGAACCCAGTGCTGGAATGGGGTACTTCCCTATACGCAAACAAAATTGCAGGCAGATAAGTATCCCAATCTTCAGGGTGTTCTTGGGTTACCTTAGAGAGCATATGTTTCATATCGCCGTTAATCTTTTCTACGATACCGGTCGAATGTGGGTGGTATGGGCTGTTGAAGCATTGTTTCACACCCAACATTTTGGTAAAGGCTTGTGTAGCTGATAAAATAAACTGGCTACCCCGATCTGAAAGGATGGTATCAGGGAATCCTACCCTCGCAAAATTATGAAAGAACACTTCCATGATGTCTTTGGAAGTTATGTTCTTCAGTGGAATCGCTTCCGGCCAACGAGTACATAGATCAATGCGTGTTACAATGTACCTATTACCTTTAGATGTTACATGGTTCAGATGACCAACTATATCGACCGAGATCTTTTCAAATGGTCTACTAGCCAAATCAGTAACTTGCAATTCAGCTTGTGGGTGTTTACCCTTTTTGACAAGCTTTTGACAGATGTCACACGATCTGCAATACTGTTTGGTATCGCTGCAAAACTTTGGCCAATAAAATTGAGTAAGTAACCTTGCTCTAGTTTTAGCATACGCCATGTGTCCTGCAAAGGGTATGTCATGAGCTAGATTCAATGCTTGCTTGCGGTTTTCTAACGGTAGCACTGTTTGTTCTATAGTGCTGGAACTTTTGGTGTAGTACCGTGTTAGAATTCCGTTCTTCAGAGCAAAGTACCATTGAGCATTCTTTGCTACTCTTGGCTTTTGGGCTACAAGTTTAAAATACTTTTGCAGAGATCGATCGGCTTTCTGAGATGTTATAAACGTCTCCCTAGTTGTCTCAGGAGATGTTACAACTGGACTTACTCTTTGTAAAGCCTCTGTCAGATCGATTCGATCTTGCATCTGTGCAGTAGATCTAGTTACTGCATTTACTACATTACAACGATCATTCTCATCACACATTGATGTTACATTCACACAATTACATGTATGTTCTGGCGTAGCCAGGTTGGTATTTATACATTCATTTACAGGTGGTAATACATCATGAATGGTGATTGGTGATGAAGGTGAAATGGTAGTATCAATATTACAAATGACAGTTGATGTAATACTGTCATGTGGCATGTCATTCACTTCAGGAAGGTTTCCAATGATGACATCGCAGCAAGGATTGGTTAATGCTGCTCATTTAACCTTTCCCGTAAGGAATGGTGTAGTTATATATGCCCATGCAATTGGATATTTCTCTATGTTCCATGAGAATGTCCTGCATGTGACATATTTACCACTACATTGTGATGGTAAAATATAATCTCTCTTTACACCAATGAGAGTACTCCCGCTATCACGTAAAACTGTGGCAGCTCTACCATTAACATACCCCTTATGGATGTTTAATTTACCTTGGGAGGTTACTACAAAATTGGCCTCCTCATTGGTAACAGGTATGGAATGGCCGCATGTTAACACGCCATCCTCATGAAACTGATCACAAATGGTACATTTTTCATGATGGAACACATCAATGGAGTGTGCTGAGTTTACTGGGTGATCCTGTACACTTTCATCTTCTGAAGAAGAACTGTCAAACATGGCTGCATTAGCTTTTCTGGTCATTGCCTAGCCTTTACAATCCCTACGCCAGTGACCAAAAGCCTTACAAAGATAACATTTGGTAAGTTTTCTGTAGTTCTTCCTTTCTTTATCTTGCTTAGAAATGTAATTCTGCAAGTAAGCAGTGTACCCAGGATGTTGGTCACACATATCATTTGCATTGTGTGAGAATTGGCAATATCTGCACTGATAAAATTTCTCTTCAGCTTGTTTATAAGGTCTTTGTTATTTGACCCTGCCTGATATTTGCCGTATGTAGCTGCTGCTACAAAGTCTGTGCTAGTCAGACTACTAGAGAAACATTGCTTATTGGCTGAAAAATAACCAGAGCCACGACTTTCAATCTGTTGGACACTTTCACACTGACATTACAATACAAATTTAGAAAAGGGGGGTGGGAGAGATGCGATAATCTTATCTCTCAACATAAGATCAACTAATTTGTCATAACTTCCATTTACTTTGGCTGCTGACAGCCATTTAGAAAAAAATATTTTGAATTTCTGAGATGTAATCAGAGAACGTGTGTGTTGGCTTAGGAGACAACTTCCTAAACTGTTTTCTATAACCTGATTCATCCAGTAGAAAATGTGACATAATTTTAGATTTAATGTACAGATAATCTTCTTTCAGGTTATTTGGGATCGACTCTATGACTTTAAGAGGTTCCCCAGAAAGACTTCTTACATATACTATCCCCCATTCAGGTTTTGGAATTTTGTAATGATCCATGACAAATTCAAAATTTTGGGTGAATGCTGCTATACAATCACCTGTGTTGTTAACTTTTGATTAGACCTTGGTATTTCTTGTGAGGTTGATCTTTGTCTGCTTCTCTATTAGCTTTATCTTTAGAAGATTCAGCTTTTAGCTGTTAAATTTTCAGTTGTGTTTCTAACTCTTCTCTCTTACTTTGGGCTAAGATCTCAGCTTGCCTCACTGCAGCTTCTGACTGTTTTAGAGTAGCTTCTGATTGTGCCTGTTGAAGCTTTAACGCCCTTTCGGCCGCTCTCTCATCCCTCTCTCTAATTTGTTCTTGTTTTAAGAGATCTTCTGCATATTTACTTTCACTCCATGCTCTCAATCCCTCACCAGACATATTTAATTTTAAACCCATTTCAATGAAATCGTTTAAAGAAGACATGATGAACAATACGTATGATGGAATGAATATAAACAAAATTACTTATGATGTTAGTAAGTTACAAATATTTCTAGCACAGTTGATGTTTAAAGCCAGACTAACGAAAGTATAAAGAAGAATGAAAAAAATTTTTATACTCAAGTAATCCTTGGGCAATGTGCTGTTCAGTGGTGCTCGAAATCACACTGGAACGTCTTTCGGGTTGACGCACAAAATTTTTTTGAAGTTCACCAGGCTCAGGTAACGTTGACACAAAAAACCTGTACTTTTTAAACTAAACGAAATTAGAACGTTTGTAAAGGTATGGTGTGTGTAATGTCACTGAAGTCTGTAAAGGTTTGTATGCTGTCAAGTATTATTGTTAGTCGTTACCACAATCAACAACTTTCACGCTCACACTAACCCTACTCAATGACATTCAAGGGCACGGCCGCCATTTTGGATTTTAGGTACAAAATTTGTTGAATTTAGCGATAAGTCTGAAGACGCCTCGGTTGGCTTCAAATAATATCTTCACACTTATAATTTAATGAAATCAACACTATTTAATCGTTACTTTACCTTAATCTATGACTTGCGCACTTCTATCGGCATTTTCACATTCGCTTCAAACTCGGACAAAAAAATCTACAAGTTCGCATTTAGTTCAAAACCCGGACGAAAGCCACCACGTCTCATAAACAGTAAACGAGGTGTGCCCAAAAAGGGAAACAAGTCAAGGTCTGACATAAAAAGAGGTAAGCGGGACTATTACATACATGAAGTGTATTCGAACCATGACCACAACGTTGACATAGCGTGCTCATAAAGAGAATCGATTAGGGTGCATTAATAGAGACGAGGGGGACCACGTCTGAATAGAGAGAAAATCTAAGAATGCTGTAAGAGGAAGTTGTAGCCTTATTCCAGGCGTGAATCAATGGAGAATCCTTAAACCAGCATAGCCACAATAACTATGAGATGATAATACACAGCGAATCGATTGGGGAACATGAACAGAATGTAATGTCACGGAGTGGGGATTGAAGAATATAACGAGGTATGGCAATTAGACCCAACCAGAACATTTGCCAGACCACGACAAAACCTTGAGAGAAACCTCAGTACTGAAAAAGAGAGAACAATAGTTATAGTTGATCGCGGAAGAAAAAAAAAACCAGAGTAAGAAGGTACGCACGCGTATACGGATGGTCATACAATCCCCTGACAAGGTTAAAAAGATGTACCAAGAACAACAACAGAATGTGTCACATTTCCAAGAGAAAGTGCCACATTGTTTGTGCGGGGTGGGGGGGGGGGAAGAGTGTCAGTGTCTTGTATGTAAGTAATAGTGTAATTGCCTGTATGTAAGCAAGAGTCAGTGTAAGCAATAGCTGAGGTCAAGGGCAGTAGAAGACATCACGGCTTGGCTAACGGACGGTCAGGCGAGAAGCCCGTGGACAGACCCACGTGATGTGGGAAGGTCAAGGAGGACGGAGGCAGTGTGTGTGAGACAGCGGATAGAAACGGACGTGTGGAGAACAGCGAGTGATAGAACGATCGAACGATAGTGTTGTGACGGATAGATGAGATGAACGTTGTGTATTGATATTCGAGGAATGTACTAACTGTGATATGTGCGGGATGATGTGAGACTGTGATTGCGAGAGGTCCCGGGTTCAAATCCCGGACGAGCCCCCACGTTCGCACTTGTCAGAGTCTTGCGTAGAGGAAGATAAGTAGCTCGTTTTCTGGCAAGTGTGAAGCAATATCAAACTATCAAATCACAGGAAGTGAATATCCGAAACTATTATTCACAAGCTTTATTTACGCGCTGCATTTATTATCGCACAAACATCGCGCAATGACAATCCATAGCAATCATTACGGCATGAACAATAACAACACAATACATAAAGATACATGCAATTAATAAACCTCTCACTTACAAGTCAAACTATTCAAGCGTTCGAACCAGTCTCCCACTGTCGTACAGGCTAGCTCTAAATGCAGATTCAAACACCACTCGCAGACTCATGCGACCTGTCCATTCAAACACCTAAGCCCGTCTGCCAGCCTTGGCGTTCTACACGCTACACGGCGCTCACGTCAGCTGGTGTGACCCCTGCACGGTTCACGGGGTGTACTGCTGATCAGCGGTCGTTTAAGCGTCGCTCAATTGCTGTGCTTGGTTGCTTATACGGGGGTCGTCGAAGACGCCGCATTCCCTCTGCAGTGTTTAACATCACTCAGGGTTGCGTGTTGTTATGTTGTCTGGCGTTGGTACAGACAACGCGTCGCAACCTCGGATGTGAGACCTTGACACAAGTGTGAAGACAAGTGTGAAAGGCAATACGTGTGAGGGACGGTTCCGTAGTAGTTGATTTATTTGCCTGCTGGCTTGATGGTCCTTTGTTTATAATCCGCTGGTGCTACACCTCCAGCGTTTTCATAATACAGATTCCCAACAGATTTTCTTGGAGGTTGGTATGAGGTTACAACAACAACAACACTAACAACACTAACAACACTAACAACAACAACAACAACAACAACAACAACAACAACAACAACAACAACAACAACAACAACATCATCATCATCAACTTGACGAACTACTGACATCACATTGTTACCACTATACCAGCTGTAGTAGTGCACTGTAATAGTCTCGTAGTAGTGGTGGTGGTAGTAGTTGTAGTTGTAGCTGTAGTATGATAGTAGTAGTAGCAGTAGTAGTAGTAGTAGTAGTAGTAGTAGTAGTAGTAGTAGTAGTAGTAGTAGTAGTAGTATTAGTAGTAGTAGTAGTAGTAGTAGTAGTAGTAGTAGCAGTAGTAGCAGTAGTAGTAGTAGTAGTAATAGTAGTAGTAGTAGTAGTAGTAGTAGTAGTAGTAGTAGTAGTAGTAGTAGTAGTAGTAGTAGTAGTAGTAGTAGTAGTAGTAGTAGTAGTAGTAGTAGTAGTAGTAAAAGTAGCAACAGAGATAGCAATAAATGAAATGATATTATATCTTGTTAATATTATTTATTGCGACAACAGCCAGTGTAACAACAAGAATGCATTTTGGATCGGAGCAAACGACGTAGACATTGAATCACATTTCGTATGGAGTAATGGTGACAACGTTTCATTTTCTCGTAAGTTCTATTCTTGATGGTGTTTATGAGTTCTATTCTTGATGGTGTTTGTAAGTTCTATTCTTGATGGTGTTTGTAAGTTCTATTCTTGATGGTGTTTGTAAGTTCTACACTTGATGGAATTTATAAGTTCTATTCTTAATGTGTGTTTTTTTTTAATGTTGCATATCCCTTACTGGACGTTGCAGTTAACACCAGCATTTTTCAGCTGATGTTGATGTACTAGGCAAGTTTTACGTTCAGTAGTTTGCCATTTCTTTCTGAACGACCTGCTCCCATACCAACACGTTATAACACAATGCGACACGGTCTGCTGCACAAATCGGTCGCAGCTGAGTTTCGAACGCCTGGTAAGCGGCTCACGAACAGCGTTCCCAAGCTTTTGGCCACGGAGATCTATATTTGATAGTGATGGTAAATTGACGATACATACACAATTGACCATAGTTCTAGGGACAGATAAGCAGAATGTTGAGATTAAGTACAACAATGACAATAGTTCTAGGGACAGATAAGCACAATGTTGAGAATAAGAACACAGTTCCCAATAGTTCTAGGGACAAATACGTACAATGTTGACAATAAATACAAAAATGACAACAGTCAGTTCTAGGGACAGATAACTATACTATTGACAATAAATACAATAGTTCTAGGGACATATGCTCAAAATATTGACATGCTACAACATTTTTAGGGACAGATACGCACACTGTTGACAATAAGTACAACAGTTCTAGTGACTGGTACACCATCATCATTAGCACCTTGCCGTCTTGACAGACGATAGTTTGTGCTTCAAAAAGGCATAATAACTTTTACCCATGGCGGTAGCGAATGTGATGATAAGGACAATTCACGCTGTAAATGATCGTTCACGGTGGGTGCATGGGAACACGTGGTTATTTCCACCATCATGCACCTTCTTACGTCTCACACGCTCGGTGTGTGACTTATCTGCAATAAATTTCTCCTTTGTCTTTATTCCGTTTCTGATGTTTGCCCTCCATGCAACACGTTCAGCGGCGACTTGCTCCCAATGTGCATTATCAATGCCTGTATCAATCATATCCCGCTCACACACATCTTTGTATCGTAGAAGAGGCCGACCCTGAGATCTCTTACCCATCTGTAATTCACCAAAAAAGATGTCCTTTGGTATTCTACCATCATCCATCCTCCTAAGATGTCCTATCCATCTTAGACTACGAAGACTGAGCATGGAATGCACCGTCACATAACCTGATCTTTTCAATACTTCAGTATTTGTAATTTTGTCTTGCCACTTAATACCAAGAAATCTTCGCAGATATGAAAGCTGTTTAAACGTTTCTCTTGGTGTGAGTAAGTTGTCCAGGTTTCACTGCCATAAAGAAGAGTACTAAGGACACAGGCTTGATAGACAAGGACTTTGTTTTGGCAGTAAGCTTCCTGTTCTCCCAGACTCTTTTTCTTAACCTGTTCATTGTTGTTGCTGCCTTACCAATCCGGATGTTGATTTCCTGATCTAGGGATAATTTGCTATTAACCACTGATCCTAGATATGTAAAATAGTCTACCATCTCTAGTTCGGCGTCGTCAATAAAGATTGATGGTACCCCATGTGCACCTTGTGACATAATCTGTGTCTTCTTTTTGCTAATTGTTAAACCAAATTCAGAACAAGCATTGGAGAATGCAGATAGTAGATATTGCATTTCTTCCTCAGAGTGGGTCGTAACTGCAGCATCATCTGCAAAAAGCAACTCTCTGATCCATCCATCCATCATGTGCCATGCCGGTAAGCGTGGACGGTCATGTTCTGCCATCTCACTTGATCACCAGAGTCGTGGATCAGCTCCGTGTTTCTGACTCGACCATGCCACAAGGCCAAGCCATACAGGTACTTGCTTCTAGGTCTTCCCCTTGGTCTGTTCCCCTCGATCTTACCAGTTGTCACCAAGTTCTCCAAATCATTTCTTCTCATAACATGCCCAAAACATTGTGACTGTCTACGTCTAATGTATCTAATCAGTTTACGATCTTCATTTGTTTCTTGAAGGACTTGTTCATTGGTCTTTCTGGCTGTCCATGGTATTCTTTGCATTTTCCTCAGAAACCACATTTCTACAGCCATCAGATGTTTTTCAGCCTGACTGCTCATTGTCCAAGCTTCACATCCATATAAAAGTGCAAGTTCTATGTAGCATCTCAACACTCTTTTTCTCATATCAATTGACATCTTTTTATTGGTCAGTATGTTTTTCATCTTGCTAAAGGCTACTTTTGCCATGGCAATTCTTGTTCTAATCTCTTCGAGACATCTCCCATCAGATGTTATTACTGTTCCGAGATAATTGTACCTATTCACTTGTTGAAGAATATTCCCATTTACTTGTATATTACATTGTCGTATTTCGTTCTTCCTAGTGACGACCATAATCTGTGTCTTTTTACAATTTAATTATAACCCTAGTTGTTCACTGTGTGTAATAACCGCATCTACTAAATTTTGCAGGTCCTGTTCATTGTCTGCAATCAAGACTGTATCATCTGCATATCTAATGTTATTAATGCATCGTCCCCCAATGTTGATTCCTTCCATATCTTCAATATTTCTGAATTCAAATTTCTCTGATCAGTACTTTCCTAATTCTGGTCTTGGCCTTCAATTTCTGAGCATTGTAGAGGCCGCCATCTGAGTGTGAGTGAATGTATATACCACCATCCCGATCAAGAAAGGCATATTTCAGTAGAAGTGAAAAGTATATTTCAAAGAGGGTGGGAGCTAGTACACAATCTTGCTTAACTCCACTCTTGATTTCAAACTCTTCAGAAGTTGCACCATCAAACTTGATTATACCCTTCATGCCTGTGTGGAACGATTCCACAATGGACAAAAGAGTTGGTGGGCAGCCAATCTTCTTTAGTGCCTTAAACAGACCCTCACGACTGACCAAATCAAATGCCTTTGTGAGGTCGATGAAGGCAATAAACAGTGGTTGATTCTGTTCACGGCATTTTTCTTGCATTTGTCTTAATGAGAATATCATATCAATGGTAGACCGGTTCTGTCGAAAGCCACACTATGATTCGGGGAAGACTTGATCTCCTAGGACTTGAAGTCTGCACAGAGCAATTTTGGCAAATACTTTTCCAAGAATACACAGAAGTGTGATACCCCTATAGTTGTTGCAGTCGCTCCGATCGCCCTTGTTCTTGTACAGTGTTATGATGCTTGAATCTTTGACATCCTGTGGGACTTGTCCTTCTCGCCAGCATAGCTCTATTAGCTGGTGGATCTGTAGAGTGAGTGTGTCTTGCCCACTCCTGATAACCTCTATTGGAATCCCATCCTTACCTGGAGCCTTGCCAGATAGGCTACCAGTTTATTTATAGCACACTTAACTTCTGTTATGGTGGGAAGTATGTCCAGATTGTCTCTATGGCGTTGAGGGCATCATCCGCTAGCTTGGTCTCACTTGTGTAAAGCTCCAAATAGTCCACTACCCATCTGTCCATCTGCTGTTTCTTATCAGTTATGATGTCTCCAGTCAAGGTTTTCAATGGTGCACTTCTTTTGATCATTGGACCACAGGCTTTCTTTTTCCTTCATACATGCTTCTGATGTTTCCCTTATCCCTTGCGATTTGAATGGACTCACATAACTTGATCCAATAATCATTTGCACACTGCCTGGCAGCCTTTTGCACATCCTTCCTAGCTTGCTGTAGCTCACTCAGAGTGTTACGCGTTGGTCTTTCCTTGTTTCTTAAGAGAGCTATCTTCTTCTTATCAATCAAGGGCTGCAGAGTCTCGCTGTTTGCCGCAAACTAGTCCTACCTCTGATGATCCACAGTGCCGTAAACCCCTACGGCAGTTTTATAAAGAGTTTCCTTAAGTTGACCCCACTGTTAATTTACTGTACAGTTTTCTGGTGTATCAGTGAAAGCGTCTTCAAGTTGCTGTTGAAACAGAGAGCACCTTTCAGGATTGTTAGTGTTAATAATATTAATCCTGGGGCTAGGTTTGTGTTTAGCTGTGTAGATTCTCTTTGGTCTCAGTCTAACCCTTGCAACAACCAAAGAATGATCCGTATCACAGTCAGCACTGTGTTAACTTCGAGTCATTGATATATGGTTCAGATGTTGTCTCCGTGTGATGATGCTGTCCAGCTGATGCCAATGGCCGGATCTTGGATGTTTCCATGTGACCTTATGCAGCTCTTTTGTTTTAAAAAAGGAGTTTGTAATACATAGGTCATTTCTGGTGCAATGCTCCAGCAGCCTTTGCCCATTTTTATTCATGCGACCGATGTTGTATTTTCCAAGGCACACTGGCCAGGAACTCGAGTCCTTACCCACATGAGCATTGAAATCACCGAGCATATAAATGTAGTCAGATTTTGGAACTGCCTTGATCACGGAGTCTAACTTCTCATAGAACGAATCCTTCACATCATCAGAGGAATCGAGTGTCGGTGCATATGCAGTAATAATGGTGGCAAAACCACAAGAGGTTGCCAAGCACAGGGATAATAGTCTTTCATTTCCTCCTGCTGGAATTTCAATTATTCCCAGTAGCGAATCCTTCCCTGCAAAGCCCACACCGTGATGTCCTTTTTCTGCCTGCCCTCTACCCTTCCAAAAAAAGGTGTGATTGTTTTCCCTGTGTGACCCTTCCTCAGCGAGGCGAATCTCCTGCAGTCCAGCAATATCAATGTTAAGACGATTGAGTTCGGCATCAATCACAGCCGTTTTTCTCACATCGTCAATATTGGTCAAGTCAGTGGAAAATCCTGGACACATGGTTCTCACGTTCCAGGTTGCAAGCCCTAGCTTGAGGTTTCTATTTTTCTTTTTATTATTAAAACCTGGTTGTTTTACAGCCTGCGATTCAGATTTTGTCCTAGTTCCAAGCACCCATTGAAGTATGTAGGTTGTGGCAGATCAGCACCCAATTGGCCGTGGGCTGCCCAGCTTGAGGTGGGCGGTGGCTGATCAGCAACACCTGTAGGTGTCTCCCACCGTCAGAGGCAGCGCGTGGCGCCCCATGTCTACGCCAATTGACAGGGACTTATAACTCGTAACAATTGCCCCTCGCGTTGATTCCGAGACCGGTTAAGACCAGGGATGGAGTTATTGCCTCTCCATAGCACAAAGCCTGGGCTAAAATATAGAGATCATGTGTTGCTCATGCAGCATGATCCCTCTCTCGGCCTGCCTATTTCACTCCAGAGGAAAGGTAACACCTCTACATCTGGAACAAGACAAGCTGCAGAAGCTGCCGGATCAGCAAAGCAATGCTCTAACTCCGCCTGTCGTAGCTTCGATCCTAGTCCAGCTGCTAACCAAGGCTGTGGGCTTGGTCTGCCCTGCCATGACATTTTGTCTTTAGGTTGCATTTCCCCGCACCAGGGTAAGGCTTGTACCCTCCCAATTGTGCTCTTCCGCCCGAAGCCGTTGGCACAATGTGGGGTGTCGGGCTTGGTAAGCGCCGCCCAACGTTCGGCGCTATCAGAAAGCAGATATTACCGTCTACTGTTATACGGTAGCTCAGTCATATCTGACTAAAACCTGACTGTGACGGGTACACACAATGTTGACAATAGGTACAACAGTTCTAAGGACAGATACGCACAATGTTTACAATAAGTACAACAATGACAATAGTTCTAGGGACAATGTTGACGATATGTACAACAATGACAACATTTCTAGGGACAGATAAGCACAATGCTGACAATAAGTATAACAATGAGAATAGTATAAGGCAGAATAGCACAATGTTGACAATAAGTACAACAATGACAATAGTTCTTGGGACAGATAGGCACAATGTTGACAATAAGTGTTGTTGTTTGTTGTTTGTCCATTAAGAATGATGATGACCATTCATTTCATCCAGTGGGTTGAAAGTATGGAGTTCTAAGATGGCTGATAAGGCCTATTTTGGCTCGAAATGTTCTTTGACAATGTGGACAAAGAATGCTTGACGTTTCTGGAGGAGGATTTCTTGCAGTGGTTTTTCTGTCCTGTCCTTTCTTCACAGCTCTTGCAGTCCTAGTTGCCCTCACACGTGATTGCACCTTTGCGTTATGATGCACGCCACGAATTTCGGTCTTTGGCTGCAGTCTCCCACGTGTCATGATGAATTCCAAAGGCATTCAGTGAGATTTTCAGAGTGTCTTTAAAGCGTTTCGTCTGGCCGCATTGGGAGCGTTTACCACAACGCAACTCGCCGTAAAAAAAAAAAATCGTTTAGGGAGCCTGTGATCTGGCATGCGAGTTAAGTGTCTAGCCGAGTGTCATGGTCTTAAATTATATGGACATTTGGCTCCCTCTCTCAGAACAGGGAATGAAACAATCATACACTCTCAATGATTGGACTCTCACACACAGCCACGTGTAGTAACCCTTTATTACACAGGTCCGGACACTTGTGATTGACAGATGTGCGCGCCCTCATGGTCCGGGCTCGTACAAGGCCCTCACCTGTGGGACATGGCTGAACGCCTCTAAGCCGGGTCCCTTGGGTGTCAGGGTCTGGCCATAACTCGCCACCGGCTCGTGGTGGTGAGGTCTCGGTGGATTGACGCTGAGCCGCCAGCGTCTGCAGCCTACCTTGTGCCAGACGTATTGGTTACCCATTCCTCTGGAATACACAAGACTAGGCCGAGGGAGGGGTCATGTCGTTTGGGCATCACATGATCTCTGAAGCTCTGCCCAGACATTGTGATGGAATATTGGCCACATTCCACTCACATACTTTGGTCTGTCAAGACTGCAAGGTGTCTACTTATTTACATTACGTACATTCGGTAATATTTGCGCGCTTAACTCGGCGCAACGCGTACATAATCACAACACGAAGTATCTACATTACACATCTTATATTAATACAACATGTCTCTCTCTCTCTCTCTGTCGCAGCTTAAACACACTCCACTCTACTAATCAACCACGCTATCTCACAACAGTCAGAGAATACAAGCACAACTCTCTCTGTCCGTCCTGTCTCGCTGTCCTGAACACGTATCCCGGACCCAGGTATCCTTGGTCAGACCTTGCCTTCTCACCACTCGTGCGTCCCGTGTATCACGAGGACCACTGGGCCTCAGTTGCGACGTGGCATAGCCTGCACTCGGTGACACCTTGCTGCCATTGGGTTTACTGTCGTAAGTTGTCTTTCACCTACGGGCTATGGAGATCCTGACACTCAGCGAATCTGATTCTTCATTAGTAGAGTGTGGATACTGGGAATGGAGTTCTAGGACTTCAGTGTCTGGGATCTTGTCTTGCCATTTAATCTGCAATAGCTTCCTAAGGCAGACTGTGTGGAAGTGATTTAATTTCCTAGCGTGTCCCTAATAAACAGTCCAGGTTTCACAAGCATATATCAGTGTGGATAATACAACTGCTTTGTAGACTTTCAGCATTGTTTGCAGACTTATTCCATTTCTGTCATATACATTCTTGTACAATCTGCCAAAGGCCGCGCTCGCCTTGGAGACTCTTGCATTCACTTCGTCATCAATTGTGGCAGCTTGTGACACAGTGCTGCCAAGATAGGTGATTTTGTCCACAACACTTAGTCTATGACCATTCACTTTGATATTCGGCACAGTGTGATTATTCCCTGGAGCTGGCTGGTACATAGCTACAGTCTTCTCCAAGTTGATATTGCGCCCAAAGTTGGCACAGGCATGTGAGAAATCTGAAACATTATGTTGCATGTCTGCCTCTGAGTTGACAAATAGAGCGCAATCATCAGCAAACAGGAGCTCTCTGACGGTGTCGCTGTTAGTTTTTGTTTTAGCTTTCAGCCTTCTGAGATTGAATAACTTTCCATCAAAACGGTAGTTGATGTCTATTCCAATGTCGTTGTTTTCGAAGGCATTCGTCAACATAGCTGAAAACATGAGGCTAAACAGTGTTGGTGCCAGGACACATCCTTGCATCACCCCATTGGTGACAGGAAAGGGCTCAGACAGTTCACCATTTTCCTGTACTCTTGCCTGCATACCATCAGGAAATAGCCGCACTATTTTAACAATAAGTACAACAATGACAATAATTCTAGGGACAGATAAGCACAATGTTGACAATAAGTACAACAATGAAAATAGCTTTAGAGACAGATATGCATAATGTTGACGATAAAAACAACAATGACAATAGTTCTAGGGACAAATACGCACAATGTTGACAATAAGTACAAAAATGACAATAGTTCTATGGACAGATATGCACAATGTTGATAATAAGTACACAGTTCCCAATAGTTCTAGGGACAAATAAGTACAATGTTGACAATAAATACAACAGTTTTAGGGACATATACTGAAAATATTTAAATTCTACAATATTTGTTTAGGGACAGCTAGACACACTGTTGACAATAAGTACAACAGTTTTAGGGACAGATACGCACAACGTTGACAATCAGTACAACAGTTCTAGGGACAGATACGCACAACGTTGACAATCAGTACAACAGTTCTAGGGACAGATACGCACAACGTTGACAATCAGTACAACAGTTCTAGGGACAGATACGCACAACGTTGACAATCAGTACAACAGTTCTAGGGACAGATACGCACAACGTTGACAATAAGTACAACAGTTCTAGGGACAGATACGTACAACGTTGACAATCAGTACAACAGTTCTAGGGACAGATACGTACAACGTTGACAATCAGTACAACAGTTCTAGGGACAGATACGTACAACGTTGACAATAAATACAACAATTAGTACAGTTCTAGGAGCCGAGGGGACTATCTAGCGGTACCAAAGCAGTTATAACGAATTCATCAATCAATCAGGTGCCGTCTCCACAATGAAGTGTAGCCGCAATGGATCCCCAACACTGTCTGTCTCTCGCCCTGACAGTACATTATGTCAGGAGGATGTTCGCGCATCTCTTGATGTTATCTTCCCACTTGTATCGTTGTCTACCTCTTGCTCGCTTGCCCTCCAGATAACCAAGTAAGACAAGACTAATAAAACTAGCCATATACACTCCGGTGACGTATGTTCACAAAGAGAAAGACCTTTCTATCAGTACCCATAGATCGTGGCTGGATCGTCTATGTGTACTGCATATATAACATTGAACAGCCAACATATGTTCGTAAATAACACAACCCTACAACAACATTTTTTTGGTGTCAAACATTTACACCTGAGTTTGCCTGTTTAATCCAAATATGACATGTAGCAGCTCTAGTTTTTGAGATACAGACTTTTTTGTATTTAATTAATATTATTACACCATTTTCTGCATAAGGCTCAGGAAAAAAAAAACTATTGCTATCTTACATAATTTCAATTCCAATGGTTTGGGGAGAACCCAAGAACCACCAAAATGACTGTTATTTCTGTTGTCAATATTAAGGGAATTAATTGACAAAATCACAAAACATAGAAATATCCAGATTTAGATTTTGCTAGACGACCTGTTCCACACTGATTTGACATACCAATTGCAACTTTCGTTCAGATTTCGGATTCCCCGCTAGAAGATGAGACAGCAGTGGTATGTGGAACGACAAGTGATAGTGATAGTGATTTCGAAGATGATTTTACATCTGAACAACGCTTCGACCAGCGTGAACTAAATGATTTAATCCGAGATCTATATCTCTCCAAAGAATCTTGAGAACTTTTGGCTTCAAGATTGAAAGAAAAACTATTACTGACTGTTGAAACAGAGGTTACGTTTTATCGCAACAGAGAGCAAGGTTTTCTTCCATTCCTTTGTAAAGAAAACAACTGTGTGTTTTGTAATAATGTAGTAGGTCTTGTAAATGAAATGGTTGTAAGTTATACACGAGATTAGTGGCCACTTTTCATTGACAGCTCTAACAGAAGTTTGAAAGGTGTTCTTTTAGACAATTGTAACCAATAAGGCCCAATTCCAATTGCTAATTCTACTACAATGAAGGGGAAGTATACAACAATAAGCAAAGTTCCGAAAAACCTTGAAGAATTTAGAAGATAAATGGTTGGTTTGTGTAGATCTTGCTTCTTGCTTGGCCAGCAAAGGTTATTCACCAAATATCAATGCTTTATGTGTTTGTGGGAATCATTCATTCTGTAACACGTCCTTTGCAGAACCTCGCTCCCATAACAACCTAACGGAAAAACACTCGATCATAAGCATGATGTCCCGCGGCCGTTACACCCATCTGCAGATCATCCGCCACATCCTGCACTCATATTCTCATTGGCCTTCCTCTTCCTCTCTTCCCAGGCATATACCCTTCCATTATTGTTCTCTCCAAACTTTCGTGACGTTTCAAGTGAACAAAATATTTAATTTTTTTTTGTTTCATCGTCTTTAACAGCCAACCTTCTTGAATATTCAGCTCTTGAAGTATGGATGCATTTGTTCTTTACTTTACCCAAGATATTCTTAGAAATCATCTATAACAGTTATATTCAAAGGCATGTATGCGCTGTTCAGCTTGTTTACTAAGTGTCCTGGTTTCACAGGCGTATGTTGCAATGGGAAAGATGCATGCTCTTAAAAATCGAATTTTTGCAGTCAATTTTTCTAAATTTGTTGAAAATATTATATCGAGTGTCTGTAAGCTTGGATTTAACATGAACATACAATTGCACTACCTCCATTATATTTCTTTCCCAAGAATCTTGGCGACTTTAGTGAGGAGCAAGGTGGAAGGTTTCACCAAATTACAAAAACAATGGACGAGAGATACCGGAGACTTTGGTATGACCATATGATGGCAGATTACCGTGGGACCCTTAAGCATGATCGTCCGAGCATTCCACATTTCAGGAAGTCCTCGAAAATAATCTTTTTGTTGTTGACTACAGATTAAAAAATGCAAGTGATAAAGTTTTTTTGTATTTTATATTAAGACAATAAATGCACAGTGATTATATATAATATGAATGCAGATTACAATCAAAATGCCACTGAAGGAACCTAACTCTAGGTTTGTACATAACAATTGCCCTACTAAGATCATTCTCAGGTATCTCAAAAACTAGAGCTGATAGAAAAAAATCTGATTACATTTTTGGAATCAGCAACACAAAATTACACAAGAACATCTATAACATTGAAGGCACCAAAATGTGTGTACATCAGTGCAACTAGTGTTCTTTATGAACCATTCCATACACAGGTTGGTTTCCGGGTTGGCCTTTATATAACAACTACAGCCAGCAGCCCAGCGACGACGGGTTGTCGAAGGAAGACTGTGTGGAAATGAGAAGGCGATTCTATCTGCCCTGGATAGATATGCAGGATGCTGGCGGATACTTCTGGAACGACAGAGATTGCGGAGAAAGGAATCCATTTATTTGCAAGGTTGATTTACAAGGTAAGAGTCATCAACAATAGCAGACGTTCCTGCTGTGTCCTCCAGAGGCTTTTTTGTTGGTGTTTTGTGTTGTTATAAAGTTAGGACCGACATGTGCTGTTGTTTTGTGTGGTTATATAGCTAGGACAGATATGTGCCGGTATTTTGTGTGGTTATAAAGTTAGGACCGACATGTGCTGGTGTTTTGTGTGGTTATAAAGTTAGGACCGACATGTGCTTTTGTTTTGTGTGGTTATATAGCTAGGACAGATATGTGCCGGTATTTTGTGTGGTTATAAAGTTAGGACCTACATGTGCCGGTATTTTGTGTGGTTATAAAGTTAGGACCGACATGTGCTGGTGTTTTGTTTGGGAGTTTCAAGGGAGTCTCCGTGGCGAAGTGGTCAACCCGTCTGCCTCGGGCTCCGAAGGTTGTGGGTTCGATTCCGGGCCGCGCCCTTCGGTTCACTAGTGCATTTTTCGGAGAATCCTGAGGGTCGTCGCTGGAGCAACGAAGTTCGTGCTGTGTGCGACGTTTTCTGCGCTGTGGAAAGAGACTGGGCCATATGGGATAAACACCCGGTGCAATGAAGTCGATCCTGTCGACTTTTAAGCGATTTTTGATAATCATCTTCACAGATGTCGCTCTCTGCTCTTCTAGATGGATTCCACGGATAATGTCCCTCCACCCCTCCGTCCCAGCAATAATTCTGTCAGTCTACTTCTACCTCGGTGACCGCTAAACTGTCCAGTATCACTATGTGTTCCAGTGTCTCTCTAGATGAGCTGCCGCTGTACCTTCGAGTAGAGAGCTACTTTATGATACAGATATAATGAAGGCTCTCGTGGAGATTACATCTGAACAGACGACTAATATCAGGAGAAACTGACTCGGAAGAGAGTGAGGATAGGGTCTGGAGGGTTCTCAAAGTGCAGCGGAAAAGCCACGCCGACTTTTAATCTGAATGCTACAGCAATCACCAACAAGGGAACTCTTGGACATATCATGTGTGGGCATGTCCGGCAAACTCCACTTCTTATCTGAAACTGAGGACAGATCATGTGTGAGCATATCTGGCAAACTCCACTTCTGGTCTGAAGTGGGGACAAATCATGTGTGAGCATGTCTGGCAAAGTCCACTCCTGGTCTGAAGTGGGGACATATCATGTGTGGGAATATCCGGCAAACTCCACTCCTGGTCTGAAGTACTGAAGAAGATTATTATTGAGACTGAAATAATTGAGGGTAATGAAATACGTTGGTCATATAAAGAGACATGGATGTATCCATCCATCCATCATGTGCCATGCCGGTAAGCGTGGGCGGTCATGTTCTGCCATCTCACCCGATCACCAGAGTCGTGGATCAGCTCCGTGTTTCTGTCTCGACTATGCCACAAGGCCAAGCCATCCAGGTACTTGCTTCTAGGTCTTCCCCTTGGTCTGTTCCCCTCGATCTTACCAGTTGTCACCAAATTCTCCAATCCATTTCTTCTCATAACATGTCCAAAAAATTTTGACTGTCTACGTCTAATTTCTCTAATCAATTTACGATCTTCATTTGTTTCTTGAAGGACTTGTTCATTGGTCTTTCTGGCTGTCCATGGTATTCACATGGATGTATAGAAAATATGATTAGCGAGAAAGGCGTACCAGGGAAGCGGAGAAGACGAAAATCACGTCATAGATGGATTCAAGATGTGATCATAATGATCGTTTAAACTGGACGGACACAGAGACAGGACATCTGGCTTATGACAGAGACATGACATCTGGCTTATGACAGAGACTTGACATCTGGCTTATGACAGAGACATGACATCTGGCTTATGACAGAGACAGGACATCCGGCTTATGACAGATACAGAACATCTGCGGGGGGCTGCGTGGTCTCAAGGTATGGTGTCCGCCTCGAGTGCTGGAGGTCCCGGGTTCAAGCCCCGGTGATGACCGGAATTTTTTCTCGTGGACTTCTAGTAATAAAACTTACCCTGGTCTCTGGATAGTGAGATCGGACGCCGGTGTGTATTGTTGCACACGTAAAAAATCACGTGGCAGTTGGAAATCGAAAAAGAGTAGCCTAACGGCGCTGCCCGGGTAAAATTTCGAGTTAAAAATTTTCCCAAAGTATTTCAGGATCCTCGCCAATGCTACGGAGTTCGTGCACTGAGCTGACTTTCTCCAGACTCAGGTTTGAGTTAGGAGGAGAACGGAGCACTTATGGGTTACACCCGTGTGCCGTGATGTTGATCCATTGACTAAACTAAACTACACTAAACAGAACATCTGTGAACTCATCAGTGAATCTTTTGTCTCTTGATAAAATACTGTGATGGTAGATCAAGTGGCCACTGTCAGGTGGATATCTTGTCTGTTGATGAAATACTGTTATGATAGATGGAGTGGGCTGTAGCGAGATCTGGTAGTTCTATTTCTGTTCAGCTTATGCCGAGTGTAGGTATATCCATCATGGTGCCCCTCATATTGCAATGTGTCAACAACTTAACTGACAGGCATCATCGGGTACTTCTCACACACCCATACAAGACAACTTGCAAGTCGTGTGGGAGGCAAAATGCATGGTCCATTTTATTGCCGTTGGCTCGCTTACAAGCGGTAAACAGTCGCTAATGCAATACACAATATACAGCCACAGAATTATCTAACACAAACTGTTACCCTATGCTAGCTCTATCTATTCAGTGAACACAAATCTCCTAGCCCTATTCTAACGATGTGAACGCTACAAAGTCCGGTCTCCCGTCTGCCTAACATCTCTCCCGTGGTTACACACCACGCGGGGTGACCTTCACCTTCGTGCGTGTTACCTCACATCGCACTCTGCTGGTAAACGTGGCCTGTTGAGTGTCTACTCAACTGTGCTATGGCTTCACGAGGTGTGGCACTATCGTGATTAGAGTGCTAACTCTCTGAACACCGCCTGCGTGTCTCATGAGGGAGTGGCTAACCTTCTCCTATTACCTCATCTCCCCTGCCCTTGCCTCGGGCACCGTATCTCCTCCTGGTCTCTTCAGGGTTGACCGCTCTCCCTGGCGGAGGGGATGCGGTCGAGTCTTTGACACACACCCACCCCTCTTGTGTTGCGTCATCAACTTTCACTCATTGGTTGTGACGCAAGAGGTTCCTAAACAAAAAATTAGTGTCTCTAATTTTTGTCAAAGACTCTAGATAACCTGGCTTTGGGCATTCCAATAGACTATTAATAACTATTGTCACAATGTAGCAAAGCCTTACTTGGCTACTGGCAATTGCCACAAACTTGACTGGTTGGCGTGAGCCCCTTCTCACATGCTATATTATATTTATCAGAGGTATGTCTGAACCGGACCGTTGTCTTATAAGACCTGCCCTCACATAGTAAATTAACTTACTACCCATACAAAGTTGACTTTCTTAGGGTCAACACATGAATTACTTCATGTCCCCCGTATAATATTTAACAACCATTCTACAAGAGTGTGTGCGACAGGCTTTACCTCCTTCGCTTCCGCGCGTAAGACTTTATTTCACTGTTAATTTAGTTCTTCGTTGTCTATTATGTCCCCTGGCCCCATAGTTATCTGTCTTTGATCTACAAATAGTGTATGCAATTTATATGTTTGTTTTTCTGGTTGTTTGTGTGTTTGGATGTAATAAATCTACTAATCTAATTTCTATCCTCTATTTATAAATTCTATGTGTATGTATGTTAGTTTTTTGAGTGTCATAATTTGGTTCAATGTGGCCACAAACAGGTGTATAACACTAATTCGTGACTACATTCCCTTGTTATGAAACCTAAAATACTGTAATCTAAGTTCTAAACTATATTACAGACAACACATTCACACTAACACAATTTCACTAACGAAAACCAACACTAACCCAGACAAATATTAAAAGTCGTGGCAGGCAGCAGAAGAATTTGCTGACTGCTTGCATTCTCTCCCGTCTATCTTTCATTCATTCTTACTTTCACACTTCTATCATACTCCTTTTACCCTTACTCCTATGACACATCACTCATCCCTCCATACTTATTCTTCTGATTATTTAAAAACCTTGAAGTGACACTATACAAGTTTGGCTCAGTTTAAGCTAGTTGAGCCCCATGACTGTGCGAAAGTCGCTGCACGAGTCATGTATTTACAGTATATTTACATTGATGAGAAAGGGTTTATGGTTTGTACCCTTGGTGTCATCATCCACTATATTACACTAACATAAAACTTTACATTCTAACATACCATTCTAATTCTATAACTAAGTATTTAATGTGTTACCTAAATTTATTAAATTTGTTATGTTAATTATATGATATGATTATATTTCTTCTTATTTTTTTCCTAATCTAAGGGATGTAATCTAACTATTTAAATGTGATTGTTGTGATGTGAGTTATGTACCTTAATTAAATGGGTGATGTGAACATAATTTATGTATTTTTCTAAATCCTATGCTAAATAATGTTTTTAAATGCACAAAGGAATTATATGAGTGATATTTTTAATCTCAATGGTGTAAATGCCGTATGTTACCTTCTCTACTCTTTTTAATCTATTATGATGTCAAATGATGATACTAATAAATGGTAATATTTGAAAGATGGTATGGTTTCATTAAGATGGAATAAACTAAACTAAAATGAAACTAAGTGAAATATAACAATCTAAATGGTACTATTCATATCATAAATTTAATTTAACTTGTAATAAACTATTTTTATGTCTAAACTAATATTCTAATCTAATTTTAATGGGTTAATTACTGTACTAACTACACTATTAAAATAAATGAGCACTGTTATAGTTCCTAACCTACATCTACTTTATCACTATCTTAAAATATTATATTACACATCACAATAAGTTTATATACATAGTATTCGGTTCCCACAGGTTAGTAGTTGCCTTCATGTTTGTACATTTGTTGTATAGGCATAATATATCTACACACTTTGCCTGGATATCTGAAATACATCACATAGTCATCTTAATGTTCTCTCGGTAGTGCACGTGTAGAGTTAACTGGTGTCGAAGTTCAGCCTTTTTGTGTCTGAAATTAAGCACTGTTCTGACACTGTTTTCTGCGTTTAACACACATGATACACCGGAATGGAGCTTAGTTGGAAATGAGCTGTCCTCGTTCACACGGTGGTATCTAAGTATAGCAGCACAGTTCTTAATCTGATGTCTACGGACATATGATAGTTCAGTGTTTTGGTACATGATTACGCCAATAATGTGGATATGTATGCAAGCTATTTTACATCTTATATTATCAAATATTCATGTACTAACTATCACTCTACATTTAACTGTTGGATTTCAGATATTTCTACCCCAGATGGTAAAATTAGTGACCACCTGTATATCCGGTCATTTTAATGCATAACGCTATGAATGACCGCACTCGGGGAGTTGTCAGTCTGGACATTGCAGCGCACCTCCGTCAGAACTCGCTGGAGCTTTGCTACCGCATAGATGACTCATAGTGCTGCACCTGTGATATATAATCTCTGGACTCAGCAGGTGTGATCTTACGGCTCACGTAGCAGCTCGGGTGGGAGATGCCCTCACCAAATTGGCCTAGTACTGCTGGCATCTGTCCTAAAATAATAAACGAGCCTCGGATTAGGCAAGCGGAGGATTGGAATATTACAAAAAGAATTTTCAATTTTGACAATGCAGAAATTAATAATGCATCTTTCACATTTCATTTTACAAATACTTATAAAACATTGGAGTATTGAATTTCTGAGTAATTCACTAATTCCAGAAGGCTTCTGACCTGATTCTTTCTGGTAGACATGGTCAGATTCATTCTTTTGGTATTAATTTTCTGGTCAGTCTTTAGTTGATCTTGAAAAATGACATGACCCAAGATGAATTTCTTTTAGGCCTAATTCGATTTTTCTCGGTTTGACAGTGAGACCGAAGAGTCGCAACCTATTAAAGACATGTCTGAGCTTCAGTCAGTGTTTTGTCCAGTCATCAGTCTTCTGATATATTCATGTGTATTCTATAAGTTCACTATATGTCTGTACATTGTCGGATTTGCCAGTCTCGCTAACTAGTGTAGTTGCGTTGTGTATGTCTGTCGTCTTATTATTAGGTGTGGATGCAATATGTTCGTCTGTCACTATTTCTGTCTCTTGTCTTGAAAAGTAAAGTTTACGCATGTTGACATGGAATATCTCTAAGTGTCTGTTTATCGATATTTCATAGTCAACATGTACCATGGTTATGTACCACCTTGAATAGTCGTTGCCATTTCGTTGGTATGGAAGTAGCCTAAATCTGTCTTGATTAAGTTCAAGATCACTGGTTCTTGCACCGTTGTTTGTGTGTTTGTGGTAGAACTGACCCTTCCTCTATCAAATGGCTTGGGAGCCAGTATAGAAGGTAGTACTTCAGTTGTAGAATGTCTACCCTTAAACTTTTGTACCAATTGTTGACAGACATTACAAGCAAATCCATTATGAAAACATAATTTTATCTTATTGAAAAAACCTGGTCTGGTGTTGTTGTCTGCAAGATGACCAGTCACCGGTGTTTTATGTGCATATTTTGGCATAGTTAACCGGTGTTGTTCAGGTAACCCCTGTTCATGGTTACCAGTAGCATGACCTGTAGTTGAAATGCCATTCTTACATCTAAATAAACAAGATGCATTTTTGGTCACTCTGGCTTTGACCTTTAATAATTTTAAGTATGGAGACACATTAAGAGAAGATTTCTGTTGGTGTAAAAGTTTCTGTTTGTTTGTGTCATCTGTGCTGGTTGTAGAAAGCATCAGTAGTGTCTCATCTTGTAATGTGTTATGATGTTTTGAAGTGTCTGTTTTTGCTGTTGTAATAGTTGACTTTACTTTTTCCCATGCAACTATTTCATCATTCGTACAATGTTTTAGTTGGGGTAAGCACCCCAAAATTAAATCTGTACAAGGGTTGTTAAGTATTGCACAAGTAAAGGTACCGGAAAGAAAAGGAGAATCAATACGGGCTTTTGCCAAAGGGTAAATTTCAACGTTACCCGAAAAGGTTCGGCATTTCACAGTGTCACCTGTGTAATCACCCGGACTCACTAGTTCTTTTCGAAGACCAATAAGGGTGCTGCCGCTATCCAGCAAACATTGGCATGGTACATCATTGACCATTGCATTGTGGAACACTAACTTGCCTCTGGAGGCTAATGCTGCATTCACACTCTCAGATGAGCATGGTACTGTATGTCCACATTCTAGTCTTCCGTCTGCATGGAATTGGTGACATCGTTCACAGCTGTCAAAGCTTAATATATCGTTAGCAGCACACACATCCTCTGCTTGGTTAGTTGGTAAGTCACTTTCAATCTCACACTCATTCTCACTACCACTATCTGAAGAGGTGTCAATCAACATAGCGTTGTTAGCTTTCACACGTTGGCGGCCAAGGCACTTATTAGAATAATGGCCATAAGAGGAACAAAAAAAACATTTGATTGCACGCCTGTATGCAGACCGTTTGCTTTGCTGCTTCTTGATCACATTTTCAAGATGCGCCGGATAATTCGGCGATTTGTCGCACATAGCATCAGTGTCGTGCATTTGTTGACAGTACATGCATTTGGAAACTTTTCTGTCTTTCTTATCATATTTCTGAAAAGGTTTTCTGTTACCTTGATAATTTTTTGATTGGTCTTTGACAAAGGAAACTATCTCAGAGTCACTTGAGGTCTTAAAAATCTCTCTGTTGGAAGAAAAATATGCTGAGCCTTTTTTTTCGAACTGCTCGATGTTCTCAATGTCCGACTGCTGCAAAAACTTAGCAAAAGGAGAAGGTATAGTAGATATACACTTGTCCATAGCTATTAGGTTTTTTAATCTATCAAAGTCTTTTCCTATGTTAGCTGCTTTAAGCCACCTGTTTAGTACACTCTGCACATTTGAAAAATAATCTATAAAAGTTTCACTAGGTTTAGGTTTTAAATTTGAGAATTGAACCTGATACCCAGGGGCATCAAGTAAAAAGTGCTGCATAATCCTATCATGGATGTATTGATAGCTAGATCTAAGTTCAATAGGAATAGACTCTATTACTTTCAGGGGCTCACCACTTAGATTCTTCATGTAAATCGGAGCCCACATATCTAAAGGAACTTGGTGATATTTAAATTGATACTCTACATTCTCTGTCCAGGCTGATATGGAGTCATCTTTACAATATGGTTTGATAATATTTTTGTATTTGTTGAACTTATTTTCCTCTTGTTGATTTCTTAGTTTAGTGGCAGAGATCTCTGCGTGTGACTCTACGTCCATGCTTTTCATTTTCAACTGTGTCTGTGATTCTACTTGAATCTGTTTTTCCTTTAGATCTAACTCCCTTTGTTTTAATTCTATTTCTTTCTGTTTTATCTCCTTCTCATGTTCTAACTGTTGTTGTTTAACTGCTTTATCATGTTCTCTTTCTCGTGCGCGTTCGTCCCTCTCCGCATTCTCTTTTTGTGTTTGTTCCTCTTTTGTTTCTTTAAATTTCTGATCAGCATATTGTTGTAGTTCTTTTCCTGTTAATTCTAGTTCTTTGCCTGCTTTTATGAAATCTGATAAAGTTGCCATCTTACTTTAGTACTTGGCTAACAGTGATAGGCAATGATGACTTTAATCAGTTATTTATCTTTGATATGTTATGTTTGTTCTTATCTGATCACTATCAGTTGTGCTTTCTGTTTATACCCTGCCCAGATTTATCTTGCAGAAAAAAAGAGTATACAAATATGTCAACGCGTTACAAGCTGAAAAAGAGATGCATTATTAATCAAATTGCATGACAAAATATATAAGTGTACTCAGCTTAATGTGGGAACGAAGCTCCTTTGACACAGGTCCCCTTGTTTGGTACACTGGGGTGGCGACACGTTTCGTACGTAGCACACGGTATTTGGCCTACAGGTGTATGTGCACAGCTGTTGTTTGCCCTCTGATATGTAGGGCAGCAGTAAACACGCCTCCTTAACGATATGATTTACCCGACAACTAAGGACAAAGACTTAGACAATGACAGACTTACGAACAACTAGAACATGTATTAAATACATTAAATGTCAATGTCCTGTCTTTGTTCTATCCGTTATTGCCTTATGTTACTATTCTATTTAATTTCTGTAAGTGTTGTGCAGGCAAGTATCATCTGCCTGGCCAGAAAATAGTTCCATCGTGACGGTAAACACAGGGAAAATATGACCGAAAATATGCATCATGGTGCCCCTCATATTGCAATGGAAAAGTGGTTTCATGGGGAAATGCAAAGAATACCATGGACGCAGAAAAATGACAGAGACATTTCTATCGGAAATAAATAAATACTCTAAACTGATTAGGGCAATTTCGTAGACAGTCATGACTAATGGGCACGTTATGTAAACTTGAAAAACAATGACAGCTGGAAAAACTGAAACGTCAGAGAAAGCAGGGATATATTTACATGGATGGCCCCGCCACGTGGAATAATCGGGAAGCGAGCAAAGGCAGGGTCAATGATTCTGTCCATCGTGTGACATGGCCAACCTTGACAGCCCAATCTTATTGGTATGGCACATGATGTTGATGGTTATAGTTGTCTGGGGAACTTATATTAGGTTTGTGATCTCCCCCAAACACTCTGTCCATCCCCTCAGACAACAGCTCTGATGGTTATAGTTGTCTGGGGAACTTATATTAGGTTTGTGATCTCCCCCAAACACTCTGTCCATCCCCTCAAACAACAGTTCTGATGGTTATAGTTGTCTGAGGAGCTTATATTAGGCTTGTGATCTCCCCCAGACACTCTGTACATCCCCTCAAACAACAGTTCTGATGGTTATAGTAGTGTGGGGAACTTATATTAGGCTTGTGATCTCCCCCAGACACTCTGTCCATCCCCTCAAACAACAGTTCTAGCTGCAACGTGATGATGTCCTTGGCCTACTCAAAACCCAACAGGACGGTCAGGAGTGCGGATGACCTGTTCCTGTACTGTACCAGGAGTTGTCTCACTTGTCTGGTAACCATAACTGCACCGGAAGCTGCCGCAGGTGTGCACGTACAGGTGGATGCAACTTTTGTAGGCGATGCTGCAGGCAGGTCAGTGGAGCAATTCTCTGTTTATCAATTCGTGCTGGTGATGGTGGTGGTGGTTGTGAAAGGGGGGGGGGGGGGTCTTTTTTGTACATCTTTCTTTCTTTCTTTCTTTCTTTCTTTCTTTCTTTCTTTCTGTCTTTGCCCATCTTGTTTCTATAGTATCTAGTTGAATTTTGGGTACAATTTTAATTCGCCGCAAACAAAGGGAATTCCAGGGCACACGTCATATCCTGGAGTCCCCTTATTCGCGCTGTATCTCGGTGTGCATGACCTTGACCGGAATAACGTTGTCGGTGTGCAGCAAATGGTTTAGTTATGTGTGTGAGTTGACCTGAATATTTCAGTGGTTGTATACTCTTGTGCGTGCACACTTAGGGGCTGTTATTGTGTGCTAATTTGTGACCCTGAAAAGGGCCCTTTCCATTATGGCATTCTTCTAGTGGCCCTGAAAAGGGCCCATTGCTGGATGATACTGCTGTATGCATGAGTTGACAATCATATTCTGCAGACTAGTGTTGCGGCGGTGGCCAGACTGCAGACTATTGTTGGGGTGGCCAGAATCGAACAATGTCAGCTAGAATGGCGTTGAACACATCTAGGCCAGCACATTTAGTGCGACGACGCCACATGAATTCGCACATGTAGGAATCGAGTAGATGCCTGTGTGTTCCATTCTGATTCTTGTTTCTCTCCTTGGCCGTTCTCCACATGCGCTCGATGCATTGAGTATGTGCACCGGTGGTGGGGTCCACAAAGTTTTCAGAGTGGTTGACGGTGAGATGCGTCAAACCGGGAATATTTCTAATTTCCCCGTATGCACGCCAGAGGTCGGAGACTACTGTTGTGCCAGGCGAATGTGTGTGCTGATAAGTGGCAAGAGCGTTGCTGCTGTTCTGTCTGGAACACAGAACATGAAGCAGTCGCCTGTTTCACGACAGATGGCACCAAAAACCCACTGTTGTGGAAAAACTCGTCCCACGTGATTTTTGCGCCTTGCAAATAGGCTCTCATCAATCTCAACAGTGGTATTTGGCCCTCCTATCATTGCAGGATTGACTAAAAGTGTGTTGGCACAAACCTCCCGTAGGTAATTACTCCAATCAATACTAGCTGTCTGCGACATCCCCAACTCCAGCTGGCAAAATGAAATGCTAGTCAACTCATGAGACCAGTAGTACACAAACAGAATGATTTGTCTGTACGGCAGACGCGAGCCTTACAGCCATGTGCCTTGTTTCAGCGGGATGTCCTGTCGACATCCCGATTGATGGCATCTCCATCTGTCCTGACGTTCACTCAGCGATAGCACCATGACATGATGACCAGAATAACGTCTTTCAGAATGTAATATGCCATGTTGCTGCAGAAAGGCAACACTACTCTGCTTGTCGTAGACAGCTGCTGTCAGTTCAATAAAATTCATGACTGCAGAAAGCCAACGTAAAAATGTACTACACACACTGTGTTACTGTTCGTCGCTCCTTGTTCGCGCCTTTTTCGCGCCATGACACGCACTGAAAAAAACTTTAATTGAACGGAGATCCCCCGCCAGTGCTATATATAGCTGCTACCTACGCTATATATAGCTGCTAAAGCTAAATATAGCCTCGTGACGTCTGTTGCGGTGAATTAAAATTGAAGTACCGAATTTTGTGTTTCTCTCCGTCATTTATTCGTTTTCTATTTTATCAATGCAAAAATCCTTCTTTGATTTCATTGTTTCTTCTGTTTTGTGCATTCCTTGCAACTCAATTCTTTCTCTGAAGGGTTTTGTACAAGCCACTGATATAAGAAATGAGATGTTATAACACAGTCGGGATGTCTGGCTGACCACACGATCTACTACACTTGTAGCCTTGGAGTGTTGATGATGTCGTTTGATTGAGTCAAATCTTAAAGGCAGCCTTCTTTCCCATCCTTTGTCTAGGGTTTACGTCAAGTTCTTCCTTTTAATACAGGCGTCACAATAAAGGCGCCACAATATATTTTTTTGCATATCCTTACAGGACGTTGCAGTCAACATCAGCATTTTTCAACTCATAGGCCAGGGAGACCTGCCACAATATAGGCGCCACAATATAGTTAGCTATAAGTAGAAAGCAAAACGTGGGTAGATTTTATCCAGGTAGATAGAGACAAAAATATGTATGCACTCATACATGACCGCTCACAGAGCCGTCCCAGGACGCTCCGAGCTACTGTCAGTGTGTCTGCCACAGACTACATGTCATGTCAGCATTTATATCACAGCCGACGCCAACGAACCATCACAGAATATTAGGAGGTCACGTTTTCTTGACAATGAACCTATTATCCTCACCTTCCATCCACATGCCTATGCCATCAAGCATATTTTTCTCCGACACTGGTCTATCCTGGAATCCGATCTAACCACTCGTGAGTTGGTCTCTAATGGCCCTAGGGTAATTTTTCTCCGAAACCAGAGCCTCAGGGACCACCTTGTGCATAGTCGCCTCCCCACAGATACTTCATCTATGGACACATTTAAATACCACCGTAAGAATTGTCTGACATGCCCATACGTTTTTCAGACACCGGCGATTGCATTCCCCCTAGGCACCGTGTCCTTGAAAGATTCTTTTACTTGAACATCCCGCAATCGTATATGTTATCATCTGCAAACGTGGTGACATGAAATATATTAGTCAAATTGGCAGACGCCATGCCGACCGCTTTTGTGAACACCTCAGAGATAATAACGAGGACGCTGACAAACCTGTCCCCAACCATCTTAATTCTTATAACCATAATGTAGTCGACGATGTATGTGTCACTGCATTGAAACCTTGCTTCTCCAACAGCTCCATTAGGATCAGAACTGAAAGCCAATTGATAAATTCTCTGGGATGCTTCCATCCAGCAGGTATCAATACTGTTGTGGACGCTACTGCATAACTATGCCATCTTCCCTCTATATATTCATATCCAACTGCTCACACGCTTCTATTTATTCATATAGAACTATTTACACTGTTTATAACTATGATGTCCTTCCTCTGTATACTCATAACTAACTGTCTACACACTTATATATATATATATATATATATATATATATATATATATATATATATATATATATATATATATATATATATATTCATATCGACTTGTTCACATATTGTTGGCAACACGAATCCTATCTGGCCCTCTGGCAGCCTAACTATACTATTCGTAAACATTTTAGCCAAAAGAGCGCCTTTGTAAACTGGTTCAAACCACAATTTCTGCTCCCACATGGGAACCAAGTAGTTGTGTCAATTTTTTTTTTCGTATTTTAAAATCTATTTGTGTTGTCCTGTCCTTGACAAAGATTCTAGAATCTAAACTTCGGCCGTCCTGTGTGTCCCGTTGTACTTATTTTTTATTTTATTATTTCATTTTATATATTTATTGATTGCTTCTGATTTTGGATAAGTCACACTTTGTTTTCACCTGTGTACGATGGATTTCCTTGTAAGGTATGTGCATCGTGTCTGTGTTTAGTATGTCTCTTCTTTTCGCAGGAGCTAATTATACCTAATTGTTTCCGTTTCAGAACGTATAGTTACGTGTTCATTTATTGACTCTAGATTGTTCTCTTGGGCCCCGCACTATACACTATTATGATTTAGGGTTCGGTGAAATGTTTTGTTTGATTCTAAATGTTCTGAAAACCTGTACGCCACTCCATTAGTCTATGTTTGAGAATAGACAGCATAAAACCATGAACACAAGCTCATTAAGAGCCGTTGTATAAAGACAGGCTGGATGAAAGAATCTGTCACAAGATGTGATTGCCTTTACACACTAAATATTGTTTCTCTCATTAAGCCACGTCTGTGACGAGAATCTCCTAGTACTAAAGGCTGCTGTCATAGAGGCAAGACGAACGCTCTGTATTGACTGGTCAAACAACAGTCGACTAGTGCAAGAGTTAATCGCAACCAATGCCACTGACATCTCATTCACAATTGAGCGCTTTCACACCATGTCAGTGTCCTCCATTCAGGCGGCTATGCTGAACAGTAAGTTTTTGATATTCTCATTTGCGTATAACATGTTATTATTATTATTGTTTTTTTAAAGAATGAAGAGAAAGGAAAGGAGAATGAAAAGGGGAAAAATAGAAAGAGAAGAAGATTTGCTGATGATGATCATAATGTTGATGATTATGAAGAAGAAAATGATGATGATAATTAGAAGGAGGAGGAAGCAGAGAAAGGATGATGATAATGACGATGAAGATTAAAACGAAGTAGCAGAGGAGGTGAAGAAAGGGCAAGTCACGAGGGCACTGGATACAGTATTATGCCCTTAGTGTTTCGATCATTTCCCCGTCATCTTCTTCCGTCTAACAAAACTACAACAACAACAACAAATGTTGCTGGCGAGATGGTGTGCCTCTTCGACGACGTCCAACAAAACAACAACAACTGTTGCTGTAGAGATGTCAGTAGTGATGTAAGTTCTGTACCCACGTAATTCAGCATCCAACATGGATACGTATATGTTTTATGAAGGAAATTTTTTGACGAGGTGGTTAAAAATGGATGCGGATTTTTTTTTTTTTTGGGGGGGGGGGGGGGGGTAAAATGGCTGCCTGGTCCGGGTCTATGAATTTTTTGGTGGAAAGGGATTTTGTTCTGTAAAAGTAATTAAGGTAGTGCGGTGTATGAAGGTGGCGGGAGTGTGAGCACGGATGAGGGATGGAGCTGAAGGGGTGGTTGAAGGGAAACTCTGTAAGTTATATATTTTGGTTGGACGTGATTACAAAACGTAGGAACGGGGTATATGAATGATCTGTTAAATAAATGGTGTTATACTTTCAAGGGCGGGGTGTGACAGATCGGTGTGTATGGTCTCTGCCAGTGAAAATAAGACAGTGGAATACTAATACTCTTGTTTAGGTTGGGATGGATGGGTTAGAGGGCAGAGGTCAGAGGGCAGAGGTGGGTGTAATGAAAACGATAAACGAGGGTTCCAACCAGCACCACATGAATATTTACGCTCGTAGTCGGGGAAATTCTTGATGGTTGCCGGGTGTGGGAATGTAGTCTGTAAAAGTAATTAGTCGAAAGTAGGAAGGGGTAAAAGTTGGATCGTGTCGGTACCAAGTGTGTTAAATGTGTGATGTTAAGTGTAGGGCGGTAGTAGTTTCTTAGTGAAATTAAAGGGTGGTATGTTCATAGTAGCTTATTCACCGATTAGAAATGAAATCTTATAAAGTTGTAATGGATATGGTGTCATTTGGTGGTAAGGGGTGGGTACCAGGTATTAGTGGTCAATTAGGAGTGGTTGAGGGCGATATAGGGGTGGTCATAAATGTAATGGTTATTGATAAGAGGTGTTATGTTCGCAGTTACACACTGGTCAACCAGTGGTCAAGCAGTGGTCAAGTAATGGTCAAGTAGTCAAGTAAGGAAATTTTTAGGGAAAAGTGGTTGTAATGATATGGTGATGATTAAAGAGTGGTAAATTAGTGGTCAACCAGTGGTCAAGAAATGGTCAAGTGTCACGGAAACAACTGCAGTTTAGTGATTCCTTGACAATTTACATATCAAAATGCAAGGAAGGAGAAGGGTTAACAATTGTGTACTTCATTCTGCGAGGAGGGATAAAATTCACGATCATTGACCTACGAATATAAAAATAGGATACAGGTACGCGCCGAGGGCAGTGACTCCCGCTAGTATCGGCCGACGGGAAAATGAACGGAGAATGCTTTGAAGTGCAAACGAGCGATGGACAGAGGACCAGCGCAACAGCGGAGACGGTGATCAAAGAGGTTGGACACTTTGAGGTACAAACGTCGGAGAATACAGGGAAACATCGTAGAGACGAAGGAGACCGGAGCGCGGAGCGGCCGGACGTATAAGGACGTATACGGACGTATACGTGATTTCACTGAACTTTTGATGTTACGGGTACGACTAATTTGATTGTAGATCAAACAATCAACGAAGGATGGGACACACAATATAAAAAGCTGAACATGGAGTTTATGTTTAGTGTGTGATACCAAACTGGACGGAAAGATAGAATTATGTGTCCTGTAATGAATAGAAATATCCTCCCTTATAATGGGATAGAGTGCTTGGCTGCGGATAAATTTCGATTCGGGGATTTACATTAATTCTATAGAGGCATATATAAGGTTCAAATCTCCTATTGAAATCATAGAAGAGATGAAGGTTACTACACTTGAGCAAATAAAGTACCTACTTAGAAACAACAAGAACATAGACATGTTTTAATATGAAGAAGTGATATCTTAACGTCAAATACAGAACACTGTATGCTCAAACAAATATACAACTAAAACCCTTAAAAGGAAAAGACGTTAACCTGTGGCAAGCAGGGATACTTAAAACTGCATGCAATTGCACTGTGCAGAAACATTAAACTTTGTTAACCATAGACATGGTGTAGACCAGTCATAGTAACTCTAGACAATGTTGGATAGTTGCGGTGTGTATTCAGAGGTGGATTATAATACCGTCCAAACCGGGAAATATATGAACTTCAGTGACTTACCAAATCGGATTATTTTCTGGTGATAAGACATTGAACAATTGTTTTCTTCAAGAATTGGATTAATTCCCGACTCAAGCAGGAGGAGATCATTCATGGTGAGATCACTCCATGTCTGTGTGTGCAGTCCTGTGTTTTGGCTGACAGAAAAGACGAGAAGAACTAATGCACATACGAGATCAACCGTCCTATCTTGCATTCACACTAGCATACAATACCAACTCCATATACACAGTCCATACATATACCAGACATAGTTTTTCTTAATAAATCTTTTATTTATTGTTGAAAGGAACTGTTGTCTGAGTATGTGTTGAGAGAATAACAGAGAGAGTGAAAGAAATAGATATATGGAAGGGAAGACAGAAGGGAGGGGTGTAGACAAAAGTCAGTCAATAATCCCAACAGATAATAAGTTTGAAGATGTGCTTGTTGATTCCAACTCTCTCCCGGGAAAACAAGCGACATAATTGGTGGAGCGAGCGGGGTACAGATATAATACCCATATGACCTAGAGGCATAACAGGGCATATACATAGAGGGGTACCTGCATATTGGGACAGGCATAGCGGAGTACCTGCATGTTGGGACATACTGATTGGAATAAATATAAGTATACATTGATGACTTTTAATGGAAGGACGTCCATTGGATATATGGTGCCATTACATTTATGGTGGAAACATTTCATTAACGTTGGTGACTTTACAGTGAGAAAGTTCCAGACAGAGTGAATGTGGATAGGTGGTAAGACACATTACATACCTAGTCACACGGTCACACGTCTACATAAGTCTTTATCCTATATCTCTTCTTGTGGATGAGAGAGTGGTTGTGATGTACTGTGTGGTGTTGTAGACATTATAATATTAGATATACATAGGGGAAAATGATATAGGTTCTAGGTAGATTATCTGTTATAGGAAGGACTTCTTTATGGTTTGAGGTGTCTTTACTCAACTTGCTGAACTACCTGCTTTAACTATGGCCACTCCCAAAATAACTACCGCCGAACTGAGGGCAAACGGAGAGGAAATTGGTTTAGCTGGTTCGGAACTAACTGATTACATACAGGAACGAGAGAGAGAGAGAGAGATTCGTCAAGCGGAACGAGAAGATCGAAAGGCCGAGTTGGAAGTGAGAAGAATAGAGGTGGAGACCAAACGAATGGAAATGGAAATGGAACAAGATGCCAAGAAACTGGAACAGGAGACCAAGCGACTGGAAATGGAACAAGAGGCCAAGAAAATGGAACAGGAGACCAAGCGACTGGAAATGGACCAGGAGACCAAGAAACTGGAAATGGAACAGACTGCCAGGAGACAAGAAATGGAACATGAATACCGCTTGAAAGAGTTAGAACTCAAGACACAAACTAAGGGTGAAATAGATGCAGCAGAAGGAAGTTCATCTTCACCTGGGGCAACCCACATGATTGGACAGGGTTACCATGCCATGAAGTTTCCCTTGGCGGTCTTTGATGAAAGTAAAGAGAAGATATACCAGTTTTTGGATCGGTTCGAGGCTATGGCAGTCGCAATGGGACTGGATAGAACCCGATGGGCTCTTAAAGTATCCCAGGCTTTACGTGGTTCAGGGTACGAGGTCTACACACGCCTACCACCAGGACAGGAAAATCAGTACGAGGAATTAAAAGCCGCTTTGATGAAACATTATGAAGTCACAGCACAAACGTATAGGAAGAAGTTTAGATCGTCTAGACGAGAGCCGGGAGAGCTATTCGCCGCCTACAGTCTAAGGCTGAAATCCTATCTCCAGAAATGGATGGACTTGGCAGAATTCAAGAGAGATTATGAGAGTCTCGAAGAGATGATGGTGGTCGACCAGATGCGAAAGCAAATGTCGAAACCTCTCAGAACCTTCTTGGGAGAACAAGGGGCGGAACGGATTGATGTTGTGAATAAGCTGGCGGAACGATTCGTAGAGGTACATGGGGAGGCTGCGGAACTCAGTATACAAACCAAAGGTCAGGAGAAACAAGAGAAAAAGAAACCTAAAAACTGGGAAGGAGAAAAAGTGGAACCTTATATAAAGCACACAGAGGAGAGTTCAGAGAAGGTGAAGGAAGGAAACCAGAACACCTCGAATTCTCCAGCGAAACGACGGTGGTCCGAGAAGTGGTGTTCATTCTGCAAAGTGCCATCTCATAACACGAAGGACTGCAGATCGAAACCTAAAAGTTCTTACTTCGCAGCATGCAAAGTGATTCCTACGACGGTGATCACAGACAAGGCTGAGATCGGCGAAGGAGAAAGGAACAAAAAGGACACACGGAAACCTAGGAAGGGAACATGGTGCACACACTGCCGGTCGAAAACACAGAATACTGTGGACTGCAGATGCAAGGCAGAAGACGCCAATTGCATAACCAACCTCGAGGAATCAAAAAGAGGAAGGCAAGGAAACGGTCAAGGAAATTAAAGACACTCAGGACCAAGAGAGACCACCTGTGGTCGAACTGATTGAAGTCAATGGCCAGCAGGTTGCTTGTCTCTACGATACAGGTTTGGATGGGGAAGCGGTGATAGACGCCAGCCTAGTAAGCCCAGACCAACTTACAGGGGAGACCATAGAGATACAGCCGGCAATGAGGAGTGCTGTTACCATGACGCTGCCAATCGCCAAGGTGGAGATTAAATCCAGGTACGTCACGGGCATTATTCCAGCTGCTGTATTATCTGACTCCTTATTTCCCATGATCCTTGGTACGAAATATGTCTTTTTGGGAATGCCCAACCAGCCAGCCCACAAAGGAACAGTAGTCAGTGGATCTCACGGGAAGGAAAAAGAGGCAGAGACACTATGCGACAACTCAGGGATAGGAGAATTGCATACTGCCCAGAGGAAGGATACTACGTTGCGTCCTTGCTACAGGAAGCTGCAAAGAAGTGCTGAGCCACCAGAACGGGGACAGTACTTTCTGAAGAATCGACTACTCTATCGGAGAGCTGGGAGAGGAGATAACCTGCACGAGCAGTGGGTGGTTCCAGAGACCCACCGTCCTCACATTCTTCAGAGTGGACACATCATAGGCGCGAATCGACATATGGGTGTCCGAGAGACCTTGCAGCAAATTTCCGGCCATTATTGCTGGCCAGGAATGACCGGAGATGTACACAGGTGGTTGAAGTCTTGTTCGGAGTGCCAGAACGCACCACCCAACAAGCGGACTAAGAGGAAAATAGCTCTTAAAGTGGAAGACAAAGTGGAAGTGTGGGGTCCAGCAGAGACCAATATACTCCAAGTAGGATGGAAAGGACCTTATCCTGTGGAAAAGGTGGTGTCCAAGAACATCTACCAAATACGGATCGGGGAAGAGCAGAAAAATCTCCCTAGACATCTTATTAGGAAATATGAGGAGAGATCCGGGAGCAAAGCTTCGCACTTTATGGTGATGGCAGCCATTGGGACAAAAGTTACCAGTCCAGACGAAAACCAGAGATCGCCAGTACAACATAGGAGAGCCTATGGGAAAGTACGTGATAGGTCAGATTTACCCAACGACAGGAGGAGGGAAATCACAAGTCAGGGAAAGGACAAGAGTGAAAGTTTCACCGGTAACCAAGTTCAAAAGGGGTGGGTAACGTCGGGAAAGGCGAGAAATACCCAGGACCCCAACCGAAGATTGGCTGACCAGATACAATATCGCCCAAGATGGTCCTGGAAGCAAAAGTCCAGGAGATTTGGGAAAGACGACTCGGTCCAACGAGAACGAGGTGGAACATCCCCAGAGGCAAAGCCGGGGGAAACCAAGAGGACATGGAAGCAGTGTTACAATCAGGATGGGACAATCCGTCTGTATTGTGAGCCATCGCTTACGCCAGTGGAAAGGAGGCCGACTGAACGTACAGGTGCGATGAGCCAACACTAGTTTCAGTCATGAGTAGTATGGTAGGGTGCATATGAGGTCGCCTACTGGATGAGGTGTTGATCCATGTGAGGATCCAATCATATCATCAACACGTGATGTTAATAGCTACTTCGCAGAAGCTCAACGCACGGTGGATGTGAAGGACGTTGTTGTTGCAACAGGACTTCACAGTGGAATACATTTCTGTTAAGGAGAATGTAGGAGCGGATTTCTTATCTAGACATCCAACTCCAGAGGAAGAGGAATAAGTTGGAGGATCAGAGGAATCAAAACTACAGGGATGAAAAGTCGACGCGGTCAACTCTCTTAAGAGGGGGCCTATGTCAAGGAAAAAACTGCAGTTTAGTGATTCCTTGATAATTTACATATCAAAATGCAAGGAAGGAGAAGGGTTAACAATTGTGTACTTCATTCTGCGAGGAGGAATAAAATTCACGATCATTGACCTACGAATATAAAAATAGGATACAGGTACGCGCCGAGGGCAGTGACTCCCGCTAGTATCGGCCGACGGGAAAATGAACGGAGAATGCTTTGAAGTGCAAACGAGCGATGGACAGAGGATCAGCGCAACAGCGGAGACGGTGATCAAAGAGGTTGGACACTTTGAGGTACAAACGTCGGAGAATACAGGGAAACATCGTAGAGACGAAGGAGACCGGAGCGCGGAGCGGCCGGACGTATACGGACGTATACGTGATTTCACTGAACTTTTGATGTTACGGGTACGACTAATTTGATTGTAGATCAAACAATCAACGAAGGATGGGACACACAATATAAAAAGCTGAACATGGAGTTTATGTTTAGTGTGTGATACCAAACTGGACGGAAAGATAGAATTATGTGTCCTGTAATGAATAGAAATATCCTCCCTTATAATGGGATAGAGTGCTTGGCTGCGGATAAATTTCGATTCGGGGATTTACATTAATTCTATAGAGGCATATATAAGGTTCAAATCTCCTATTGAAATCATAGAAGAAATGAAGGTTACTACACTTGAGCAAATAAAGTACCTACTTAGAAACAACAAGAACATAGACATGTTTTAATATGAAGAAGTGATATCTTAACGTCAAATACAGAACACTGTATGCTCAAACAAATATACAACTAAAACCCTTAAAAGGAAAAGACGTTAACCTGTGGCAAGCAGGGATACTTAAAACTGCATGCAATTGCACTGTGCAGAAACATTAAACTTTGTTAACCATAGACATGGTGTAGACCAGTCATAGTAACTCTAGACAATGTTGGATAGTTGCGGTGTGTATTCAGAGGTGGATTATAATACCGTCCAAACCGGGAAATATATGAACTTCAGTGACTTACCAAATCGGATTATTTTCTGGTGATAAGACATTGAACAATTGTTTTCTTCAAGAATTGGATTAATTCCCGACTCAAGCAGGAGGAGATCATTCATGGTGAGATCACTCCATGTCTGTGTGTGCAGTCCTGTGTTTTGGCTGACAGAAAAGACGAGAAGAACTAATGCACATACGAGATCAACCGTCCTATCTTGCATTCACACTAGCATACAATACCAACTCCATATACACAGTCCATACATATACCAGACATAGTTTTTCTTAATAAATCTTTTATTTATTGTTGAAAGGAACTGTTGTCTGAGTATGTGTTGAGAGAATAACAGAGAGAGTGAAAGAAATAGATATAAGGAAGGGAAGACAGAAGGGATGGGTGTAGACAAAAGTCAGTCAATAATCCCAACAGATAATAAGTTTGAAGATGTGCTTGTTGATTCCAACTCTCTCCCGGGAAAACAAGCGACATCAAGTAATGGTCAAGTAGTCAAGTGAGGAAATTTTAGGGAAATGTCATTGTAGCGACATGGTGATGCTTAAAGGGTGGTAAATTAGCGGTCAAGTAGTGGTCAAGCAGTCGACAAGTAGTGGTCAAGTGGTCGAGTGACCACTTAAATTGTAGAGGACGATTTGTCTAAGATTATGGTAGTGATTAAAATGATCGATGACGTGGTCAAGCAGTGGTCAAGCAGTGGTCAAGTAAAGGTCAAGTAGTCAAGTGAGGAAATTTTAGGGAAAAGTGATTGTAACGATATGGTGATGCTTAAAGCGTGGTAAATTAGTGGCCAAGCAGTGGTCAAGTGGTCAACTGAAGACATTTTAGCGGAAAGTAGTTGTAGCGACATGGTGATGATTAAAGGGTGGTAAATTAGCGGTCAAGTAGTGGTCAAGCAGTGGTCAAGTAGTAGTCAAGTGGTCGAGTGACCACTTAAATTGTAGAGGACGATTTGCCTAAGATTATGGAAGAGATTAAAGTGATTGATGACGTGGTCAAACAGTGGTCAAGTGGTCGTGTGACCACTTAAATTGCAGGGGAAAGTACGTATAGTGCAATGGTGGTGGGTAAAGTGAGGAGGAATCACTAGTAGTGATAATAGTACTACCATTTTTAGCGACAAAAATATTAGCTGGTGCGTTGTTAGAGATACAAGTCTCTTTTTTATGGGGTGTGTAAAATTCATACAAAGAGGGTCATACAAACATAAAGACAGCCAAGTACACACATGTACTCACTTGATACACACAAATACAAAGACAACCAAACACACACACGTAGACACATACAGATACAGAAGTACAGACAAACCATACCATTACTACTGTCATCACAACTATACACAAGTACACACAGACACACTCACCCATACACAAGAACACTCAAAGACAAACACAAAGACAACCAAACAAACACATGTACACACATACAGACACAGAAGTACAGACAAACCATACCATTACTACTGTCACAATAACAGCTATACACAAGTACACACCCATAGTCAAATACACAAAGAGGGTCACACAAACACACATACAAACACAAAGACAACCATACACAGACAACCCATACCATTACTACTGTCACATCAACAGATATACACATGTGCAAAGACAGCACAGACACACTCGTACCATTACTACTGTCATCACAACTATACACAAGTACAGACACACTCACCCATAATCAATTACACAAATACACACCTACAAAAAAACACACACAAGGACACAAACACACTTGTACATACAGACATGAACACTGACAAGTACGCATACCCATCTCCTACCATTACTACTGTCATCACATCTATACTCAACCACGTACAGACACATCTACACGTACACACAGACATAAACTACACAAATACACACCCAAAGACAGACACACATACAACAACAAAGAAAGACACAAAACACATACAGACACGCGTACACACATGTAAATACAAACACAGACATATACAGACAAGTACACACACAGACAAACACAAAGACACATCCATCTCCTACCATTACTACTGTCAACATCATCTATACACAAGTACAGATACACTCACCCATCGTAAATACACACACCCATAGCCTCTTCCTGGCCCCACAAGAATATCACAAACTATACAAACCACATACCCTTTTTTGTAACGAACGCGGATGTCCGAGAAGCCCCTACGTCACCAGCGCCATATGCAAAAGTCATTAAGTGGTAGCGTGAGTAATCGGTTTGTAGGAAAGCAGGCGGGCGGTGGCGTTAGAAAACCCTGTCTACAAAACTACAACGTCATCTATATAGGGTCGTGTGCAGAACCAGTGTATAAAATAGACGGCGTCTCCTCACTCGTTCGTGGTACACCAGTTCACGTGATGACTTGGTTAGCTACAGAGTTATTTGTGAAACCTGGTGTTGTAAGTCGCTTAGTGTAGTGAGCAGATATTGTTCACGTGCTGACTTGGGTAGCTACAGAGGTATTTGTGAAACACGCTGGTGTGAGCATTGTTTGTTTCGTCGGCAGCTGATAAAACAGTATAATATATATTGTATACACCAGAACTTTTTCGCGGTTGTAAAAAAGCGAAAGTGCTTTATAAAACTTGTGTGAGTTATTCATCTACCATCAAGTTTATCAATATGACCACCAGATCTACTTTCACGTGTTCAGTGTGCGACAAAGCCTATTGTTATAAGTATAACCTTAATCGTCACATTCGGTCCATTCACGGTACGAAACCACACTTATGTCATATCTGTGGACAACTTTTCAACAGAAAAGGCAATCTACAAAGACACATACGAACACACCATCAACCACGTATGAATACATCAAACACTACAACACCAGAGACGACAGCACCACGTGTATATTTACACCATCCTCGTAGTGTAAGTCAAGTACCAGACTACCACCACTGTGACTTCAATGATAACCTTACCCACCACAATGGGAACATTCACAATGATTATCCCTGTCAGTTACGTAACAATCTATACAATACGAACCTACAACGTTACTTACGAACACATCACCAGATACCACGAGAAAGGATGACACCCTTAGACACCCTGGCAACACGTCCACTCATAGTAGCAGAGGATATCCAACCAAATGATAGAGACAGCTTGGCAGCCCTTAAGGCGTACTGCAAGGACCTCTCGATTATGCTACCCAATCAAGTGGTAGTATTAGAAAAAAGTGTCGACCACCGCTACCGGGTGGTTTTGGTATGAGACCTTCATAAAAAAGAAGTATTCAGATATCTCATGTGTAATGACTTCGACAACAACAGTGTTGTTTTAGTCAACCAAGCTATATTAGAGCCCGGAAGAATGAAGATCACTAAATCAGAACTTTTTGGTTTTTCACTAACTATATATGTCATTGATTTTTTCTTATGATATATCACTAAACTATTTTGATGAATATGTATGTCATTGATTCTTCTTACGATATATCGCTAAACTGTTTTGATGAATATGTATGTCATTGATTTTTTCTTACGATATATCACTAACTGTTTTGATGAATATGTTGTGAACACACATATTTTGGTGATAAAATATTGAAACCAAGATTTTTGTTTTGTTGATTTTCTTTAGTGGTTTGTGTTCATGACGTTGTCTTTTTTCTTGATGGAACAGAGCTTACATTACTAGACATGAACAAAGTTGGGGGGAAAGTTATGGCAAATACAGAAGTATTTCAGTCAAATGTATGAAAAATAGGAGTTAACAAAATGTGAAAAGGCCAAAATACGAAATATCTCGGCCAAACTTATGAAAAATGTGTTTGCCAAATGGGGAAAAGCTAGGTCAAATGCGAAAATGTGTCATCCAAATGGAAAAAAATATTGACCAAGTAACGAAATACAGCGGCCAAATTTATAAAAAGTAGGAGTTAACCAAATATGAAAACGCCAAGTAAAGAAATTTTTCAACTAAACTTATAAAAGGTAGGAAAATATGTCAACCAAAACGGAAAAGATCAACCAAAGAAATATCTCAACCAAACTTATAAATATATCATCAATTCTTATAAAAAATAGAAAAATGCATCAGACAAATAGGAAAAATGTTGGCCAAATACAGAAATAACTCGAACAAACTTATAAAAAGATAGGAAAAAATATTACTCAACACAACTAAAATGTTGACCAAAGTTATAAATATCACATCCAAACTTATGAACAGTGGGAAACTTTGTTAACCTTATAAAAAGTAGGAATATTTGTCAACCAAAGCGAATCAACTAAAGACATATTTCAATCAAACTTATAAATTTTGTCATCCAAAGTGATAACAACTAGGAAAATCTGTCAGCTAGTCTCAGAAATAGCTATGGAAAAGTAAGAACTATGTCAACCAAACTAAGGCAAAGGTGTTACCAAAATTAGGAAAAAATCAGGTATTTTCCTCTTTACCTTCCCTTGCTCTTTTCCCATCAACTTAGTTGTCAGATTTATTTTTCCTCGTAAAGGGCCGACACAAATCTTGACTCTAATTTCTCTAACCCTCAGGAAACACATTTCCACTGCCTTATATGTTTCTCAGCTTGTCAGTTATCAGTTGGGGTATCTTCATTGCACCCCGGACAGGACCATAGGTGCTCAGATCCTCCTCTCCCCTCCCCCACCCCAGCATATGCATAAGCGTCCAGTGGCTAATAGTGCCAGTTCTGTGTTGGTTGACGAGGCACCTCGTTTTCCTGATGGATCTGTCGTGTCTGGCCGTGCCAATTATTACATCCTGGACAGCGATGTGGCTTCACTGACGTCAAAATCCTGTGTTCTTGACATGTCTTTAAGGGCGTTAATAACATCGGCACGATCCATGGGCTGGCCATCTGCAGAGGTGCAGAGCCAGCCAGTTTATCACCTCGTTCATTTCCCTCGATTCCCGCATGTCCCGGGACGAAGATGAAGGTGACTTTACAGACAACAAGCTTCCGCAGCGACTCAGTCCACTATCTACGTACAGATCCAGCTTCGTCCTTCCGAATCATGCTCATTGAATCACTTAGTACACACACGTTGGTATAATGCTGTGATTCTAGCCATATGAAATTCTGTGTTACAACCATCACCTCCATCGTCATACTACTCGGGGTCATACGGTGGGCACCACTGGATTCTTGAACGGTTCGACCCGCTGAACGGGCTGTAAATACCCATGCACTACTCTTCTGCTTTACAACAGATCCATCTGTATAGATGAGCACTTCGGGGCTATCTGAGTGTTCATAGATGAGCGCGTTAACCTCTGCATTGACAGCGGCAGGGTTCTGCTCTCTGCATCGCCTGTCGAGTGTGATAATGCAGGAGAAAGTGTACTTAAAAACTGGAGGCGCCGGCACCCATTCCTTGCCGGGGTTGATACTGGTAAGACTGCAGACCTGACTGATGACATCTTTCGCCGACCCATCCATGATTTGCCCCTCTTTAGCCTGTCACCCCTTTCTCTGAATATAGCTTCATGCAGAGGGTGCCGCTCATCTGCACTTATTTTTAAGTATGCACGAGCTCTCCAGATCTTGATCCTGTGGTTCATTGTCGGGAAGTCAAGGAGGTATCTCATTGCTACACAGCTGGTCACTAATTTACCACCCTTTAAGCATCACCATGTCGCTACAACTACTTTCCACTAAAATTTCTTCAGTTGACCAATTGACCACTGCTTGACCACTGCTTGACCACTGCTTGACCACTAATTTACCACCCTTTAAGCATCACCATATCGTTACAATCACTTTTTCCTAAAATTTCCTCACTTGACTACTTGACCATTACTTGACCATTTCTTGACCACTGGTTGACCACTAATTTACCACTCTTTAATCATCACCATATCATTACAATCACTTTTCCCTAAAATTTCCTTACTTGACTACTTGACCATTACTTGACCACTGCTTGACCACTGGTTGACCAGTGTGTAACTGAGAACCTAACACCTCTTATCAATAACCATTACATTTATGACCCCCCCCCCCTATATCGCCCTCGACCACTCCTAGTTGACCACTAATACCTGGTACCCACCCCTTACCACCAAATGACACCATATCCATTACAACTTTATAAGATTTCATTTCTAATCGGTGAATAAGCTACTATGAACATACCACCCTTTAATTTCACTAAGACACTACTATCGCCCTACACTTAACATCACACATTTAACACACTTGGTACCGACACGATCCAACTTTTACCCCTTCCTACTTTCGACTAATTACTTTTACAGACTACATTCCCACACCCGGCAACCATCAAGAATTACCCCGACTACGAGCGTAAATATACATGTGGTGCTGGTTGGAACCCTCGTTTATCGTTTTCATTACACCCACCTCTGCCCTCTGACCTCTGCCCTCTTACCCACCATCCCCGCCTAAACAAGAGTAGTAGTATTCCACTGTCTTATTTTCACTGGCAGAGACCATACACACCAATCCGTCACACCCCGCCCTTGGAAGTTTATACACCACGCTTTCACTACACCCATCTCGCCACGCATAGTTGTATAACACCACATATTTAACAGATCATTCACATACCCCGTACCTACGATTTGTAACCACGTCCAACCAAAATATATAACTTACAGAGTTTCCCTTCAACCACCCCTTCAGCTCCACCCCTCATCCGTGCTCACACTCCCGCCACCTTCATACACCGCACTACCTTAATTACTTTTACAGAACAAAATCCCTTCCCACCAAAAAATTCATAGACCCGGACCAGGCAGCCATTTTACCCCCCCCCCCCCCCCCCCCCCCCCCCCCCAAAAAAAAAAAAAAAAAAAAAAAAAAAAAAAATCCGCATCCATTTTTAACCACCTCGTCAAAAAATTTCCTTCATAAAACATATACGCATCCATGTTGGATGCTGAATTACGTGGGTACAGAACTTACATCACTACTGATGTCTGTTCCTCTACGTCAACTTCTAACTTAGCTATATCAAGTGTATCACGACAGAAGAACATGGTAATTGTGTGTAACAAGGGAAACAAGAAACAGTCGGAAACGTTAGACATTTTCAGCGATCAATGCATGGATCACATTCCGCCCGGAACAGAGTGCTGAAGTGCTATATATAACCGACACTGGTATATGGATGTGAAACATGGGCAATTAACAGAGTGCTGAAGTGCTATATATAACCGACACTGGTATATGGATGTGAAACATGGGCAATTAACAGAGTGCTGAAGTGCTATATATAACCGACACTGGTATATGGATGTGAAACATGGGCAATTAACAGAGTGCTGAAGTGCTATATATAACCGACACTGGTATATGGATGTGACACATGGGCAATTAACAGAGTGCTGAAGTGCTATATATAACCGACACTGGTATATGGATGTGACACATGGGCAATTAACAGAGTGCTGAAGTGCTATATATAACCGACACTGTTATATGGATGTGAAACATGGGCAGTTAACAGAGTGCTGAAGTGCTATATATAACCGACACTGTTATATGGATGTGAAACATGGGCAATTAACAGAGTGCTGAAGTGCTATATATAACCGACACTGTTATATGGATGTGAAACATGGGCAATTAACAGAGTGCTGAAGTGCTATATATAACCGACACTGGTATATGGATGTGAAACATGGGCAATTAACAGAGTGCTGAAGTGCTATATATAACCGACACTGTTATATGGATGTGAAACATGGGCAATTAACAGAGTGCTGAAGTGCTATATATAACCGACACTGCTATATGGATGTGAAACATGGGCAATTAACAGAGTGCTGCAGTGCTATATATAACCGACACTGTTATATGGATGTGAAACATGGGCAATTAACTAATAAGCTGAAACACATCTAATGGTATTGGACATTTGGTTCTGAGGAAAATGCAATGAAACTCATAGACAGATAGAAAACGAATGAGGCAGTCTTACAAAAACACACGAACTTCGTAAATTGACTTGAAAAATTAGACGTAAACAGTCACAATATATTTGGGATATTATGAGGAGAAATACACTTTAAAACTCTATAACAACTGGCAACAGTGATTGGAAAAGAGTGAGGGGAAGGCAATTAGATAAATGCTTGGATGGTTTGGCACAGTCAAGACACAGGCCTTATCCAGGACTGGTCACCGCGTGATCTGGCGAACCATGACTGCGAACGATTATAGGCATAACACAAGATGATGATGAATAAGCCTTAAACATGGTTACATACTGAATCAATTAGCACAAGATGATGATGAATAAGCCTTAAACATGGTTACATACTGAGTCAATTAGCAAGTTCCTATTTGTTCATTTATGGTATGACATAGGATGATGATGATATTGATAAACTAGCATGTAACAAAGTGTAACATGCTGAATAATTAAGCCCCTGTGTGTCAATTTATCGGCATGACTCGTGATAATGGTGATAAACCAGCAGGTAAGAAAGTGTAGCGCACTTAACGATGAAACTCATGTGTCCATTTATGTTCCGCCCTTGAAACACCCATGACTGTCCATCTATAGTTGTGTTATGTTCCACCCATGAAACCCCCACGAATGTGTCCATCTATAGTTGTGTTATGTTCCACCCATGAATCCCCCACAAATGTGTCCATCTATAGTTGTGTTATGTTCCACCCATGAATCCCCCACGACTGTGTCCATCTATAGTTGTGTTATGTTCCACCTATGAATCCCCCATGACTGTGTCCATATATAGTTGTGTTATGTTCCACCCATGAATCCCCCATGACTGTGTCCATGTATAGTTGTGTTATGTTCCACCCATGAATCCCCCACGACTGTGTCCATCTATAGTTGTGTTATGTTCCACCCATGAATCCCCCACGACTGTGTCCATCTATAGTTGTGTTATGTTCCACCCATGAATCCCACATGACTGTGTCCATCTATAGTTGTGTTATGTTCCACCTATGAATTCCCCACGACTGTGTCCATCTATAGTTGTGTTATGTTCCACCCATGAATCCCCCACGACTGTGTCCATCTATAGTTGTGTTATGTTCCACCCATGAATCCCCCATGACTGTGTCCATCAATAGTTGTGTTATGTTCCACCCATAAATCCCCCACGACTGTGTCCATCTATAGTTGTGTTATGTTCCACCCATGAATCCCCCACGACTGTGTCCATCTATAGTTGTGTTATGTTCCACCCATTAATCCCTCACGACTGTGTCCATCTATAGTTGTGTTATGTTCCACCCATGAATCCCCCATGACTGTATCCATCTATAGTTGTGTTATGTTCCACCTATGAATCCCCCACGACTGTGTCCATCTATAGTTGTGTTATGTTCCACCCATGAATCCCCCACGACTGTGTCCATGTATAGTTGTGTTATGTTCCACCCATGAATCCCCCATGACTGTGTCCATCTATAGTTGTGTTATGTTCCACCCATGAATCCCCCACGACTGTGTCCATCTATAGTTGTGTTATGTTCCACCCATGAATCCCTCACGACTGTGTCCATCTATAGTTGTGTTATGTTCCACCCATGAATCCCCCATGAATGTGTCCATCTATAGTTGTTATGTTCCACCCATGAATCCCCCACGACTGTGTCCATCTATAGTTGTATTATGTTCCACCCATGAATCCCCCATGACTGTGTCCATCTATAGTTGTGTTATGTTCCACCCATGAATCCCCCATGACTATGTCCATCTATAGTTGTGTTATGTTCCACCCATGAATCCCCCACGACTGTGTCCATCTATAGTTGTGTTATGTTCTACCTATGAAGCCCCTATGACTGCGTCAACCTATAGTTGTGTTCTGTTCCCACAGGTCTTGTACCCTTGCAGACAAGCCACAGAGCTATCGTTGTTGGGGAAAACTTATCCGTTGATATTTATAGTTCACACTTTCCAGGGAACCTTGGCGTTGACTTTACGGACATGATTATTTTCAGTGTTTCCATTGGTAATATGATTGAGATAACCAATGTTGAAGTATACCCCAGGCACGAGGCCAGATTTGTTGGCAGCATCACATTTGAAGACTTGTCCTTGGGCACTGGCTCAGCTCACATGCTGGGATGCTTCTGTTTCTTCAGTGAGAAAGTCATGGACGAAAATCTGACAGCTGTCAATCACATGTCTGAGAGCTGCAAGAAGACAGACCCACATTTACACACACACGCGCTCGGTGTAGACGATGAGGACGACAAAAACGATGGTGTTGACGCTGCCAGGAATTGTTCTCTTCGAGACGGGACTGGCAGACTGCTGGACATGACAGTGTCATCCAGGCTGAACAGCTTGCGAATGACAATACACAGTACTGCAGGGTCGACTGGGTTCAGAGTTCATCTGTCAGCACATGCTGTTGACGGTCAGTGGTGTCCATTGTTTTTGTTACACTAAACGGATACATTGTGTGTGTGTGTGTGTGTGTGTGTGTGTGTGTGTGTATGTGTGTGTGCTTCTGTGTGTGTGTCTGTGTGTGGGTGTGTCTGTACATGTATGTGCGTGTGAGTGGCTGTGTGTGTATATCTGTCTGTTTGTCTCTGTGTGTGTATGTGTGTGGATCTTCCGGTGTATGTGATTTTGTGTGTGTGTGCAAGTGCTTTCGTAGTTTTATCGTGTCTACATAAGTATGTAGCAACACACAGAGACGGTTGCGTGTGTCCTATTTCATGTTCTACAATAAGGCGCAGAAGCGCACAGAGACGGCCTGATGTATGTCCTATTTCATATTCTACTGAGTGTTCGCAAAGTCTCACTACACTTTGTATGTAGAACAAGTTTGAAAAATGAAGTACATGACGTCATTACAAAATTTGCTCCACAGTCCATCATGAAGCAATATGCAGCGAATGGCTGTCATCTGCTGGAGTAATTCTTTGCACTTCAAACAGAATTGTGTTATCAACACAAAGACTGTTTGTGGAAGAGATGTTTTGCAAATCGTATAATAATAATATAACGCCTGCTCGCTTTCCAGATCTAATTCCGTTAGATTATTTTTCTATGAGGTTTATCGAAAGGAAATGTTTACAAAAAATAATGTACACACGATTGAGGACCTGAAAGAAGCAATCATAATTACTATTCAAGAAATAACAACAGATACTTTGCAGAAGGTATTTAACAATATGAAGAGATGTGTGTACAATCATGTCTTGAAGCCCGTAGTGGACATTTCTAACACTTGTTATAATGGATACTTCTATGGTACGTCCGAGTTTCCCATAAAACAGCGTTAGATAATATCAGTCACCATTGTAACTAATTTAATGAATTTTTAGCACATTTTGTGAAGACATCATGTACTTCATTTTTCAAATTATTTCTACATACAAAGTGTAGTGAGACTTTACAAACACCCTGTATAATAAAGTGTAGTAATTCACAGAGCCGGAATCGTGTCATGTTGTTTGGTCTATATTCGAGTGTAACTACACATAGCCGGTACCATGTCCTATTTCTTGTCCTATATTAGAATGTAACAACAAATGGCTGGTTGTGGCGTGTAGAACAGAAATTGGAGAGGGATTCCCTAATTATCAAAGACCTCCTGGTATAAGAAAACCAAAAACGGCTCAAAAAGACTCTATAGGGGTGGAGATAGATTAGATAATTAGGTGTTCTCACAGAACATCTCTTTATCTATGGAACACGAACACAACGAAGCGTTGCCGTTTCTAGATATTCTAATGAGACGTAGAGCAGACGGCACAATTCAAAGATCGGTGTACCACAAAGAAACATGGACTGACCAATACTTAAATTTTCAGAGCTTCGCACCTGTCCAGTACAAACGGGGCTTAGTACGGACCCTGTTTGACCGTGCTAGGAATATATGCACCCAGGACACACTGACAGAGGAATTCGAAACTCTGAACCTGAATTGGTACTCCACAGGATTTATAAAGCGCCACTGCCAACAGCCCAAACCGAAACCAGAAGTAACTACAGTCCCTAAACTCAAGGTATTCATCCAGCTAACCTTCCGAGGAGATGACGTAATGCAACGTCTGCGGGACCGGCTCACCACAGCAGTCGAGCGAACATTCTGTGCTGCAACTCTAGTCATCAGGTACAGAAACACAACGATCCCCATTCCAGCAGTAAAAGAACCTGTAGCTTTGTACGTTAAATCAAATTGTATTTACCAATTTACATGCAGATGCGAGGCCATCTACATAGGTAGAACTGAGCGACAGTTACATTGCAGGGTTTCGGAACACATTCAAAATTTGGTGGACAAGATACTACACACAGAAGATGGTAGCCTAAGCAGGCCGACACACCGGAACAGTCCTGCTTCATCGGTCGCGAGACATGTGCTCGACAGCGGTCACGTGGTTGAAAGAGACAGTGCCTTCGGTGTGTTGTTCAACACACAAAGTAGTCGATTGTTAAAGTTTGCTGAAGCTATAATAATCAACCTTCGTAAGCCGTCCTTGTGCAAGAAGAAAGACATATTAGTCAGTTTAAAATTACCCTAGTAGACAATTGACATTACTGTGCAAACATATGTATATTTCAGTTTGAAGGATTTATCTAGTTAATTCACGTAAGTTGTGTAATTTCTGCAGTATGTACCTGACAAGATGCAGCGAAATATGCCGTGCAATAAATCGTGCAATCTATTGTTTGTGTCTTCGTTATTCAAATTCATCACGGGAAAACATTGTTTTGAAGTTCTCACAGAAGGCCAAATGGATCACAAGACCGCTACCGAACGAACGAACGAAAATCTTTATTTTCAAAGGGTTAAGAATTGGGCACGCAGGCCAGTCTGACATTCTGCCCTTCTTCTCTGTTTCTACCGAACCTCAGAGAAGGCACTCCTCTGTGTACGCTGAAAGTCCTGGTGATTGTCTAGCCGCCTGTAGCTCAATAGCGATGATGTCCATTTGAACTTATTACAAGTGAACAAAACACATATATGAATGTAAAACACTCAGTAACAATCAAATAATCAATTCATGATTATAAATTATAACAGTCTATTGGGATAATAAAAATGGGAGGGTTTCTGTGTGGATGCTAGAGTGATATATGGCAATACACAAATTAAGAATATTACACTTAAGAAAAAAAAAAACATTCTAAACCATTAAATGATTTCTAATTAAGATGAGTCCGCTGAAATCTATATCCTCTAAAAATGTCTCTATCTTACACCACAACTTAAATATAAAAACAGTCCCTTATAGGACACGGACCATCCAAGACAAACAGTCCAGCATCACTCGTGTGAATAAAGTTAGTCTATTACCACACACGGACGCTTAATGTTAACAGTCCATAGGGTCTGAACCCTACACAGGTCATATCTGATGTAATAAGTCTTTCTTTAGTTGGCACAGCACTCATTAAAAAAAGGATACCAACATTGTGATTAGCCATTTGTCATTTGCTGAGTACGCTGTCAAAACCTGGAGACCAATTAGGCTTAGGGGGTTCACTCTTGGTGTAATTACAAGACAAATTTCAATCATCTCTCATAAATGACTTTGACACTCTTGTAGATAATATACAGCATTCTGGAATACCTTCCAGTCTCAGCCAAATAACCACCTTTTCAGCCCCATGAAGAAACCTCCGTGCCTAAAATACATCATGAAGTTAAACGAAAACACCACACCATAACAACAACAGCCGACTGGCAAACACATCGTGTTCCTTCAGATCATGATTAGAGACTGCGCCTCGACATACAACTTCTGTCTCAATTTCCGAGCGAACATGACATCACTCCTGTGGGTAGGGGTTGTTGACATTTCTGACATTGGGGGTAGAGAGGGGGTAATTTTATCTGCCCGTCCAATTCTTGGTGTAGGCGTTAAATTCTCCGTGGAAGTGTAGGCGGTGTTTGTTTGAAGTCGCTGTTTCCAATTTCCAAACGTCTAGACGGTGATGGTCTTGTGAAAACTTAGGGGGATAATCTGAAATCAAAGGGGAGTAATTTTCCTAGTTGACGCCCCCTATCCCTTTAGTCAATCTTCCCAATGATCAAAACAGCAGGTGGTCACCATACGATATTATTCTCAGTGGTGCTAGCCAAGTGTAATTTCAACCGCTGTAAAACTTCAAACGCCGCGCCGGTGAAAATGTTAAAATTAAAATCCAGAATCCAGGGAGTGGCTCGTATTCACCACTGTGACCTTTTAAGCTAATTCTAATCATAATTGTTTACAATTCCAGCGTTGACTTCAGTCACCTCCTAACACAGAGATAGCCCTGGTCCCTATATCTGGTTTTTCACTATGTTCCTGGCTGAACAGAATATATCATGTTGCACTGATATCATGTCCTATTTCTTGTCCTAAATGCGAGTTTAACAACACATAGCCGGTATGATATCCTGTTTCTTGTCCTATATTAGAGTGTACAACAGAGATTAAGAGCAGAATAGGGCAGGCAAAAGCCGCATGTCAGAAAATGAAGAGTATCTTATTCATTAAATCACTATCAATGAATGTAAGAAAGAGAGTACTGAAATGCTATATAGAACCAGTTTTGCTGTATGGCAGTGAATCTTGGAATGTAAATGAAGAAACTAGGAAGAACTTAGAAGCAACAGAGATGTGGTTTTTGAGACCACTGTTGCGAATTCCTTGGACTGCCAAAGTAATTAACAACGATTGCCTGAAAAAGGCTAGGTTGCGTCCTGTCCCGTCTCTTGTTCATAATATATACTGACAACATATGTAAACACACCAGCCAAACAGAGACCGCGAGAACAACACATGACGAGGACACAGAAGAAGAACCATCTGCAGATTACATCATTATAGAACTCTTGTTTGCGTACGACCAAGCACTAATAGCAAAATCAGAAGCTGAATTATAAGACCACATGAAAAGTCTAAACGAAATGTGTAGGGAACATAACATGAAAATTAGCACAAGTAAAACAGAAGTAATGACTACAACTAAAGAAGAAAAAACAACAGCAATTCACAACAGAAATTCACGAACATCCCTTGAAAAAAGTTAACAGTTTAAAGTACCTAGGAAGTATAATATCTTAAAAAGGCAAATCAGAAAACGAGATCGAAAATAGATGCAATAAGGCAGACCAACTCACTGGACAAATGGCACCAATACTAAAGAATAAACATGTATCAATAACTACTAAGAAAGCACTTTACTACACAATCTTCCTGCCAACTCTATGTAATCAATGCCTGGACAATGACAGAAAAAGAGAAAAGAAAAAATCATAACAGAAATGAGATTCCTGAGAAGAATACTCAATGTATCAAGAAGAGATAAGATCAGAAATGAAGAAATCAGGACTAAAGTGAGGGTTATAGCTGCGCTAGATTTTATTAGAAGACAGCAAGTCAAATGGTTTGGCCATGCAAGAAGGTTACCAATTAACAGTATACCACAACAAGCAATGATGTACAGACCAGAGGGAAGCAGGGGAAGAGGCCGACACGTAAACGATGGACGCAGGGAATAACAGAGTCCATGGGAATATCGATACATGAAGCCCATAAGCGGGCACTCTCCCGCTGTTTATACTTAACCTCGACGCCGCAAGGTACAAGAGGAACATGATAAGATGAGAGATGAGAAGAAAGAGACACAACAGCTTTCATTGTTCATGTGATGAGAAGAGAGACATTGGAGAACATCATGACAACTGGAAAGATCCAGGGGAAGAGGGGAAGAGCAAGACCAAGAGAAATGATGCTGGATGGATTGAGACGGTGGCATAGAGGATTATCATAAACAGAGTTTATTCAGAGCACCAAAGACCGAGATCTGTAGAGAGCAGAAAATCCATACAATTCTCACAATCAGTGACCTCTGTAGCGAGGCAAGGAGGGATAGCGAGGCAATGAGAGGTATATGCTCGGGAAGTGAGGAAGGGGAAGGTCAAAAGGAAAATGGGTGCAGGATGTGGCGGATGATCTCCAGATGAGTGTATAGGATTCGGGATATCTTGTTTATGATCGAGAGCTTTTCAGGAACGTTATTATGGGAGCCAGATTCTGCAAAGGACATGCTATTGAATGAAGGAATAAAGGATCTATATTAGGATCGGATATCACTGGTTACGTAGGGAAACACGGACTATTGGTAATGAATGAAATGAAGAATTATTAACCAATGTTTGTGCAGCGAACCAACATGTCTTAGGCGGGAGTGATTTTCCTCACAAAATAATCCATAAAGCCACATGGGCATCACCCGACTGCAAAACGGAAAACCAAATGGATCATATATATATATATATATATATATATATATATATATATATATATATATATATATATATATATATATATATATATATATATATATGACAGTATATAGGGGTGCAGATGTAAATTCGGACCACCATTTGCTGATAAGAAACATTAAGTTACAAATAAAGAGACATAAACATGGGAATTATGTAGAAATGATGTAGATTATCTTAGAAACCAAGAAACTAAGGAAACACAGTCTATAATAATTGCCAGGTCTTGGAACACTTATTAGAGTTGGCAACACAAACATTTTGGAACAATTCCTGTATGGGAGTGGTCAGATTTTGTGAAAGACTTTACAGCAATATAAGAGAGGAACAGCATGATATTCCATACAATAATGGAAACAAATAGGTATTTTAAACTCCTGCGAGAAAAAACGTACTGAACATCACAACGTTGCACATACCGTACAAGGAGATCCACGTGTCACGAAATACAGGTGAAAAATCCGAAATCAGAAGCACTCAATAAATATAAAAAATGAATAATAAAATAAAATAAGATAAAATACACACGAACGCGTACCATACGACACACAGACGTTTCGATTCTCAGAATCTTTGTCAATGACAACACAAATAGCTAACGACAAACAACGACAAAAACACAAACACACGACCTATCACTTATAATGCACAACCTGATAATTCCATGTGAGGCAGAAAATGTGACTTGGCCAGCTGCGAAAACGCTTGTGGCGCAGAATTGAAAATGGGTTGCCAAAAAGGATTTTAGTAGCCAAAAATATGTGAACAGTCTGCTATGAAAACATAGAAATGTGGGGACAATTAAGTCTAGATATCAGGGGGGGGGGGGGGGACAGCACGGTAATAGGTAGTGTAAACAATTGGGGAAGATGCCACAGTTATACTGTAGCGTCCACGACAGTATTAATTCCTGCCGGGTGGATGCATCCCAGATTGTTGATTAGCTGGCATTCAATTCTAAGTCTGACACAGCTATTGGAGATGCAGGGTTTTAATGCGATGACACATGCATCGTCGGCTCCATTGTGGTTGGAGGAATTGAAACGGTTGGGGACAGGTTTGTCAGCGCCCTGATTGATGTCTCTGAGGTGTTCTCTAAAACGATCCGCATCAGTAGGTTTATAGTACACGGAGATGCTCACGGTTTCCTCCTGTACAGCTCATCCCACCCCAAAAGCTGCAAAGATTCCATCCCATATTCCCAGCTACTCCGCCTTCGTCGCATCTGTCAGGATGATAATGACTTCCTCGAGAGAGCCCACGAAATGCTGGACTTTTTCCGCAGACGGTCCTACCCAGAGGACGTCTTGTCGATAGCTCTCTGTCGCATAACCCAGGTCTCGCGGGAAATGTCCCTCGCCAAGCATACGCGACCTCAGAACAATGAACCCAAGCTTATCCTCACCTTCCATCCACATGCCTATGCCATCAAGCATATTTTCCTGAGACACTGGTCCATCTTGGAATCCGATCCTACCACTCGTGAGGTATTCTCAAATGGCCCCAGGGTAATTTTCCGCCGTAACCAGAGCCTCAGAGACCACCTTGTGCACAGTCGCCCCCCCCCCCCCCCCCACGGTTACTTCATCCGTGGGCACCTTCGAATGCCATCGTAGGAACTGTCTGACATGCCCATACGTTGTTCAGACACCAGAAATTGCATTTCCCCGAGGCACCTTCACCTTGAAAGATTCTTTCACCTGCACATCCCGCAATCTGATTTATGTTATCATCTGCAAACGATGTGACATGAAATACATTGGCCAAACGGGCAGACGTCTTGCGGATCGTTTTAGAGAACACCTCAGAGACATCAATCAGGGCGCTAAAAAACCTGTCCCCAACCATTTCAATTCCTCCAACCACAATGGAGCCGATGATGCATGTGTCACCGCATTAAAACCCTGCTTCTCCAATAGCTGTGTCAGACTTAGAATTGAATGCCAGCTAATCAACAATCTGGGATGCATCCACCCGGCAGGAATTAATACTGTCGTGGACGCTACAGTATAACTGTGGCATCTTCCCCAATTGTTTACACTACCTATTACCGTGCTGTCCCCCCCCCCTCCCCCTCCCCCCCCCCCCCCCCGTCTGATATCTAGACTTAATTGTCCCCACATTTCTATGTTTTCATAGCAGACTGTTCACATATTTTTGGCTACTCAAATCCTTTTTGGCAACCCATTTTCAATTCTGCGCCACAAGCGTTTTCGCAGCTGGCCAAGTCACATTTTCTGCCTCACATGGAATAATCAGGTTGTGCATTATAAGTGATAGGTCGTGTGTTTGTGTTTTTGTCGTTGTTTGTCGTTAGCTATCTGTGTTGTCATTGACAAAGATTCTGAGAATCGAAACGTCTGTGTGTCGTATGGTACGCGTTCGTGTGTATTTTATCTTATTTTATTTTATTTTATTATTCATTTTTTATATTTATTGAGTGCTTCTGATTTCGGATTTTTCACCTGTATTTCGTGACACGTGATCTCTTTGTACGGTATGTGCAACGTTGTGATGTTCAGTACGTTTTTTCTCGCAGGAGTTTAAAATACCTATTTGTTTCCATTTCATATTGTTATATCTTGCTGCAGCCGCTGCTTTGTCTCTCCATTCCATACAATAATGGACCACCATTTCTGAAGTTGGAAGTTTGAATGCTTTTCACAACATGAAGACTGGCAATTAATAGTTTATTAGTTTAGTTTATTCGTTGGATCAACAGCACGGCACAAGGTTTAACCCATAAGTGCTCCGTTTTCCTCCTAACTCAAACCTGAGTCTGGAGAAACTCAGCTCAATGCACGAACTCCGTTGCATCGGCGAGGATCCTGAAATACTTTGGGTAGATGTTTAACTCGAAATTTTGCCCGGGCAGCGCCGTTAGGCTACTCTTTTTCGATTTCCAACTGCCAAGGGATTTTTTACGTGCGCAACAATACACACGGGCGTCCCATCTCACTACCCAGAGACAACAATACACACGGGCGTCCGATCTCACTACCCAGAGACCAGGGGGAATTTTATTACTGGAAGTCCAGGTGGATTTTTTAAATAAATCCCGGTCCTCACCGGGGCCTGAACCCGGGACCTCCAGCACTCGAGGCGGACACCATACCTCGAGACCACTCAGCCCCTAATAAAGTCTATTAATAAAAATCTTTTTTCTCTGCACAGTGAAAATAGTATTTGGAATTTAGAACATATGAGAGGAATTGCCGTTGGGGAACATAAGATCAACAACATTAAATATGCGTATGATACAGTATTAATTGCAGAACAAATAACAGGATCTGCAATATTTAGTAGACTCGGTTATTGTACACAGTGAACAACTAGGGATGGAATTAAATTGTAAGAAGACACAGATTATGGTCGTTTCCAAAAAGAAAGAAATACGACAATGTAATATTCGGGTAGATTATAATATTCTTAAACAAGTGAGTAGGTACAACTATCTCGGAACAGTTGTAACATCTGACGGGGGTGCCTTGAAGAGATTAGAACAAGAATCGCTATGGCAATTGTAGCCATTTTCAAGTTAGAAAACATACGTAGCTATAAACTATGTCAATTGCAAGGAGAAGAAAGAGTGTTCAAGTGCTAGACAGAACCTATATTTTTGTATGGATGTGAAACATGGACAATTAGCAGACAAGGTGAAAAACATCAAATGGCAATGGAATTGTGGTTACTGAGGAAAATTCAAAGAGTAACATGGACAGACAAAACATCCAACGAGATATTTCTACAAGAAATAAATGAAAATTGTCAATGTATTAGCGAAATTAAACGTAGACAGTCAACATTTTTCAGCACTTTATGAGAAGAAATAAATGAGAGAACTCGGTGTCAATTGACAAGATTGAGGGGAAAAGAACAAGGGGTAGAAATGGGAGGCGGGAGGGGGGGGGGGGGGGAAGAGGTCTGGATGGTTATGTCAAATGGCATTGTCGAGACAAAAACACAAAGATGCTCCACGAGACACTGTGTATCATATCTGACGCACATATTATTACGGTAAGTACTAAATGTATCATATCTGACATACATAATGTAACGATAGAGGACTCTGTGTATCATATCTGACATACATAATGTAACGATAGAGGACTCTGTGTATCATATCTGACATACATAATGTAACGATAGAGGACTCTGTGTATCATATCTGACATACATAATGTAACGAAAGAGGACGGTGTAACATATCTGACATACATAATGTAACGATAGAGGACTCTGTGTATCATATCTAACACACATAATGTAACGATAGAGGACAATGTATCATATATAACATACATAATGTAACAATAGAGGACTCTGTGTATCATATCTAACACACATAATGTAACGATAGAGGACAGTGTATCATATATAACATACATAATGTAACAATAGAGGACTCTGTGTATCATATATAACATGCATAATGTAACGATATAGGACTGTGTGTATCATATCTAACATACATAATGTAACGATAGAGGACTCTGTGTATCATATCTAACATACATAATGTAACGATAGAGGACTCTTGTGTATCATATGTAACATAAATAATGTAACGATAGAGGACTCTGTGTATCATATGTAACATACATAATGTAACGATAGAGGACTCTGTGTATCATATGTAACATAAATAATGTAACGATAGAGGACTGTGTGTATCATATGTAACATACATAATGTAACGATATAGGACTCTGTATACCACCCCTGACACCAGAATGTATGATGGATGATGCTGTAGTGGGGCGAGGCTACAGGAGGACAAGCCATGATCATTGTAATGCTAAACTACCTGGACTCAGGAATCCTCTTACTTCTCACGAGAACATGATCCCGCGGCCGCGCACACAGAAAGCCCTCCAGATAGCGCGCCTCAAAACGTTCATCAGTTCAACATCGCTTTTGTTTTCCTTACTGGTTCTTTTTAGTGGCGTTCTTTCTTGCTTGTTCTTTTTTTGTGTAGCGTTTTTTCCTTCTTGTTCTTCTTGGTAACGTGTGTTCCTACTTGTTCCTCTTGGTCACGTTTGTTCCTAATTGTTCTTGGTGTCGTTTGTTCCTACTTGTTCTTTTTGGTCACGTTTGTTCCTAATTGTTCTTCTTGGTGGCGTTTGTTCCTACTTGTTCTTCTTGGTCACGTTTGTTCCTACTTGTTCTTCTTGGTCACGTTTGTTCCTACTTGTTCTTCTTGGTACCGTTTGTTCCTACTTGTTCTTCTTGGTCACGTTTGTTCCTAATTGTTCTTCTTGGTGGCGTTTGTTCCTACTTGTTCTTCTTGGTCACGTTTGTTCCTACTTGTTCTTCTTGGTCACGTTTGTTCATACTTGTTCTTCTTGGTCACGTTTGTTCACACTTGTTCTTCTTGGTCACGTTTGTTTCTACATGTTCTTCTTGGTCATGTTTGTTCCTACTTGTTCTTCTTGGTCACGTGTGTTCCTACTTGTTCTTCTTGGTCACGTTTGTTCCTACTTGTTCTTCTTGGTCACGTTTGTTCCTACTTGTTCTTCTTGGTCACGTTTGTTCCTAATTGTTCTTCTTGGTGGCGTTTGTTCCTACTTGTTCTTCTTGGTCACGTTTGTTCCTACTTGTTCTTCTTGGTCACGTTTGTTGCTACTTGTTCTTCTTGGTCACATTTGTTCCTACTTGTTCTTCTTGGTCACGTTTGTTCCTACTTGTTCTTCTTCCTACTTGGTCTTCTTGATCACGTTTGTTCCTACTTGTTCTTCTTGGTAACATGTGTTCCTACTTGTTATTCTTGGTAACGTGTGTTCCTACTTGTTATTCTTAATAACGTGTGTTCCTACTTGTTCTTCTTGGTAACGTGTGTTCCTACTTGTTCTTCTTGGTAACGTTTGTTTCTACGTGTTCTTCTTGGTCACGTTTGTTCCTACTTGTTCTTCTTGGTCACGTTTGTTCCTACTTGTTCTTCTTAGTCACGTTCGTTCCTACGTGTTCTTCTTGGTCACGTTTGTTCCTACGTGTTCTTCTTGGTATCGTGTGTTCCTACTTGTTATTCTTGGTAACGTGTGTTCCTACTTGTTCTTCTTGGTAACGTTTGTTTCTACGTGTTCTTCTTTGTCACGTTTGTTCCTACTTGTTCTTCTTGGTCACGTTTGTTCCTACTTGTTCTTCTTGGTCACGTTTTTTTCTACGTGTTCTTCTTGGTCATGTTTGTTCCTACTTGTTCTTCTTGGCCACGTTTGTTCCTACGTGTTCTTCTTGGTCACGTTTGTTCCTACTTGTTCTTCTTGGTCACGTTTGTTCCTACGTGTTCTTCTTGGTAACGTTTGTTCCTACTTGTTCTTCTTGGTCACGTTTGTTCCTACTTGTTCTTCTTGGTCACGTTTGTTCCTACTTGTTCTTCTTGGTCAAGTTTGTTCCTATGTGTTCTTCTTGGTCACGTTAGTTCCTATTTGTTCTTCTTGGTCACGTTTGTGTCTACGTATTCTTCGTGGTCACGTTTGTTCCTACTTGTTCTTCTTGGTCACGTTTGTTCCTACTTGTTCTTCTTGGTCACTTTTGTTCCCAATTGTTCTTCTTGGTCACGTTTGTTCCTACTTGTTCTTCTTGATCACGTTTGTTCCTACTTGTTCTTCTAGGTCACGTTTGTTCCTAATTGTTCTTCTTGGTGGTGTTTGTTCCTACTTGTTCTTTCTTGCACGTTTGTTCCTACTTGTTATTCTTGGTCACGTTTGTTGCTACTTTTTCTTTTTGGTCACGTTTGTTCCTAATTGTTCTTCTTGGTGGCGTTTGTTCCTACTTGTTCTTCTTGGTCACGTTTGTTCCTACGTGTTCTTCTTTGTCATGTTTGTTCCTACTTGTTCTTCTTGGTCACGTTTGTTCCTACTTGTTCTTCTTGGTCACGTTTGTTCCTACTTGTTCTTCTTGGTCAAGTTTGTTCCTATGTGTTCTTCTTGGTCACGTTAGTTCATACTTGTTCTTCTTGGTCACGTTTGTTTCTACGTATTCTTCGTGGTCACGTTTGTTCCTACTTGTTCTTCTTGGTCACGTTTGTTCCTACTTGTTCTTCTTGGTCACTTTTGTTCCTAATTGTTCTTCTTGGTCACGTTTGTTCCTACTCGTTATTCTTGGTCCCGTTTGTCCCTATTTGTTCTTCTTGGTCACGTTTGTTCCTACTTGTTCTTCTTGGTCACGTTTGTTGTTACTTGTTCTTCTTGGTCACGTTTGTTCCTACTTGTTCTTCTTGGTCACGTTTGTTCCTACTTGTTCTTCTTGGTCACGTTTGTTCCTACTTGTTCTTCTTGGTCACGTTTGTTGCTACTTGTTCTTCTTGGTCACGTTTGTTCCTACTTGTTCTTCTTGGTAACGTGTGTTCCTACTTGTTATTCTTGGTAACGTGTGTTCTTGCTTGTTCTTCTTGGTAACGTTTGTTTCTACGTGTTCTTCTTGGTAACGTGTGTTCCTACTTGTTCTTCTTGGTATCGTGTGTTCCTACTTGTTCTTCTTCGTCACGTTTGTTCCTACTTGTTCTTCTTGGTAACGTGTGTTCCTACTTGTTATTCTTGGTAACGTGTGTTCCTACTTGTTCTTCTTGGTAACGGCTTCCGGTTTCAAGATGGCGACGGACGGTCGTGTTGTTTTGTGTTCGTTAACTTTTTCGCGTAGGGGATGGATTTATTCATCTCTTGCGTGTAATTGGTGTGCCAGGATGTAAAACCAGGAGTTTATACTCAAGATCTGCGCGGGTGCTACGGAGTTCGTGCATCGAGCGAAGCCTTCCTTGAGTGAATTTTCAGCAGCGTGTGTGGTTCTCAGCAGTCTGTGTTTACGTTTTTTCAACATGGCGGAACAACGTGTGTTTTCCGAGGGTTCAGCAGTCAACATAACGAAGCGGCGTGGTAGCCGCGCAGGGAGGAAGAAACAAGGTAAGCGCGGTGGTTTGAGGCGTTTTAGACTCAAGTGTCACCGTCTAGGACTCAGGAACATCCGTATTCTATATTGGAACTGTGCCAGTGTAAAACAACGGGGCTCTATTTTAGAAACCCTAGTTTACAGGAACGACATTGTAGCACTCCAGGAGACGAGACTGGGCGATCAGCCACTCCGAATTGCCGACTTCAAATGTTTCTACAACAGACGACATCTGGGAACGGCGATTCTCGTTCGCGACAGCATGGTGGCGTCAGAGCTAGACATGTCCAGTTGGGACAGTGACGATATACAAATACAGGCGGTGAGAGTTCATTCCAGTATACCATTCGTGTTGGTTAATGTTTATGCCCGCAATGCGAGTGTGGACGCACAGAAGTGGCAGTGCTTAAGTGGCATATTAGGCCACGAGAGGAATGTTATTTTCTGTGGTGACTTCAACGCTAAAGGCAGATCATGGGGAAACACTTCCTCCAATACACAAGGGGAGGAGCTCGAGACTGCACTGGAAACCATCGACCTGGTTTGTATCAACAGTGGCTGTGTCACCAGGACAGCAAGCCGTCCAGGCGATGAGGACAGTGCTATTGATCTGGCGCTAGTTTCACCTTTACTCACTACAGTGTGTAGATGGGGTGTCCTAGGACACCATGGCAGCGACCACCACCCTTGCAGCATATTGGTGGAGAAAGGCAGAACCAGGCAGCACAAGCTAAAGGTAAAGACGTTCCAGTATGACAGTACAGGGCAAGATGTGGTGAGTAAAATAAGACGTGACAAGCGCAGAACGTTTCAGGGCAGGAAAAAAAGCTGGGAGCAGCCACCGTGGTGGAGTATCGAGGTGGATAAGGCTTGGGTGGATAAGCGTAGTGCTGTAAGGAGATGGCAAAATGCCAAGAAGAACAGAGCTGGTCATCCTAGTCCCTGCCTGCACTTAGAAAGAGAGATGCACACAAAAGTAAGCTATTTCAAAAAACTGGTCACGGTGGTTAAAAGGGAAAAATGGGCAGAGGTGTGTCAAAGGGTAAGCACAGACAAGTCACTGAAATTGTTCTGGCGACTACATAAAAGCATGAGTGGTGTAGTCAAGAATAAGAGCATTTCTGACTTCCAAGGTGCTGACCTCATCTGGCAGAGGACTGACGAGGACAAGGGCAAAGCCCTCTTTGAACGCTACCTTGAGCAGAGCAACCAGACAGACATGGGAGGTCGAAATCTGGCCAAGGAGGTCACCTCAGACAGATGCAAGGCCCAGAACACTTCGGATGAAGACACAGTGACAGTGAAAGAAATCAAGGCTGTGCTTCGACGATCAAAAAACAGTGCTCCAGGTCCTGATGGCATAAGATACGACGACATAAATAGGTGTACCGACAATGAGCTAGAGAAACTAGCAGACATGTACAACAACAGTATAGGGAGTGCTAGCATCAAGGAGGAATGGTTACACAGCTATCTGATTCCCTTGCCGAAGCCTGACAAAGACCACAAAAAAATTCAGGGATATCGAATTATAACCATGCAGAATACAATAGGCAAGCTGCTGGAGAAGGTAATTGCCAGGAAAATATCAAGCCAACTAGAGAGGCAAGGTGTTTTCCCACCTACCCTGGGTGGGTACCGTCCAAAAAGAGAAACCTGGACCAATGCAGCAGTCTTTGCCCAGGATGTCTATGAAGGTTTCCACTCAGGCACTGAAACCGTTGCTGCAGCGATTGATCTTGAGGACGCATACAACAGAGTACCACTGGATTTTTTAATGTTTCAGCTTCTTGAACTAAACGTAAGTCCATTCCTCCTTAGTTGGATCGCTGCAGCCCTCTTCCAACGGAAAGTAGTTTTTAGATGTGGCAGTTGGACTTCGGAACCAACAACAATATATCCTGGCCTACCACAGGGATCACCATTATCTCCGGTACTGTTCAACGCCTACACAGTGAGAATCACCAGTGAGCAGATCACTGGACCTGGCAGGACATTGTCATATGCCGATGATGTTTTAGTGTATCGTCAGGGTAAGGATAGAGAGGAGGTTGCTGGGGAACTACAAACCGAACTCAATCGCATAAGTACTTGGTGTGATGAAGCTGGGGCAATGGTCAACCCAACAAAGGCAACAGTGACTTGGTTCTCGTTGAATAATCATATGGTCAACAATCCAACACCAACTGTAATGCTGTGTTCAGAGACGGTGGAAAGAACGCAGGCAATGAATTACCTGGGGATACGGTTTGATCGAAGCCTTGCTTATAATGTGCACATAGACCAGGTGATAACAAAGGCCAAGCGGGGTTTGGCAGCGATGCGGGTGATGGCGGCAGCAAACTGTGAGCAGCGCCATCTATGTCTTCTGTACGAGGGGCTGGTCATGTCTGTTTTGGAGTATGCAATGGCAATCTTGACTCTCAGCCATAAGCAGATAGAAAGGATGGAAAGGATACAGAATGAAGCTATGCGCATTATTCTTGGATGTACAAGAGATACAGCATGCAGGGCGATGCGCTACCTTCTTGATTTTCCAACCATTGAAGAGAGAATACAAGTTTGCAGGGCACGCGCCTACCTCAGAATTAACGCAAACACACAACATCCACTGCATAGTGAAATTAGGAAGGTGAAGGGCAGCAGGTTAAAAAGAGGACGGTCGTGGATGGGTCAAGCCGAAGACATTCTTCAACAGGTGTGTTCACTTGAGGACTTAGAACCTGGCGAGGAGTGGGTGCAAGTGCCAACAGACTTCTGCACATCCTTTTCAGTTTGCATCCAACTAGATAGAAAATGCAGACAAGAAAATCCGGCTGCTGTTGAGGCTGAAGTACAAGCGTTGATTTTCGAGAATTCGCTAGACGGTGACGCGGTCATCTACACAGATGGGTCGGTCGTCCGACATGTGAGAAGCTCATGGGCCTTTACAGCTCGGGCCGGAGGGAGAATTGTGAAGGAGGACTCTGGTGCTTTCACTGAAACCACAAGTAGCCTGACCATGGAAGTCATGGCAGTAAGTAAAGCAATAACATGGCTCGAGACACAGACATTCACCAGGGCTTGTTTCCTTAGCGACTCAGTGAACATGATCAAGAGGATAGAGGAGGGGTCGATCCGAAGAGAATGGTTGCTGCCTCTGAAGCGGTCTCGGCTGGCAAAGATTAGTTTCATCTTCGTGCCAGGGCATGCGGGAGTACAAGGAAATGAGCGGGCTGACAAGCTCGCAGGTGAGGCTACTGTGGAGGGCGGACGCGCCATGGACCAGGCTGACATTCTGAATGCTCTACGTGATGTGAGACTTTTGCGAGAACCAAGTGATGACTGTGAATCTACAACAATGGCCAGACTGCTAGAGCATCAAATTAAAAGAGGTGTGGCCAAACAAGAACACTACGCAGGAAGCCAAAGAAGATTGATAAACCAACACAGAACTGGCGTCGTTAGCCGCTACACGCTGCGGGATTTGCTGAGGAGGGGATCCGAGCACTTATGGACTGAATGGTTCGATGTGCAGCGAGGATGATCTGTCGACTAACTAACTAACTAACTAACTATCTTCTTGGTAACGTTTGTTCCTACTTGTTCTTCTTCGTCACGTTTGTTCCTTCTTGTTATTCTTGGTAACGTGTGTTCCTAGTTGTTCTTCTTGGTGGCGTTTGTTCCTACTTGTTCTTCTTGGTCACGTTTATTCCTGCTTGTTCTTCTTGGTAACGTGTGTTCCTACTTGTTCTTCTTGATGGCGTTTGTTCCTACTTGTTATTCTTGGTAACGTGTGTTCCTACTTGTTCTTCTTGATGACGTTTGTTCCTACTTGTTCTTCTTGGTCACGTTTGTTCCTACTTGTTCTTATTGGTCACGTTTGTTCCTACTTGTTCTTCTTGATGGCGTTTGTTCCTACTTGTTATTCTTGGTAACGTATGTTCCTACTTGTTCTTCTTGATGGCATTTGTTCCTACTTGTTCGTCTTGGTCGATTTTGTTCCTACTTGATCTTCTTGATGACGTTTGTTCCTACTTGTTCTTCTTGATGGCGTTTGTTCCTACTTGTTCTTCTTGATGACGTTTGTTCCTACTTGTTCTTCTTGGTAACGTTTGGACCTACTTGTTCTTCTTGGTAACGTTTGTTCCTACTTTTTCTTCTTGATGACGTTTGTTCCTACTTGTTCTTCTTGATGGCGTTTGTTCCTACTTGTTCTTCTTGATGGCGTTTGTTCCTACTTGTTCTTCTTGGTAACGTTTGTTCCTACTTGTTCTTCTTGATGACGTTTGTTCCTACTTGTTCTTCTTGATGACGTTTGTTCCTACTTGTTCTTCTTGATGACGTTTGTTCCTACTTGTTCTTCTTGATGATGTTTGTTCCTATTTGTTCTTCTTGATGACGTTTGTTCCTACTTGTTCTTCTTGATGCCGTTTGTTCCTACTTGTTCTTCTTGATGACGTTTGTTCCTACTTGTTCTTCTTGATGGCGTTTGTTCCTACTTGTTCTTCTTGGTAACGTTTGTTCCTACTTGTTCTTCTTGGTGACGTTTTTCCCTACTATTTTCTTCTTGGTCACGTTTGTTCTTGCTTGTTCTTCTTGGTCACGTTGGTCATAAACCAGTCAGCGTCATAGACGTCATTTGCTTTAGCCACAGGATAAAAAAGTCTCTTAAAAGTCGACAGGGTCTACTTCATTGCTCCGGGTTTTATCCCATATGACTCGGTCTCTTTCCGCAGAAGCGAAAAGCGTCGTACAAAGCACGAACTTCATAGCTCTAGCGACGACCCCCATTGATATTTTGATATTCTGAGTCACAAGATATTCACTTGTAAGTTTGATCACAAGATATTCACTTGTTTGCTTGGTCTGCTTACTCAAATCTCTGTCTCATTCTCTCTCTCTCTCTCTCTCTCTCTCTCTCTCTCTCTCTCTCTCTCTCTCTCTCTCTCTCTCTCTCTCTCTCTCTCGTGAATGGGTGGGTGGGGAGTTGTGGGATGTGTGGGTTTGTGGGGGATGTGTAGGTGGGTGCGGAGACGAGTGGGTTGGTGGGTGGAGGGATGTGAGAATAGATGGGGCGTGTGGGTGGGTGAGGGATGTGTGGGATGAGGATGTGTGTTTGGGTTTGGTGTGTTTGCGTGGGTTTTGGTGGGCAGTGGGATGTGTGGGTGTTGGCGGGTGGGGATGTGTGTGTGGGGTGTGTGTGTTTGCGTGGGAGATGTGTGTGTGTTGGTGGGGGAATGTGTGTCGGTGGGGATGTGTGTGTGGTTGTTGGGGTGTGTTGGTGGTTGTGAAATGTGTGGGTGGGCGGGGAAATGTGTGTGGATAGAAAGATGTGTGGGTATGGGTGATTGATGTGTGAGTGGGTGAGGGATATGTGTGTGTGGTTGGAGGGTGTGTGGGTGGGTGGATCATGTGTGTGTGTGTGTGGGTGAGTTTGAGTGGATTGGGGTATGTGTGAGTGGGTGGAAAGATGCGTGTGGGTCGGTGAGGGATGTGTGTGTGGGTGGGTGCGAAATGTCTGAGTTGGTGGCGGGATCTGTGAGTGGGTGGAGGGATGAGTCGCGGGTGGAGGATGTGTGGGTATGGGTGGGTGAAGTGTGAGTAGATGAGGGATGTGTGTGTGGGTTGGAGTGAGATGTGTGTGTGGGGGGATGTGTCACATAACATGGGAATATGCATTGTTTATGCTTACAACATTCATTTGACAATGTTTTTTTCCCTATGGGCCGAATGTAAGACGGGCCTACGCGCCCGATTTGTCACACTTTGAAAATAAAGATCAATTCAATTCAATTCTCTCTCTCTCTCTCTCTCTCTCTCTCTCTCTCTCTCTCTCTCTCTCTCTCTCTCTCGCTCTCTCTCTCTCGTTCTCTCTCTCTCTCTTCTCTCTCTCTCTCTCTCTCTCTCTCTCTCTCTCTCTCTCTCTCTCTCTCACTCTCTCTCTCTCTCTCTATGAATGAGTAAATGATTTAGTGTTTGTGATTGTGACTAGGTATGTGCGTGATTGTAAGGTATTGAGTGTGTGGGTGTGGACTGTGGGAGTATTTTCGTGTGTAAAAGTGTGTGTGTGTCGATTATGTGTGTATAGGAAGGAGTGTATGTGTGTGCCTTGCTATATAAATGAGGAAAATACATGCGTTTGTGCAAATGATGTAAGTGTGCATGCGGGTAGCTTGTATGTGTTTATGCTTGTGCGTGTGTACGTCTGGCTACCTGTCTGTCTCATAACTTGGTAATATGTATTGTTTATGTTCACAACTTTCATTTGACAATGTTTTTCGTTGTTTTTCGTCTGTGTGAGTGTAACAGGTACAATATATGGTTTATGTACGAAAGATAACTGACTGGAAGGGCCGAATGTAAGACGGGCCTGCGTGCCCAAATTGTGGCCCTTCAAAAATAAAATTATTTCGTTCGTTCTCTCTCTCTCTCTCTCTCTCTCTCTCTCTCTCTCTCTCTCTCTCTCTCTCTCTCTCTCTCTCTCTGTGTGTGTGTGTTGCTAGCATGACTATATCCACGGGTCATGACTGGGGAAGGGGGACAGGGAGGGAAGGCAGAGGAAAAATTTATGACCATATCCACGGTTCATGACTGGGGAATGGGTGAGGAAATATATGTGACTATATCCACGGGTCATGACTGGGGGATGGGTGGGGCAATATTTATGACCATATCCACGGGTCATGACTGGGGGATGGGTGGGGCAATATTTATGACCATATCCACGGGTCATGACTGGGGGATGGGTGAGGAAATATATGTGACTGACATAAGCCTGGGTCATTGACAATGAGTTGAGTGACCGGGCATGAGAAAGAATGGAGATGAAAGTGGGAGACAGTAAAGTGACTGACCTGGCTATGAGAAAACAGCCAGTCCTGAGAAATAAAATAGTGAGGGTAGAGAAAAACCCCTAGGGTGGATGGGGCGAGAGATAGTGTATTTGTGTGTGAAGTCAAGGGACTTCAAGGAGTTGAGTTTTAGATACCGTACGAGTCGGTAGTCGACGGAGAACGGTGTTGTGGGATTCTCCGAGCTGTGAAAGCAGTCCTAAAACCCAGAGTGGGTTACATAGAGAGCAGAGGCTCCGACCCAGTGGGTGGGTCGTATTGTGGGAGATCCAGCCGTGGATAGTAGCTGGACTAAATGTCTTTTGAATTTGAAATTCAGCAGGCCGTGAGAAGACAGTGATGTGTGCTGGTTAAATTGTGAGGAGGATATTTATAGTCTATGGATTACATTATTTCTGGATGTATAAACATGTTCCGTCTGTCCGTGTTCTTTCTGGATTAAAGATTATGTGCGCCAACTCAATCTTGTTTCATGACTGGTGAAGGTGCACTGCTGGGGTGAGTTGGATTAAGACACAGTTAGATAGCTCGATTGACACACCAGGAGCATCGTTACCTAGACAACGACCATCACACGCCCTTATCATAAAGAACAACGTGTGACATCTGAGAGCTCGTCCGATCAAGAAACCCATTGCATTATAGACATTGGTGTCATTCTGAGATATTTGTGGGCTCTTCGCTGAGAGGAGTTATTATCTGGTGACTTCGTTCTATCATACTAACAAATCGTGACATTAACTGGGAGGCTACGTCCGTGCAAGATTGAGAGTTATCTTGTGATTACGTTCCATCAAGCTAGACATCGTTGATTCAAGAGGTTATTATTATTAGATTCAAAGGCAACACGCAAGCTAGCAGACAGTTAACGAAAAACCAGTGTTGAACACAGAGTGGGGCGAGGGCAGCGTGCGTATGTGTCAAGGACAGAGTTCACGGGAAACCAGGTAAAATTGATACCAGGCAGTAATACTAAAGATAACAGACAGTTTGCGAGAAGGTCACACTACAGGTAAATTAACGGCGGTCAGCACACGTAAACAGACGAGGCAGGGCGCCAGGAGAATGAACGCAGCACAAATCAACCGGGAGAGTCGATTACAGTGACGGGTGTAGTCACTAGTCAAAAACAGCACAGAGGAAATAGTCTGTGCAGCGTACACTAAACAGGACCAGAATCCAGTCATCAGACCAAGGGCGAAAAGTGTGGATTCAGCACAAAAAGGTGAGCAGCAAGAACTTCAAGATAATGGTTTCCGTGGCAACCATTTTAGTAGAATAGGACGGTACCCATACAAAAGGGGAAATTTCCAGAGGCGTCCAAATAGTTATGCCGGATGCTGGAATTGTGGGAGCTGGAGACACAAAATGGCAGAGTGTGATGCACAACCATCAGATGGACCAACGAACAACAGTAAAAGGGAGATTACTTGTTTCAAATGTGGAAAGAAGGGGCATGTCAGCCATCAATGTAGGATGAGAGAAACAGAGCACTCAAATGCAGCGCAAGTAATTGAGACGCTGAACAATGAAGATTGTAGTGGGTGCAAACCTCTTTTTGAAAAAGACAGTCAGCCAGTTCTAATATGTGGTCATACAGTGAAAGCAGGATCAGCAGTCCATGAAGGAGGAAGTCTAAAGCTGCATCAGGGATTCGTCAATGATAGACCAGCGTTAACAATTAGGGATTCCGGATGTACGTCTATCGGAGTGAGGAAAAGTTTAATAGATCCCTCGGATTATACAAGGAAAAAGATTAGATCCATAACATTTAATGGGACAGTAGAGTTCTACCCATTAGCCATAATAACAGTAAAAACACCATATATCACTGGAAGAGTGACAGCGTGTGTTTTGGACTCACCAGTGGCTGATTTGATCATAGGAAATGTTATAGGAGTTAAAGATTGTACAGAAGAGGAAGTAGTTTATTGGGACCAAAAATATAGTGTAAGCAGTAATGAGGTAGTTACCACAGGAGAACCTAAATTAGAGAGTATAGCTGAGGTAGAAGAGGCACTTGAAGTAGACACAGGAACTCAGGACAAGGATAGTACAGCTGAGCAGATGAGAATGGATCCCAAATATAGTGCTAGTGGCTCCCAGAGACAAGATACTACTCTGAACAAATGTTCCCAAGGGTGTAGTAGAGTAGAACATAGGCAGTCAAAGAAAGGTAGATGGTGCTTCGAGAGGAAGAACAATGTTCTCACTCGCCGCTTTTCAGATAGTGGAACTGCACGTGGGCAAGGAGCAGTACCTTTAGCACATAGAGACCAATATACTAGAACAGCTCAGGATAGTGCATGTGCAGGGCACATAGGCATAAGGCGTATGCAGCAGAAAGCAAAGTGCCAGATATATGGGCCAAGATTGAATAAAGAGTTCAGACTAAACAGAGACTCAAGTGTAACGGTGCAATATGCAGATAGGAAAGTTGAGTCAGGTCAAAAGAGTGTTCGCGACATTACTGACCCAGGGCTAGGGATAGCAAACAGATGTTGTAATTGTAGAGGTACCATGAGTCATGGGTACATGAAAGGTAGACACAGCATCGACAGGAATCAGAGGTGGGTTGATGCAAGAAAAGAACCACCTTATATATGGTTGGTACACAAATAGCTTGTGTCTTTTTGAAGATGTTAATAGACCTGCAGATACACAGATATGATGTTTTCCTATGATGTATTATTATTATGTGATGTATTAGTTCATGCATTGGTACACAAGATAGAAAGATAGTTGTATTTATGTGTGGGGAATATGGGAGTGTACTATGAGCATTTGATGTATTATGTAGTGTGGTAGCTAGAGTAAGGTGGAGCCATACTTAGGGCTACCCATCCAATATGTCCGGGTCACAAGTTTAGTAAGTTTTAGTCTCCCAATATTTGAAAACGAAGTTTTCTTTTAAGAGGGGGGTGATGACATAAGCCTGGGTCATTGACAATGAGTTGAGTGACCGGGCATGAGAAAGAATGGAGATGAAAGTGGGAGACAGTAAAGTGACTGACCTGGCTATGAGAAACAGCCAGTGGTGAGAAATAAAATAGTGAGGGTAGAGAAAAACCCCTAGGGTGGATGGGGCGAGAGATAGTGTATTTGTGTGTGAAGTCAAGGGACTTCAAGGAGTTGAGTTTTAGATACCGTACGAGTCGGTAGTCGACGGAGAACGGTGTTGTGGGATTCTCCGTGCTGTGAAAGCAGTCCTAAAACCCAGAGTGGGTTACATAGAGAGCAAAGGCTCCGACCCAGTGGGTGGGTCGTATTGTGGGAGATCCAGCCGTGGATAGTAGCTGGACTAAATGTCTTGTGAATTTGAGATTCAGCAGGCCGTGAGAAGACAGTGATGTGTGCTGGTTAAATTGTGAGGAGGATATTTATAGTCTATGGATTACATTATTTCTGGATGTATTGTCGTGGAATGCCGCCTTAACATCCCAGAATATTTTTCTCGGTCTCCAAATTTGAGAAGCCAAATTGAGAAAGAATGAATTAATCATGCTACTCCACGGCTATCTAAGCGTTAGGTAAGATTATTCACAAAAAGCCTCTAGCCATGACGTAAGCTTGCAGATGGCAAGTAAAATGGGCTACTTGAGATGGACACAACTAGATAATTTAAATTAGTCTACACCGTAGACCCTGGCTGAATCAACAATGAACTGGGCCAGTGAGTGAAATAAAACCACCCAGGCGTGAACAACATTGACACAGGGAGAGATAATAGCCCCAGGGCGGTAAACAAGCCCCGTCCACTCTGACTGGCAAACTCAGGAATGTGTGAAAACAGATCTGATAAGGCAATTAACACTGGGCCTGTAGACTTTGTACCAGACAGAGAGGAGCAAGGTGTGATGGCCAAGTTGCAGTGATAAGTGCAATTACCGTCAGGTGGAGATAAGAAGAATTTATGATGGGAATGCCAAGGAGATAATACTGTCTGCTTGACTCAGCTTAAATAAGGGTCCCTAGCCTGTTTTATGTTAGATTAAGTCTGACTTCAGAACAGGTAGGCAGCCAGCTCAATGTTTGGTAGTCATATGTATGATTCTTATGTTGCTAGATTTAACTAGGAGAATTATTTCTTAGTAACTAGTCAGTCTATATCGGACATAGGTTATTTCAATAAATATCATTGTCTAAGTATACTTTTAGGTGTCTTGGTAGATGCTTGTCATTTCTTTGTACACTACCCTAGTTGCCTTTTGGTGTGTGCATTTGTTGTACAGATTATAGTCAACTGACTATTTATTTAATTCTTACAACGGCAGTAACTAAGTGGTGATTAAACCGGGCAGCTCAGCAAATATGGCTGGCCTGTGGGGTCACTTCAATTAGACTTGTTGTATATCTCATTTTGTAGCTATACAATATTAATACTCATTAATAATGCCTGATGCTATTATGTTGAGTATCATTATATGTCCACCTTGAAGTAATATAATGTTTACGGATATGTTGGATGTATGTATGTGTAATTTCATATGAATATACGATGCTAGGAATATGCTTCGTACCTATTCTTTTTGTGTATATACGTCTCATTTTGTATACATACAAATTAACTAGTGCATTGTGCTATGATGTTAAAGTATCATAATATGTCTAGTTTAATCAATATGTTTATGTGTATTGGATGTTTGATATATTGATTTGTCATATGCAAACCTACCAATATGAAGTGTTATGCTATTGTCTGCGCATTGGCACATTGGCCAATGATGGTGTTGGAAGCAGAGGTGTAATGGTACAGACATTACCCACAATTGGTATATGGTGCTAAACTTTCTCAGTGTATGGTGGGCGTGCGTCCACGGTAATGCATGGAAACCTGGCACAGCTACTGGTCACGGCTTGCAAGCCCGGATGATCAGGCATTGTTATAATACACCTACCGACCCTGTGAGCTGCTAAACTAACTTTGGACGGAGCGGCTGTACGACACAGAATTTCTGTATTAGCGACATGGACATGGGGCGGCAGAAATGTAATAATTACAGGCGTGTGAGACAATTGAAAAGCCCGTCCCAGACTAAAGACAGTAGGGAGAAGGAGGATGGTGAACACAGTAGAGCTGGAAGATAAACTTGGCCAGACTGGTCATTGTATATGTTTGTGTTATGATATGTTTTAATTAGGATTGCGCTGATGTAGAACTGATATAACACCTTCTTGACTTTCTTTCAAGCTCTCACAAGGAGCACCTATGTTATAGATCTCAAGACTAGAGACTACTGACTAGGAGTGTCAGGACTGACAGGTTCGTCAGAATACCGGCAAGCTGTTCTTTTGTGTGTGTGTCTACTGGAGAGTGGGGATCTGGACCACAGATCCAGATAGATCGAGTAACAAGTAAAAGTTACGTAATGTTCTTTCTGGATTAAAGATTATGTGCGCCAACTCAATCTTGTTTCATGACTGGTGAAGGTGCACTGCTGGGGTGAGTTGTATTAAGAGACAGTTAGATAGCTCGATTGACACACCAGGAGCATCGTTACCTAGACAACGACCATCACATGCCCTTATCATGAGAACGACGTGTGACAGTGACCATATCCACGGGTCATGACTGGGGAAGGCGGACAGGGAGGGAAGGCAGAGGAAATATTATGACCATATCCACGGGTCATGACTGGGGGATGGGTGAGGAAATATATGTGACTATATCCACGGGTTATGAAAGGGGAAGGGGGACAGGGAGGGAAGGTAGAGGCAATATTTATGACCATATCCGCGGGTCATGACTGGGGGATGGGTGAGGAAATATATGTGAATATATCCACGGGTAATGACTGGGGCATGGGTATGGAAATATTTATGACTATATCCATGGGACATGACTGGGGGATTGGTATGGAAATATTTATAACTATATCCATGGGCCATGACTGGGGAATGGATGGGGAAATATTTATGACTATATCCACGGGTCATGACTGGGGGATGGGTGGGGAAATATATGTGACTATATCAATAGGTCATGACTGGGGGTGGCGGAAATATTTATTACTACAGTGGAACCTCGCTTAACGAGCATAATTCGTTCCAGAACCTTACTCGTTAAGCGAAACAGTTTTTCCCATACAAATTAATGTTAAATACGATAATACGTTCCATGCCGAAAAAATACTCAAAATATTTTGTATAACGTTTATTCAAAGAAAATTATATATACATTGATTAGGAGCGTGATTCGTCTTCCTCTTCTATCGCGGAATGAACGAACCTGGAATGAGAATTCGATTTGTAGAAAAAAAAATTGAAATAATTAATTTACAATTTATAATACATACCTAATTCTTTTTTACTAGAAAGCTGTCTAGAGAAATTTGTTTTTGCCGACGCTTCAGGATTTGGTGGAAACGCGACACAGCATTATCATTAAATAAATTAGTAGCTCTCATAGCCACTGCCTTATTAGGGTGATGGTTCTCAATGTACGATGCAGCAGTTTCCCATGCTTTCAGCATTTCTCTTATTGCGCCAGAAGATTGCTGGTTTGCTGTTACCTTCTCCTCCTTCTCGGACAAACTCTCCTCCACAACTTCTTGCTGTGAATCACAATGTAATTCCGTAAGCTCTTCGGTGGTCAGCTCTTGGCTATGCTCTTCCACATGCTCATCGATATCTTTGTTATCCACCTCCAGTCCCATGATCTTGGTCAAAGGCACAATCTCGTTGACTACAAGCTCCACAGGTACTGTCTCAAACCCCTCAAAGTTACACTCGACAACGCTCTCCGGCCAAAGTTTCTTCCAAGCAGAAGAGAGGGTTCTCTTGGTAATCCCTTCCCACGCCCTTTCGATCATCTTGAGGCAGGCAATGATGTGGAAGTGATATTTCCAAACCTCTCTGAGAGTGAGATTGGTACCTTCAGTCACCTCAAAACAATGCTCGAAGAGCGCTTTAGTGTAGAGCTTCTTAAAGTTAGAAATAAGCTGCTGGTCCATAGGCTGGAGTAACGGAGTAGTGTTGGGAGGCAGAAACTGGATCTTGATGAATTTAAATTCTCCAAGAAATCCATCTTGTAGTCCTGGAGGATGGGCAGGAGCGTTGTCCATAACAAGCAAGATTCCGACCCGCGCTGATGCAGGTGCACAATCCGGGACTTCCCCTCCCCTCGTCACTCGTTATGCGAAACGTCACTCGTTCAGCGAGTCATTTTTTTAAACAATTTATTTTTGCTCGTTATGCGAATTACTCGTTATGCGAGGTGCTCGGTAAGCGAGGTTCCACTGTATATCCATGGTCATAACTGGGGGATGGGTGGGACAATATTTATGACCATATCCACGGGTCATGGTTGAGGGATGGGTGGGACAATATTTGTTACCATATCCACGTATTATTACTGGGAATGGGTGGGACAATAGTTGTGACCATATCCACGGGTCATTACTGGGGGGGTTGGGGGGGGGGGGTAGTTGGGACCATATCCACGGGTCACGACCTGGGGGGGGGGGGAATTGTGACCATATCCATGGATCATGACTGGGTGGGGGGAGGGGGGCAATATTTGTGAAAACTATTTCCAGGGTCTATGACTGGGTGATGGGTGATGTTTACAAGACATTTTTGCAAGGTTCACCGACGACTCGCTGGGTTTGGGGTGGGGGGGGGGGGAGAAGGGTTGTGGCGAGGGGGGGGGGAGATATTTGAGCGATAAGTGCACTTGCTTTTATCCGCACTATATCTTAATGGGAAGTGACTTGAGTCTATCTGCACTATATCTTAGTGGGAAGTGACTTGAGCCTATCCGCACTATATCTTAGTGGGAAGTGACTTGAGCCTATCCGCACTATATCTTAATGGGAAGTGACTTGAGTCTATCTGCACTATATCTTAGTGGGAAGTGACTTGAGCCTATCCGCACTATATCTTAATGGGAAGTGACTTGAGTCTATCTGCACTATATCTTAGTGGGAAGTGACTTGAGCCTATCCGCACTATATCTTAGTGGGAAGTGACTTGAGCCTATCCGCACTATATCTTAGTGGGAAGTGACTTGAGCCTATCCGCACTATATCTTAGTGGGAAGTGACTTGAGTCTATCTGCACTATATCTTAGTGGGAAGTGACTTGAGCCTATCCGCACTATATCTTAGTGGGAAGTGACTTGAGCCTATCCGCACTATATCTTAGTGGGAAGTGACTTGAGCCTATCCGCACTATATCTTAGTGGGAAGTGACTTGAGCCTATCCGCACTATATCTTAGTCGGAAGTGACTTGAGCCTATCCGCACTATATCTTAGTGGGAAGTGACTTGAGCTTATCCGCACTATATCTTAGTGAGAAGTGACTTGAGTCTATCCGCACTATATCTTAGTGGGAAGTGACTTGAGTCTATCTGCTCTATATCTTAGTGGGAAGTGACTTGAGCCTATCCGCACTATATCTTAGTGGGAAGTGACTTGAGCCTATCCGTACTATATCTTAGTGGAAAGTGACTTGAGTCTATCCGCACTATATTTTGGTGACAAATTGGCTTGTGTCTATGGGTACTGTACCTTAGTGGAAAGTGGGCTTGCGTATATTTGCACTATACCTTGGTGACAAATGGGCCTACGTCTACGCGTACTGTACCTTAGTGGCAAGTTGTCTTACTAACAGAAACTCTAAAACTAAATCAGCTGGTACATGAGGCAAGAAACTTGAGCAACGGATAGAGCACGCCTCATGTCTTGGAGCAACAGATAGAGCACGGCTCATGCCTTGGAGCAACAGGCAGAGCACGCCTCAGATTTTGGGGCAACATATAGAGCACGCCTCAGATTTTGGGGCAACATATAGAGCACGCTTCAGATTTTGGAGCAACAGATAGAGCACGCCTCAGATTTTGAAGCAACAGATAGAGCACGCCTCACGTCTTAGAGCAACAGATAGAGCACGCCTCAGATTTTGGAGCAACAGATAGAGCGCGCCTCAGATTTTGGGGCAACAGACAGAGCACGCCTCAGAATTTTGGAGCAACAGATAGAGCACGCCTCAGATTTTGGAGCAACAGATAGAACACGCCTCAGATTTTACAGCAACAGATAGAGCACGCCTCAGGTCTTAGAGCAACAGATAGTACACACCTCAGATTTTGGAGCAACAGATAGAGCACGCCTCAGATTTTGGGGCAACAGACAGAGCACGCCTCAGATTTTGGAGCAACAAACAGAGCACGCCTCAGATTTTTGAGCAACAGATAGAGCATGCCTCAGATTTTGGAGCAACAGATAGAGCACGCTTCATGTCTTGGAGCAACAGGCAGAGCACGCCTCAGATTTTGGAACAACAGATAGAGCACGCCTCAGATTTTGGATCAACAGATAGAGCACGCCTCAGATTTTGGAGCAACAGATAGAGAACGCCTCAGATTTTGGAGCAACAGATAGAGCACGCCTCAGGTCTTAGAGCAACAGATAGTACACACCTCAGATTTTGGAGCAACAGATAGAGCACGCCTCAGATTTTGGGGCAACAGACATAGCACGCCTCAGATTTCGGAGCAACAAACAGAGCACGCCTCAGATTTTTGAGCAACAGATAGAGCACGCCTCAGATTTTGGAGCAACAGATAGAGCACGCTTCATGTCTTGGAGCAACAGGCAGAGCACGCCTCAGATTTTGGAACAACAGATAGAGCACGCCTCAGATTTTGGATCAACAGATAGAGCACGCCTCAAATTTTGGAGCAACAGATAGAGAACGCCTCAGATTTTGGAGCAACAGATAGAGCACGCCTCAGATTTTGGAGCAACAGTTAGAGCACGCTTCATGCCTTGGAGCAACAGATAGAGCACGCCTCAGATTTTGGAGCAACAGATAGAGCACGCCTCAGATTTTGGAGCAACAGATAGAGAACGCCTCAGAGAAACTAGAGAAAGCACTTTTAGATACAAACTGGAGTTAGCAGTTTAAGATACAGACTAGAGACTAGGTTACATGGTTCTCACTAAACAACCATATTGTGAAAACAGACCTGCCGGCAGTAAGAATGGATGGGAGCATTCTGAGTAGAACCCAGTCAATGACATATCTTGGCGTGAGGCTTGATCGTAGCCTGTCCTTCAGAGATCATGTCGATTATGTCATAACGAAGGCTCGAAAAGGTTTGGCAGCAATGAGAGTCATGGCGAGTGCCAATATCGAGCAAAGACTGCTATTACTTCTGTTCCAAGGACTTGTGCTTTCACGCATCGAGTATGCCCTGGCCATCCTCACTGTCAGCCCTACACAGATTGGAAGACTTGAAAAGGTACAAAACGAAGCCATGCGCATCATTTTGGGCTGCACGAGAGACACCAGCTGTGTAGCAATGAGATACCTCCTTGACTTCCCGACAATGGAACACAGGATCAAGATCTGGAGAGCTCGTGCATACTTAAAAATAAGTGCAGATGAGCAGCACCCTCTGCATGACGCTTTATTCAGAGAAAAGGGTGACAGGCTAAAGAGGGGCAAATCATGGATGGGTCGGGCGGAAGATGTCGTCGGACAGGTCTGCAGTCTTACCAGTATCAACCCCGGCAAGGAATGGGTGCCGGTGCCTCCAGCTTTTAAGTGTACCTTCTCCTGCATTATCACACTCGACAGACGGTGCAGAGAGCAGAACCCTGCCGCTGTCAATGCAGAGGTTAACGCGCTCATCTATGATCACTCAGATAGCCCCGAAGTGCTCATCTATACAGATGGATCTGTTGTAAAGCAGCAGAGAAGTGCGTGGGCATTTACAGCCCGCTCAGCGGGCCGAACCGTTCAAGAATCCAGTGGTGCCCACTCCATGACCACGAGCAGCATGACGATGGAGGTGATGGCAGTTACACAGGCTTTCATATGGCTGGAATCACAGCATTATACCAACGTGTGTGTACTAAGTGATTCAATGAGCATGATTCAGAAGGTCGAAGCTGGATCTGTACGTAGACAGTGGACTGAGTCGCTGCGGAAGTCTGTTGTCCGCAAAGTCACCTTCATCTTCGTCCCGGGACATGCGGGAGTCGAGGGAAATGAACGAGCTGATAAATTGGCTGGCTCTGCACCCCCTGTAGATGGCCAGCCCATGGATCGTGCCGATGTTATTAACGCCCTTAAAGATATGGCGAGAACAGAGGATTTTGACGCCAGTGATTCCACATCGCT
>OY992889.1:106185060-106197560 GCA_963921405.1 Cepaea hortensis
AAATCACAAAAACTGAAGTATTGGAAAGATCAGGTTGTGTGACAGTTTATTCCATGCTCAGTCTTCGTAGACTTAGATGGATAGGACATCTTAGGAGGATGGATGATGGTAGAATACCAAAGGATATCTTTTTTGGTGAATTACAGATGGGTAAGAGATCTCAGGGTCGGCCTCTACTACGATACAAAGATGTGTGTAAGCGGGACATGATTGATACAGGCATTGATAATGCACATTGGGAGCAAGTCGCCGCTGAACGTGTTGAATGGAGGGCAAATATCAGAAATGGAATAAAGTCAAAGGAGAAAATTATTGCAGAAAAGTCACACACCAAGCGTTTGAGACGTAAGATGGTGCATGATGGTGGAAATGACCACGTGTTCACATGCACCCACTGTGAACGGACATTTACAGCGCAAATTGGCCTTATCAGCCACACTCGCTACCGCCATAGTTAAAGTTATTATGCCTTTTTAAAGCACAAACTATCGTCTGTCAAGACGGCAAGGTGCCAATGACATATATATATATATATATATATATATATATATATATATATATATATATATATATATATATATATATATATATATATATATATATATACAGTACACATATTCGCACAATGACAGCGGCCACCCCCCGGGCAACAGCTGTGAGAGGCTGGCTAAACCAGGCATGGGTATCCGATTTGGTGTCAAACCAAGAAGTAAACTAGGGTATGCCTACCCAGCATGTGAAGACAGGATTCGGCAGACTGCGCGGAAGAAATCATTCCTGATTCAACGGGCAAGACGGCGTTTACCTGCAAAGCGTTGTGGAACGTAATGAGCACGGCAAGGCACGTAGAGCGCCCTGGTCATCCACTGCACCTGTATTCGTCTCCAATCGTCTCGACTTGTCTTGCCACTGGACTCAGATGGACTCAGGCGAGAGAGTGAGGTCGACGAATTGCGCAACTCTTCCTCACTTTAATCCAAGTCATCGCGCAAGTCATTCTTCATCCAACGTCACATATCACCTTCAAGCCCTGTGGCGATGGGCGAGCGGCAAAGCGGCAGGCGTGGGTACGCTGGCAGCCGTAGTCGCAGACCTGCACACAGGCGGCTCAGGCCATATGGTCGTCTTCTACTGACCGGAGCAGCAGTGGGATTCGGCAGCCCCCTGAGCGACTGAGCAGCCCTCTATAGGAACACACTGCTCACCTCCATAGCATGAGGAAGGGGCTAGAAAAGGTGCCCTAAACATTGTCTGCTTCAACACTACCTAACCAGCTAGCTGCGGTTGGTGGGTACCCTTAACTGCGGTCGACATACAAAGAAAGATAAAACAAGCAAAGCTAAAAGAGTAAACCATATTCCCTTAACAATTGGAACTTGGAATGTACGCACCCTACTTGACAGAGACGGCGCGTCGGGTCCAGAGAGACGAACAGCACTGATTGGGAAATCTGTGAAATTAGTGCCGACTACACATTTTTCTGGAGTGGAAGGAAAAGCGTGGAAAGACGCCAATCCGGTGTGGGATTTGCCATTAAGTCGGCCCTGGTCGGCAAATTAGCTGGATTTCCAAAGGCTATAAACGACAGGCTCATGACCATGAAGTTGCCTCTGCTGAATGGAAGGAAGCACGCAACCATTGTGAGTGTCTACGCACCAACTATGACCAACGAAGATGATGTCAAGAACAAGTTCTATGAGGACCTGCACAGTGTATTAACATCTGTTCCCAAAGGAGACAAACTTATACTCCTTGGGGATCTCAATGCCAGAGTAGGCACGGACACCACCTCTTGGAGTGGCATTATTGGAAAGCATGGAGTCGGAAATTGTAACAGCAATGGACTCCGCCTCCTTCAGACATGTGCCGAACATGATCTCGTGATTACGAACACAATTTTCCGTCTCCCCATGAGAAATAGGACATCGTGGATGCACCCTCGCTCGAAACACTGGCACCTCATTGACTATGTCATCGTCAGGAGGAGTGACAGACAAGACGTTCGAGTGACAAAATCCATGTGTGGTGCCGAATGTTGGACAGACCATCGTCTCATTGTCTCGAAAATGAACATCCACATCAGGCCACCACGGCGTCCTCAAGGGGCGAAAATGCAAACAAAGCTAAATGTCACCCGCCTAAACAGCAAGAAAATGCAGCAGTCGTTTGAAAATATGCTGGAAGACCGCCTCAAGCCCAATGCTGAAGCTAAACAGGATACAGAAACAGAATGGAGAGCCCTAAAGGACACAATTTACAACACTGCTATGGAAATCCTGGGTCCAGCCCCCCGAAAGCATAAAGACTGGTTTGATGAAAATTCCGAAGACATCAACCAATTGCTGGCCGAGAAACATCTTCTCCTCAAGGCACATTTGAATGACCCAAAGTCAACATCAAAAAAAGATGCTTTCAAGAACATTCAGAGAGTAGTGCAGCAGAAACTTCGGCACATGCGGGACTCCTGGCTGAGCAGCAAAGCTGATGAAATTCAGGGCTTTGCTGACAGACATGATATGAAAAACTTCTACGACTCACTGAAAGCGGTCTATGGTCCTTCATCGCCAGGCATAGTTCCCCTCCTCAGTGCAGACGGGGGAACATTGGTCACCGATAAGAAAGAAATCCTCCAACGCTGGGCAGAGCATTTCAGCAAAATCTTAAATGCAACTTCCTTCTTCGATGATGAAACCATCAACTGCCTTCCTCAAGTTCCCACCAATGAGACACTTGGTGACCTGCCAACCATAGTGGAAATAAACAAAGCCATCCAGCAACTCTCCAGCGGCAAGGCACCTGGTCCTGACTCCATCCCAGCAGAGATATACAAGGCAGGTGGGCCGGTCCTAACAGAGCAGCTTCACCAAGTCTTCACAAACATATGGGTGAACGAGACCATGCCACAAGATTTTAAGGATGCGTCAATAGTACACCTTTACAAACGTAAAGGAAACCGCCAATCCTGTGACAACCACCGAGGCATCTCCTTGCTTTCAATTGCAGGGAAGATACTCGCCAGAATTCTTCTCAATCGCCTCACAGCCCATCTCGATCAAGGTCTTCTTCCTGAGAGTCAATGTGGCTTCAGAAAAGAACGTGGAACTGTTGACATGATTTTCGCTGCAAGGCAGCTGCAAGAGAAATGTCAGGAACAGAACTGCGAAATGTTCTCCACTTTCATTGACCTTACCAAGGCTTTTGATACAGTCAGCAGAGATGGATTGTGGAAGATTATGGCAAAATATGGCTGTCCACGAAAGTTTGTCCAAATAGTGCGGCTATTTCATGACGGCATGCAGGCAAGAGTACAGGAAAATGGTGAACTGTCTGAACCCTTTCCTGTCACCAATGGAGTGAAGCAAGGATGTGTCCTGGCACCAACACTGTTCAGCCTCATGTTTTCAGCCATGCTGATGAATGCCTTCGAGAACGACGACATTGGAATAGACATCAACTACCGTATGGATGGAAAGTTATTCAATCTCAGAAGGCTGAAAGCTAAAACCAAAATTGACAGCGGCACCGTCAGGGAGCTCCTGTTTGCTGATGATTGCGCTCTATACGCCAACTCAGAGGCGGACATGCAACATAATGTTTCAGCTTTCTCACATGCCTGTGCCAAATTTGGGCTCAATATCAACTTGGAGAAGACTGTAGTGATGTACCAGCCAGCTCCAGGGAATAATCACACTGTGCCGAATATCAAAGTGAATGATCATAGACTAAGTGTTGTGGACAAATTCACCTATCTTGGCAGCACTGTGTCACAAGCTGCCAAAATCGATGACGAAGTGAATGCAAGAATCTCCAAGGCCAGTGCAGCCTTTGGCAGACTGTACAAGAATGTATGGGACAGAACTGGAATAAGCCTGCAAACAAGGCTAAAAGTCTACAAAGCAGTTGTATTATCCACACTGCTATATGCTTGTGAAACCTGGACTGTTTATCAGCGACACGCTAGGAAATTAAACCACTTCCACACAGTCTGCCTACGGAAGCTACTGAAGATTAAATGGCAAGGCAAGATTCCAGACACTGAAGTCCTAGAAAGAGCATCCATGCCCAGTATCCACACTCTACTGATGAAGAATCAGATTCGCTGGGCTGGTCACTTGACCCGCATGCCAGATCACAGGCTCCCTAAACGAATTTTCTACAGCGAACTGCGTTGTGGTAAACGCTCCCAAGGTGGCCAGAGGAAACGTTTTAAAGACACTCTGAAAATTTCACTGAATGCTTTTGGAATTCATCATGACACCTGGGAGGCTGCAGCCAGAGACCGAAATTCGTGGCGTGCATCATTGCGCAAAGGTGCAGTCATATGTGAGGCAACCAGGACTGCAAGAGCTGTGAAGAAAAGGCAGGACAGAAAAACCACTGCAGGAAATCCTCCTCCAGAGACGTCAAGCATTCTTTGCCCACATTGTCAAAGAACATTTCGAGCCAAAATAGGCCTTATCAGCCATCTTAGAACCCACGGCTCCACACCTTCAACCCCACTGGATGAAATGAATGGTCATCATCATTCTTGATGGACAAACAACATTCGCACAATAATTTGAATTTGAATCCGACCATGTTATATATATATATATATATATATATATATATATATATATATATATATATATATATATATATATATATATATATATATATATATAACATGGTCGGATCCAAATTCAAATTATTGTGCGAATATGTTTACTGTATATTTCAGCTTGAAATTGAAGAATTTATCTAATTACTTAATATTACGTTGTGTGATTTTTGCAGTATATACTTAAAGAGTTGCACATAAATATGCTAGGCAATACATCTAGTGTTTGTATCTTCGTTATTTAAGTCAAATTTCACATCTATATACCACCATTTCACACACACACATATATAACAAAATATTTCGCATCTATGTACCAACATTTCCTATCTATGTATTAAAATTTCCTATCTATGTATTAACATTTTACATATATATATATACCAAAATTTCGCATCTATGTACCTACATTTCCTATCTATGTACCAACATTTCAAATTATGTACCAACATTTCACATTGATGAACCAACTTGTCGCGTCTATGTAACTGCATTTCACATCCATGTACCAAGATTTCACATCTACGTATCAATATTTTACATATATCTATGTACCCACTTGTTACATTATGTCTGTGTACCAACATTTCACATTATGTCTTTCTAAAAGCTTTACCACGTCAGAGGTTTGTCATGTTTAGGATCATCACCCTTCAAAATACATTTGGGAAGGTTTTAGAGATGATAGTCGCTGTCAAGCTGCAAGAGTTTTTGGAAAGGGGGAAGCTTCTTCCAAGAGGCCTGGGGAGCTACAGGCCAGGAAAAGATACCTGGTCAAATGCAGCCACTTTTGCCTTTGACGTTTATGAGGGGTTCCAGAGTAGACACGAAATTATGGCGGCAGCGCTTGACCTCGGAGATGCGTACAATAGAGTTCGCTATGATATTTTGATGACCCAACTGATGGAGAAGGGGGGTCAATCCCTGGTTGGTGAACCGGATAGCAGCCGTCCTGCATTCTCGTCGGGTTGCTCTCTGTCTGGGTGCATGGACCTCAGAGCCACATATTTTAACCCCGGGACTGCCACAAGGATCTGCAATCTCACCGGTGCTCTTTAACGTGTATACGAGCAAGATTGCAAATCTAGAAGCACCAGGGGTTGGAAGGATACTAACATTTGCAGATGATATTCTTGCATATAGGCAGGGGAGAGATAGGGAGCAAGCAGCCCAGGAGCTACAGGCAACAGTAGACACAGTGATTTATTGGTGCACTGAAATGAGTTCTGTCATCCACCCGGAAAAGGCGGCTGTTTTGTGGTGCTCTCTGGACAACAGGATTGTAAGAGCTGATGTCCCAAGCCTCGCGATAGATGGTAGAAATGTCAGCAGAGAGAACAAACTGAAGTATCTGGGGATCATATTTGACAGGAGCCTGTCCTTCAAGGACCATGTGGAGACGGTTGTGACAAGATCTCAAAAGGGACTCAGTGCACTTAAAACAATGGCTGCAATGGACACAGAGCGGAGAATGCTCTTCACACTATACCAGCACTTGATCCTCTCAGCGATTGATTATGGACTAGGACTGCTCACTGTCTCAGAGAGTCAGCTGGTTAAATTGGAGCGCATATAGAACGAAGCTATGCGGGTCATTCCGGGATGCACTAGAGACACTCCAGTAGTGTGTATGCGTTACATCCTTGGTCTGCCGACTGTTGCTGGTAGGCACAGGGTGATGCAGGCGAAGGCATACCTCAGAGTAGCTGCAGACACAGATCACCCGTTGCATGAGGCGTGTAGACGCAGTTAAGGATCAGCGACTGATAAGAGGGAAATCATGGATGGCTCAGGCGGAGGATACGATCAGACAGGTATGCATCTTGGAGAATATTAGGCGAGGAGAGGAATGGGTCAGAGTGCCAGGGGAGCAGTCAGACTTGTGCAGAGTTATAATCACATTGAGCCGGGAGTGCAGGGAGTGGGTAGCAGGGGCCACGGAAGTGGACATCCAGCAACTGAATTAGGATAATGCTCGCCCCGGTGATGTGATTATCTACACAGATGGTTCTGTGTTTAGAGGTAGGAGAAGTGCCTAGGGATTCTTAGCAAAAGCTAACGGTCGACGCTTGGTGCAGGAGAGCCTGGCATATTATACCATAGCATCTAAATTAAGAATGGAGGTGGAGGCGGTCAGTGCAGCTTTCCGCTGGATGGAGAACACGACACATACACACATCGTGATTGTATCTGACTCAGAAAGCATATTGACGAATGTGAGGACAGGTAGGCTTCGTGCAGAGTGGCTTGCCTCGCTTCGGAGGTCACGGATGGCAAGCATCGCCTGGATCTTTTTCAGGTGCATGCTGGTGTGCTGGGGAATGAACAGGCGGACAGATTGGCTGGCTCGGCAAAACTTGGTGGAGTATTGATGCATGACAAGGCAGACGTGGTTGCGGCCTTGTGGGAGCACGTGTACACCTCGGTGGAGCAAATGGATCCCCATAGTCTGGCAAGAATGAGGCAGCGAGGAGTGACGAGGGGATCTGGCCGACGCTTGACGCTCAGAGGAAAGGCGAGACGAACATATAATCAGATTGCTACTATAACTATTGGTGTTGGAACTCTTCGCTGGCTGCTAAGGATGGGGACGGAGCGCTTATGGGAATGCCCCGAATGCTGTGATGTCGGTTCCTAAATCAATCAATCAATCAATCAATCAATCAATCAATCAATCAGGTTTGTCATGAAGCTGCGAGGGATAGCTACAAGCTTTGCCACGTCAGAGGTTTGTCATTGTCGGATAAATAGTTGATGGTTCAACCCCAAAGAGATCAAGGATCCAGAGTTCCTCTTTCTCAATATGATCCTGCCCGTTAAAATTAATTTAACTGTCACTGGCTCAATGATTTGAGACCATTAAATAGAGTTTTGGAGAACCAAGGAATACCTCAAGGGAAAAAATGAAATTTTACTGAGTATCCCAAATGTCCTTATGGATGGTTCCTTGCCTCTCCTCTATCAACTAAATAATTAATCTAGGGTAATTGCTTACAACAATTTTACTATGACAAGAGAACTCTCAAAAGAGAAAATAACCCGTAATTTTCATCATTTAATATACATATTGATGGATTTGTAGCTTATACATATATTAATATACAACAAACAATACAGTACAATTATAAAATTATGGTCATATTAGTCTCTTAACTAAGTATCTATCTCCTGGCTGTGCCACTGTATCATACATGGTCCTCAGAGTTGCATCCGTTCTTAATTATAAATATTGGGCCTCTTCTGCTGGCCTAATTCTAATCTATGGAAAGAAACTGGGTACACCCTGGTTGGTCTCCCATCCAGTTCTTGGATCTCGGTAGCATTCAGTCAGTGTAGACTATATTTTTGAGTGTTCTTTATTTTTTCCCCGGTGTGGGATGTGGATTTTAATTCCTGAGAATAATTCGTTAAAATGTCTAGGGGGTATTATTGATTCTCTGTCACTGGTAAGAATGCAGGGTGATCAGGGATATTTACCACAAATCCCAGGAGGAAAGAGTTCCATCCTTGAAACAATGGCATCTGTGTGTAGGTTTCCCTTCCCACTTCATCACCCTTTAAATTAACTATAGATGCTAGAAGGATATTGATTGCTCACAATATATAAACAACCACTTATTGGACACCACATTTACTTGATGTACACAACACTTTTGGACAAACAGTTCAGGTATTAACTCAAGATCTGCAATTACATATATAGATGTGTAATAAACACTATGCATTTTCAGACAGGCATGGGAATGATATGCAGTATTACAACATAGTACCCAGTGACCCCAGAAAAAACAAGGTTATTACAAACAACACAACAACCACAAATTGGTTCTGCTAACTTGACTCATTGTACCTAGATAAAATCACATTGGTCTAGGTGCAGAAACCCAACATACATACATTTATTTCTGACACCATGTACAATTCTCATATTTAAAAATAATGAGTGGGTGTCAAAATATTATACCTATATGTCATAACATAACTGAAGAATATTACTCCACCACATATCCAGGTTTGCAAGCCATCAGGTGATTCCTTTGGTTGCAGGCGTAAAGGCATTTACTCATCTAGCTGCTTTCATATGGTTCTTTTTGATGGTGTTCAGGTTTTGGGCCTTGAGGTAATCTGGTGTAGTTATGGTTCAGATGTTCTGAAGTTGGTACATTTGTTTGTATTGGCTATAATGTTGTTTCAGTGTCTCTTCCCATTTGTTTGAGTTGGTGTTCATAGCTAGAACTTGGTGTTGCATGGCTGGAACCTTATGTTTGACTTTTGCAGCTGTGAGATGTTCTTTCGAAGACTTATCCATTGTGGATATTAACTTGGTAATCCAACCAACAGTTGAAGGTTACTCACTGTTGTTAGTTTTAGTAACTTGAAGAAGGATTGTCCCAGTTTCACTGACTTGGTTGAATGATGAGGCCATTGGTGATACTTCTCAGAAGTAACGCAAACGATACACTGTTGTCAGTACTCTGATGATCTTCATCTTTGTAGATTATTAGATCTTGAAGTCCATCCTGGATATTCCTACTAAAATAGGACTTAATCACTCACCCAGGCAGTTGTCTTCTAATTTATCTGTTGCTCGCTATGGAGCTATTGAGTGCCGCAGTAAACATTGAGGTATTGCTAGATCCAGACTATGGTTTGGACATTCACTTTATGGCTGTTTACCCAGGATCCAGTGTTAGTGATATAGTCCCACCAAATTCAACCACCACCTGCTTCTCTTCTATAGAAAAGGGATGACAAAGAATACAACACTAGCATTAACCTACTGTGTTATGATAAAAGGTTTACAACACAATTACAAACACAAATACAAAACAACAAGGGGAGAAGGGGAAAGGAGTGGGTGTCCATGTTCCACTGTCCCTCATTGCTGAGTTGAGCCATTCTGACTCTTCATAGTGAGTAAGATATTTTCTCACTTATATTTTGTTCTGTTGTTACTGGGACTATTAGATGGGTGAAGTCATTCTGTCCATCCAACATGTTGATATTGTCTCTCTCATTACTTGAAGAGAATAGCCTATACAGAATCCCTGTGGTTTCTAATGCCGCGTCTTCCTTTCGGCACTATAATCATCATTAGGTCAAGACTATTCAACCTTGGCTTCTTAAAGTACTGACAAACACATGGATTCTTACATCAACATCCTCTAATCCCAAGGTGCAACATTAAAATGTATCTTCCCACAGTAAAAAGTAACAATCAGAACAGAGAAAATTCTCATACCAAAAAAAAAAACATACATGTACATTTCTCTGATATTAAGTACACGATAATCATACATAATAATCATAATGATGATGCAGGGAGCCTAGGTTTTTGAATTATCTTCATGAACTAAAACATCCATTGTTTTCCCCCACTGCGTACAGCACATGAGGATAGTAATCGCTGTGATATGTTTTTCTAATGACTGCTATTATTCGGAGGGTATTTATAAGAATAACTTATGCCGCATGGTCCAGTCTTCTGAATATTGCAAGCAATTTATTCACATCAATCTTCGCTTCTGTTTCTACTACGGTGAGGCGATGCGGAGTGAATCCTATCCGAACATGCACTTACATCACGCGTTTAATTGTTCATGAATTTATATTCAACCATGGCCTGTCCCTAACACTATTTTATGAAATGATTATATGTTCACCCTCATATGGAGTGGTTACTAATCTGTTAACAAAATAATGGTACTAAAATTTAGCACTATATTTCCAAGTTACAGATTATAATGTGGCAAAATATTTTATCCCCTGACTAAGTAAGAGTCAGGAATATGCGTAATCATTTGTATGTCCCCGCATGGATAAAACAAGTTCAGAGACATCCTTACCAGTGCATTTACACTACATAGGATATTTGAAGGTGGCAGACACCAGTTCTCTACTTGTGCAGTATGAAATCAAGAGTCTGCTCCTACATTGAGAAAATGTTTCTTTAAAGTCCAATCTCTACAGTACATAAATTATTTGCAGATTTCTAAGCATTGATAGGGATATATAGTTCCATTGCATAGAAGTTATTTTTCATAGGACTATGAAATTGGCAGAAACTAGTTTTCTTCTCTGAAGTATGAATCAGGAGTCTTTCCTAAATTGAAAAGAGTTTCTGACATGAGAGTTGATACTCTATGTACTACAGTACACATACTATTCATAGGTTATAAACACTATTTAGTTAGATATAAGTTCATAATGCCTATAAAAGATATTAACATAGGGATTTGAAGACATAGGAAAAATTACAGCGTGGCGCCCACCTGTGTTTCCTTAGTAAACCTCATCCAGCCTGGTTTAAGAGAATTGTAACTAATTCTTAATTAAACATACTGGTCAATGTAATACATAAATATATCTTAATAATGTAGATAACATACCAATAGCTTGAAGAGAATCATGTTTTTAAGGCAAAATACCTTCTCCCCGAAGGGAAAGGTCGACTTTCTTGCGTGGTGTCTTGACTAGAAATGGCCGCTTCAGTCTTTGTTTTCCCCCTCGCCAGGATTGGCCAGATAAGGGAGAGAAAACAAGCCAAAATAAATTTAGCTGTGCCACGGTCAGTCTATCGCTGTTTTATTTTCTCCTACATTAAGTAAGTTACTTAAACAGTAATTGTAAGGGTTTGTTTATTTTTAAGGGAGTCCATAAATAGGAAAGGGTAAGGACGTTTTATTATACCACACCCGGTTAGATTTATTAGGGCTCACTGTGTTTCCTCCACACTATACCTAGACAAAAGGATATGTGATACCTGTCCTGTAAAGGTGATGAAAATTGGCAGGAAGTTGCAGTGGAATAGTATTTGGCCTCACTATCTCAGCTGCCTCACTCAGTTAAGTGGCTACTGCATTCAGTCAAGCTGCTACAACTACTTTCCCAAAGTGCTGCATTCACGAAGTCAGGTCTGGATAATGACCACTACCTGAAATTTTAGCATCCATCATAAGTCTAAAAATATCAGCAATGTGAACATCAGAACTGAAATGTTCTATATTTTTCTCAAGAACATCACAAAGAAAATACCTAGAAGAATTTTGATCCTAGGAAAATAAAAAGTGGAAGGTAATGAGTCTTGGTGCTCTCAAATAGTTATCCACAACATAATGGGTTGCTCTCCATTCCATCTTCCATTATATGGTGTTCAAGTTTTAGACTAGCAGATGTGCAGTTTCATCTTCACCTATGCCTGTCCTCAGGTCTACCGGTTAAGTCATACCTTGATTGATTTGGAATTGGCAACTATGTCTCTCATCAATTTCTGTACCTAGTTAATTCTCTTCTTCATCTTTTTTCTATTCAAGAAAAAGGGTCTCATACATTAAGGGCTTTTAAAAATCAGTTCCCATGTCAATGAGTATTTGCTTATAAACAATATAAGTACATTATGGTATTATTCTTGTATAGCCTTCAAGTGCATTCTTCTTCATTAAATGCTTCAAGTGAGCAGTTTTCTTCCATTCTCATGGATGTAATATTTATTATCATCATCATCAACATCATGGTTTTTATAATCATTACATCATCATCATGATTACATTATTATCATTACCATCATTATGGTTTCCTTATATCATTGTAATTACAATCATTATCATTATTATCATGCTTATGACATTAGAAATCATTACATTATTCTAACATTATCATCATAATCATTATTACATCATTATCATTATTATCATGCTTATGACATTACAAATCATTACGTCATTCTAACATTATCATCATAATCATTATTACCTTAGTATCATTACTATCATAATCATTACAGTCATCGTCATCAATCTTTGTAGTACATTATTATCATTACACTAGACCATATGTGTTAACAGTAGTGAAATGAAATACAAAGTGGGATTTTGCTTAAGATACGAACACAGATGCTAGT
>OY992889.1:106200060-106365060 GCA_963921405.1 Cepaea hortensis
GTTTGGATGGGTTGGGGTGTGTGGGTTTTGGTGGGTAGTGGTATTTGTGGGTGTTGGTGGGATGTGTGGATGGATGTGTGGGGGTGACAGTAGGGGGTGTTGGAATGGGTGTGGGGGATGTGTGTATGGGTGGAGGATATGTGTATGGGACGGATGCGGGGGATATATGTTTATGTGGGTAGAGATGTGTGGATGGTTTGAGGAAGTATGTGTGGGAGGCGGGGTTGTGTGGGTAGGGGATTGTGTTGGGTGGATTGGGGATGCAAGGGCAGGTGGGGAGAAGTGTATGGTGTGTGGGTTTGAGATATGTGTGCGGTGTGTTGGTGGGGGGTGTGTGAATGATGTGTGGGTGGAGGGTATGTTTGTGGTGGTATGGGTGGAGGATAGTATGTGGTGTGGGGGATGTGTGTGATGGGTGCGGGGAATGTGCGTATGGGTGGGGTATATGTGTGGGTGAGTAAGGGATTGTGGTGGTTGGGGGAAGTATGTGGGGGTGTGTGGGTGGGAGATGTGTGTGTGTGGATGGGGAATGTGTGGGTGAGGGTGTGTGAGTGGCTTAGGGATGTGTAGGTGGGTGAGAGAGTTGTATGTGTCGGGGTGGGATGTGTGAGTGGGTGGAGGATGTGTGTGGGTAGGAGTATTGTGATCAAGAGATGTTTGGTTGGGGGTGGATAGGTGGGGGTGTGTGGGTGCGTAGTGGAGGATGTATGCGTGAGTGAGTGTGTCTTGGTGGACGGGTAGGGAATGCGTGTGTGGGTGGGGAGAGGTGTGTGGTGTGTTGGTTGGGGATATTGTGTGGGTGAGGTATGTGTGTGTGGGTAGGGGATTTTTGTGGTGTGTGAGTTGGGGTATGTGGGGTGGATGGATAAGGATATCTGTGTGGGTGTGGGAATATTGTGTGGTATCTGGGTGGGGGATATGTGTGTGGTGTGTAAGTGGGGATGTGTTGGTGAGGGATATGTGTGTGTGTGGTGCGTGGGTTGGGAATAGTGCGTGGTAGGGGGTGTATGTGATGTGCGGGTGGGGGATTGTGTGGTGGGGGATTAGGTTATGGCATGTGTGGGTGGGTGGAAGTTGTATGTGTGGGTGGTGGGGTGTGTGTGAGTGGATTGGGGATGTATTGGTGGTTAGGGAGATGTGTGTTGGGGGGGGGGGATAGGGACATGTCAGTTGGTGGGGATGTGTGTGTATGGTTTGGGGATGTGTGAGTGGATGTGCGATGTGTGGGTTGGTTGGGTGTCAACAACCTATGTGTAAGGCATCATCAGATTACTTCTCCCACACCATACAAGAAACTTGCAAGTCGTGTGAGAGGAAATAAATGATACATTTTATTGCCGTTGGCTCTTCACAAGTACATAACAGTCGCTATCAAAACCACACACAAAAGCACACACAAAGCCACAGAATTGCCTATCACTAGTTTCCTAAACTCTAATGCTATCTCTATCTATTTGGTTACACAAAAACTCCTATCAACACTAAAACGAGGTGCTCGCTACAAAGTCAGTCCCCAGTCTGACTTTCTTACTCCCGTGCCTACACAGCACGCGGAAGGACCTTGAGGTGTCCTTCGGCTTCTTGCGTGCCGTGGTACCTGGCACGCTTACGTTAGCTGTCTTCTGTTCAGTGGCAAGAGTGGCTGTCACGCAGGCGTGATTCTGTCGTGACCAGAGTGCTAACCATCTGGTCAACGTCTCCGTGTCTCATGAGAGAACTAGTTAATAGTCCCCCATTCTATCACCTACCCTGCCCTGATATCGGGGCACTGTATCACCTCTCATCTATTTGAGGTTGACCACTCTTCCCGGTGGTCTTCTATCTTGAGAAGACCTCCGGCCTTTATCTTTCAGTCTTTGACACACACCCTCCCCTCCTGTGTTGCGTCATCAACTTTGACTCATTGGTTGTGACGCAAGGGGTTTCTAAAAAATTAGTGTCTCTAATTTTTGTCAAAGACTGTAGATAACCTGGCTTTGGGTAACTCCATAGACTTCTACTGACTAATGTCACAATGTAGTATCACTTTACTTGGCTACTGGCAATCGTCACAAACTTGTCTGGTTGGCGTGAGCCCTATTCTCAATTGCAATATTATATTAATTAGAGGTATGTCTGAACCGGACCGTTGTCTTATAAGACCTGCCCTCCCATAGTAAATTAACTTACTACCCATACAAAGTTGACTTTCTTAGGGTCAACACATGAATTGCTTCATGTCCCCCATATAATATTAAACAACCATTACACAAGCTGTGTGCGACAGGCTTTACCTATCTCGCTTCCGCGTGTAAAGTTATCTTTCACTGTTAAGTTAGTGTTTCGTTGTCTATTATGTCCCCTGACCCGGAGTTATCTCCCTTTTATCTATAAAATATGTATGCAATTTATATGTTTGTTTTTCTGGTTGTTTGCGTGTTTGGATGTAATTAATAATATAATCTAACTTCTAACATGTGTATCTAACTATCATGTGTATGTAAGTTAGTTTTCAAGTGCCATAATTTGGTTGAATGAGGCCACAAAGAAGTGTATCACACTAATTAGTGACTGCCTTTCCGTCTTATGGGACTTAAAATACTTTTTCTAAGATCTAAATTAAACTACACACAACACATTCATCGCAGCACACTTTCAACAAAGAAAGCACACATTTGACGCAGACACAGAATAAAAAGTCGCGTTGAGCGGCAGAAAAATCCGCTGACCGATCTCACTCTCTCTTGTATAATTTACATTCGCTCTCACTTTCACATTTCTGTCACACCTCTTTCACTTTCACACTTCTGTCACACATCTTTCACTTTCACACTTATTGTCACACATTTTTCACCCTCCCAATTATTTAAAAACCTTGGAGTGACACTGTACAAGTTTGGCTCAGTTTGACAGAGTTGAGCTTCATGACTGTGCGTCAATTGTTGCACAAGTTAAGTATTTACAATATATTTACATGTAAGGAAAAGGGTTGATGGTTTGTACCCTGGTATTATTAACCACTATATTCTATTAACATCATACTCTAAATACTGACATACTAATACTAGTTCTATAAATATGTATTTAATGTGTTACCTATTTTAATCTATCTGTCACATTAATCCTAAAACAAGCTTACATTACTCCTAATATTCTCTAATTTAAGGGATGTAATCTAACTATTTAAACTGGAATTGATGTGAGATGAGTTATGTACCTTTATGAAATGGGTAATGTGAAATGTAATAAGTTACGTACCTTTCTAATATGGGTGATGTGAAATATAACACGATTATAACTACTGTTTTTAAATGAAAAAAAACAACTATGTGATTGATATTCTTAATCTAAATGATGTGAATGATGTATGTTTAATTGTATAATCTTTTTATCCTATTACGGTGTAAACTAATCATACTACTAAATGATAACGTTTGTTAAATGGATTGGATCATTAAGATGGAATGAACTGAAATGAAATGAAACAAAGTGAAATGTAATAAAGTAAATGGTACTATTACTATCTAAATTTATTATTCTAGTTTCTACTTAGCTGTTGTTATGTTTAAATTACTATCCTAATCTACTTTTAAGCTAAATAAGTGGGTAAATTAATAATCTATCTAAACCAAAAAAAAATGAAAACTATTATCTTGTCTAAATCTAAATATAAATTAAGATGATCTAATCTACCTATAATTTGTTACTATATTAAAACGTTATAATACATATCACAATAAGTATTTATATACATGGTATTTAAATACCTCAGGTTAGTCGTTGCCCTTAATGTTCAGAAAATGCTTTCTTTTTGGCATACTATCTATACAATTGTCCTGGGTATATTAAATACATTACACAGTCACACTTGTGTTTTATGGGTATTGCACCTGTAGAGTTCGCTTGTGTCGTAGACCACAGTTTTCGTGTCTGTATTTATGTAATGTTCTGACACTGTTTTTCTCTGCTTAACACAACTGATACACTGGAACACATATGGAGCTTAGCAAGTAATGAGCTGTCCTCGTTCACAAGGTGATATATTTGTTCTCAGAACAAAGTTCTTAGTTTGATGTCTACGGACACATAGTAATTCAATGTTCTTAGTACCTAGTTCAGCACATAATGCCTATGTATTTGTAACATATTTCACATAGAATATTTTACTGTACTAAGTTAACATCTATTACTCTACACTCTTATGTGGAATCTCTGGTATTTCTAACTCAGATGGTCGACTAAGGGTATCAGCCAGGATGTTGTCCTTACCCTTGATATGCTCTATCCTAAAGGTGTAATTTTGTAGTATTAGCGACCACCTGTATATACGGTCATTCCGATGCACACCACTCTGTATGACCGTGATTGGGGAGTTGTCAGTCTGGACAATGAAGTGAACACCCGCCAGAAATCGATGGAGCTTCCTCACCGCATAGATGACGCTTAGGGCTTCCAACTCTGATATGGAATATCTGGACTCAGCAGGTGTGATCTTACGGCTCACGTAGCAAATCGGGTGGAAGATGCCATAATAAAATTGGCCTAATACTGCAGCGATGGAGATTCTGCTGGCATCTGTCCTAAGATAATAAACGAGCCTAGGATTAGGCAAGCGGAGGATTGGTACATTACTAAACAAGATTTTCAATTTTGACAATGCAGAAATTAATAATGCATCTTTGACATCTAATTTTACAGATGCTTTTAAAACATTGGAAAATACACTTGTAATTTCCGCTAAATTTGGTATGAATTTACTATAGTAATTTACTAACCCCAAAAGGCTTCTGACCTGCTTCTTTGTGGTAGGCATGGTCAGGTTCATAATTTTTGTAATAATTCTATTGTCAGTCTTAAGTTGACCTTGTGAAATGACATGACCCAAAAAGTCAATTTCTTTTAGGCCCAATTCAACTTTGCTCGGTTTGACAGTGAGACCGAAGCGTCGCAACCTGTCAAAGACATGTCTTAGTTTCAGTAAGTGTGTTGTCCAGTAATCAGTATGGACACATATATCATCTATATAAGTCACTGTATTCGTCACTCCATGAAGTAGATCTCTAGTTAAGCGTACGAAAGTGGCAGGAGCATTTCGAAGTCCGAAAGGAAGAAAACGCCACTCGTATAGTCCTAAAGGTGTTGAAAAAGCAGTAAGATGGATGGATTGAGACTGCATAGGGACCTGCCAGTATCCCTTAGTAAGATCTAATTTAGAGAAGATTTTGGAGGTGGACATGTCAAGAATAAGATCTTCGCAGGAAGGAATTGGCTCTGCGTCGATCTTAGTGACGTTGTTGAGTTTTCGATAGTCCACACACAGACGAATTGTGGAGTCTTTTTTCTTAACTAGGACGATTGGAAAAGCGTACTCAGATGTGGATTTCTGGATGATCCCACTAGCTTCTAAATTAAGAATTTCCTTATTTAGATTTTCCCTATAGCTAAGTGGGATTGAGTACGGCCTGCATTTAATAGGCTTAGAGTCCGAAAGAAGAATGGAGTGTTCGATTCTGTCCGTCCTACCTGGAATGTCAGAAAATATGTCTTTGTATTCCGTCACTAATTCTACTAATTGTCGTCGTTGACTGTCTGTTAGTCCCTGTTCTATCTGTATGCTATCTAATGTGGCAGTCTTGTCCACAATAGGAACGGGTAGTTCCATTCCGTCGTCGTCTACCTGATTCAGTACGGTGGTGGTGCTAAGTGCGTATTCTGTATTCTCGCTAGATGTATGGATATCGTCGGATATGCCAGTCTCGCTAACTAGTGTAGTTGCGTTGTGTATGTCTGTCGTCTGATCACTAGCTGTATGTGCACTATGTTCGTCTGTCTCTACTTCTGTCTGTTGTCGTGAAAAGTAAGGTTTCAGCATGTTGACATGGAATATCTTTAAGTGTCCGTTTATTGATATTTCATAGTCAACATCTGAAAGTTGTTGTATCACCTTGAAAGGCCCTTGCCATGAAGTTAACCTTTTATTATGCTTGTCTGGTAGCAGGACCATTATGTATTGACCAGTTTCAAGTGTTATGGGTCTAATACCTTTGTTAGGACTGTGATGTCCGAGGATATCTGCACTGTTTACTGGAGTGAAACCATTCTTCTCCTCCCAGACAGATATTTCTTCATCTGTACAGTGCTTTAGCTGGGGCAGACACCCAAGAATTAACTCAGCACAAGGGTTGTCTAGTATTGCACAAGTAAAGGTACCAGAAAGGAACGGGGTGTTTATATGGGCTCTTGCCAGAGGATAGGTTTCTATATTACCAGAAAAAGTACGGCATTTTACAGAGTCACCAGTATAATCCTTTGGATTAACAAGTTCCTTTTTCACACCAATAATAGAGCTGCCACTGTCAAGCAAACATCGGCATGGCTTATCATTGACCATTGCAGAGTGAAACAATAGATTGCCTCTGGAGGCTATAACTGCATTTGCATTCTCTACGGAGGATGTTACAAAATGCCCACATTCTAATTTTCCGTCTACATGAAATTGGTGACATTGGACACAATTGTCAAAACTTAATACATCGTTCACACAACACACATCTTCAGATTGCTTGAAAGGTAATACATTTTCAATCTCACACTCAGTCTCACTACCACTATCAGAAGATGTATCAATCAAAATAGCATTGTTGGCTTTCATACGTTGGCGGCCCAGACACTTATTTGAATAATGGCCGTAGCTGGAACAAAAGAAGCATTTGATTGCACACCTGTATGCAGATCTTTTGTTTTGTTGCTTCTTGATAACATTTTCAAGATACGCCGGATAATTCGGCGATTTGTCACACATAGAATAAGTGTCATGCAAAAGTTGACAGTAAATACATTTTCACACATTCCTATCTTTCTTGTCGACTTTCTGAAAGGGTTTTCTCTTACTCTGATAGTTTTTAGGTTGGTCTTTCACAAAAGAAACTACTTCAGAGTCATTTGAGGTCTTAAAAATATCTCTGTTAGAAGAAAAATATGCAGACCCTTTCTTTTCGAACTGCTCTATGTTCTCAATGTCTGACTGCTGTAGAAATTTAGCAAAAGGAGATGGTACAGTGGATATTACTTTATCCATGGCTATTAAATTTTTAAGTCTATCAAAGTCTTTTCCTATGTTAGCTGCTTTAAGCCACCTATTTAGTACACTCTGAACATTTGAGACGTAATCAATGAACGTCTCACTAGGTTTAGGTTTTAAATTTGAGAACTGAACCTGATACCCAGGGGCATCAAGTAAAATGTGTTGCATTATCCTATCATGGATGTATTGATAGTTAGATCTATGATCAGTTGGTATAGCTTCTATCACTTTAAAGGGCTCACCACTTAGGTTCTTCATATAAATCATAGCCCACATTTCTATTGGAACTTGGTGATATTTAAACTGATACTCGACATTTTCTGTCCAGGCTGATATTGAATCTTCTTTACAATATGGTTTGATAATATTTTTGTATTTGTTGAACTTATTTTCTTCTTGTTGACTTCTTAGTTTAGTGGCAGAGATCTCTGCGTGTGAGTCTACATCCATACCTTTCATCTTTAACTGTGTTTCTGATTCTACTTGTATTTGTTTTTCCTTAACTCTTGCCATTTCATCTATCTCTCTTTGCTTTAGATCTAATTCTCTTTGTTTAATTTCTTTATCTTGTTCTAACTGTTTTAGCTTAATTTCCTTATCTAGTTGTGCCATATCTTTTTGATGCTCTCTTTCTCGAGCGAGTTCGTCTCTTTCTGCATCCTTTGCTTCTTTAAATTTCTTATCAGCATATTCTTCTAGCTCTTTACCTGTGTATTGCATTTCTTTGCCTGCTTTTACGAAGTCAGCTAAAGTAGCCATGATGTTAGGTAAATAGCTAGCGTTGACCTACACTGAACTCTTTATTCACTTATTTTTCTTTGATATGTTATGTTTCTTAATATATGAGCACTGCAAATTGTACTCTTTGTGTATAACCTGAAAAATTTAGTCCTGCAAAAAACAGAGCACAAAAGTATGCTAATGCATCACAAGCTGAAAAAGATATGCACTATTAATCACATTGCATGCCAAATATATTGAGTATACTCAACTTAATGTTCCCGAGAACAAGGAACACACTCCGGTAACACAGGTCACCTTGTTTGGCGCTTCGGTATCGCCACGAGTTTTCTATCTAGGTCACCTGTTTGGCACTTCGGCATACACACCAATCTTCTAATCAGCTGTTGTTCACCCTGGTTTACAGAGCAGCAACAATTAACAAATAGCAAACGACATATTATTCGACAATTTGAAACATTCACAATGACATGCCCACGAACAAAACAGAATATAGTTTACTTAATATTAAATTGTCAATGTCCTGTCTTCGTTCTACTGTATACTGTTATATGCCTTTCGTTACTAACCTAGTTTAATCTATGGAAGTGTAGTGCAGACCAAGTCTAATTTGCATAGCCGAAAGTAGTGCCATCGTGACCGTAAACACAGGAAAAAGTACGATAAAAAATTCAATAACTGTTTTGAAATAAATAAAAATATATTAATGTTGTTTAAATAAATAAATATATTCAATTACTAATTCAAATAAACAAATAATAGGTAATATAAAGCACTGATTCAGGCGGGCAGCAGCTTAACGATTTGTAACCATTCAGATGCTGATTGCCAATGGCGTAGAACAACTGCTTGTCAATCGTAACACGTCAGAGGCGCAGCGCTATTTTTAGCTTGCAAAAATCGATAATGTTGCTGACTGTGTATCGCTCCGCCAAGAATCATTTTTGATAGTTATTCATAAATAAATAAATAATTACATGAATAAATAACCGCAAATAATAATATCAATACTTACAACTTTGAAGAAACACATGATTTAAGTATATAATATTTTACTAAACACAAATAAGCATTATTTCGTCACGATAGGCACAGTTTCGTTAGCAACTTGTCCTAGTTCTGCACACGTTAACCGTCACTGACACAAATTAAATTCACTACTACACTATTTGTAAACTTAGTCTAGAGCCGTGGATGAGTGTATTAGCTTGGCACTTTCGTCCAAGCCACACTTCTGACACCACATTAATCTTTGCCTGTCAACAACCTATGTGTAAGGCATCATCAGATTACTTCTCCCACACCATACAAGAAACTTGCAAGTCGTGTGAGAGGAAATAAATGATACATTTTATTGCCGTTGGCTCTTCACAAGTACATAACAGTCGCTATCAAAACCACACACACAGCCACAGAATTGCCTATCACTAGTTTCCTAAACTCTAATGCTATCTCTATCTATTTGGTTACACAAAAACTCCTATCAACACTAAAACGAGGTGCTCGCTACAAAGTCAGTCCCCAGTCTGACTTTCTTACTCCCGTGCCTACACAGCACGCGGAAGGACCTTGAGGTGTCCTTCGGCTTCTTGCGTGCCGTGGTACCTGGCACGCTTACGTTATCTGTCTTCTGTTCAGTGGCAAGAGTGGCTGTCACGCAGGCGTGATTCTGTCGTGACCAGAGTGCTAACCATCTGGTCAACGTCTCCGTGTCTCATGAGAGAACTAGTTAATAGTCCCCCATTCTATCACCTACCCTGCCCTGATATCCGGGCACTGTATCACCTCTCATCTATTTGAGGTTGACCACTCTTCCCGGTGGTCTTCTATCTTGAGAAGACCTCCGGCCTTTATCTTTCAGTCTTTGACATTGGGGATTGTGTGCATGGGTGGGGAATATGTTGTCGATGGAGATGTGGCTTGAGGTGTGGGTGGGGAGAGGATGTGTGGGTTAGGATGTGTATGTGGATGGGCGTGGGATGTGTGGGTTGGTGGGGGAATGTTTGTGGGTGGCGAGTGTGTTTTGGTTGGGGGATCAGGTGAGGGCAGTGTGTGTGGGTGGGGGATGTGCGGGAGGGGGATGGGTCGGTTGGTGGGGTATGTATGTGTTCCTTGGTGTGCGTATGTTTGGGTAGGTGGGGGTGTGTATGTGTCCCTTGGTGCGCGTGTGTGTGGGTAGGTGGAGGTGTTGTCTGGGTGGGGTGATGTATGGATAGGTGGGAGATGGGCCTCATAACATGGTAATTAGCCTTGTTTATGTTTACAACATTCATTTCACAATGTTTATTTTTCTTCCTATGTAAATGTATAATGCTCTTGATGAACGAAAGACGAGTGATTGGAAGGGCCGAATGTAAGACGGGCCTGCGCGCCCAATTTGTGACCCTAATAAAGTTGATTTGAGTTGAGTTGAGTCTATCTATCTATCTATCTGTCTGTCTGTGTCTGTCTGTCTGTCTGTCTGTCTGTCTGTCTGACCCGGCCCGGCTTCGCCCAGCCCCTGATGGGAGCATCTCATTTAATTCATATAAGTAGTCATATAAGTTCCAGTTCCCGACTGTCTGTCTGTCTGTCTGTCTGTCTGTCTGTCTGTCTGTCTGACCCGGCCCGGCTTCGCCCAGTCCCTGACGGGAGCATCTCTTTTAATTAATATAATTAGTCATATAAGTTCCCGTTCCCGACTGTCTGTCTATCTGTCTGTCTGTCTGTCTCTGTCTGACCCGGCCCGGCTTCTCCCAGTTCATGTCGGGGATCTGTCTGTCTGTCTGTCTATGTATCTATGTATCTATGTATCTATGTATGTATTATGTATGTATGTATGTATGTATGTATGTATGTATCTATCTATCTATCTATCTATCTATCTATCTATCTATCTATCTATCTATCTATCTATCTATCTATCTATCTATCTATCTATCTATCTATTAGATATATATTTTATTAGCCAGGGGACTTAACCTAAGATATAGCAATGCTACTAAAAGTTATGTCCCTTTATTAAATTTTTCTTATGTTAAGTCATGTAAAATTAAATATTAAATTTTAGTAAGTATGTTAGTATTGTACACTAAAAAAACTACGACAGTTGGTTGCACTGGAATGAGAAGAAGACGTGTAGAAAATTTCATCTCATTCGGATGGACCGTTCGCGAAAGCATAAAGAACGGACGGACATAAATACATACATACATTGCATTTTATATATTAAGATTAGACATAATTATGAGATTCTCAAAGGATACTTCCTCATGTGTAGCAATAATAAAATGCACATGGGTCTCCACCTATTCTCATAGATTTATGTGATATACTCAGTCCACATTCGGGCATTATGAATCTTAACCATTCTAACATGCCGGTTGACTAAGTATTATTGTGTGGCACACATATTGATTCCAAATGTTTACAACATTGAAATACATTTGCCTCACCAGTTGAGTGCTTTGACTCAACACACTAAATTATGATCCCTGTAGAATCTATTTGGTTCTCATGTGTTCATGAATTATAAGAAAACTTTGTTTGTCCATGTGCTCATGTCAAAAAGTAAATCGACTGACAAATGTGCTCAAATCTACCTGACTATACACATTACACTAATTTCTCTATCAGTGCTGGCACATGTAAACTAGTTTTAAATTTTACCAGTGGGCACATGTACCATATGTCTTTACCACTGTACTAAGAATTCGGAGTTTCCTTAAGTCTTAAGTTACCACTCTAATTCATTGTAGATTGAGTTTCATGATTTAGAAATAAAATGTATAACATGTGTCTAATGTTTTATACATTAACTAAGTTGTTTAGCTGGGAGAAAATAAAACACTGTAGTTTTCTCCTAATTTACAGTTTGTCTTATGACTTTGATAACTGAGTATAATATTATTTGGTTTCTACTAGATTAATTTCTTAAGAAATCACCATTCTAAATCATTGTAGATTGAATTGCTTAAGAAATAAATGTACAACTTGGACTAATGTTCATACATTAAATCAGTTGTTTACTTTTGGAGAAAATAAAATTCATTATGGTTATTCTTAATGAATAGTTTATCTATAAACTTTAACAATTAAATATATTATAATTAACTTCTTAAGAACTCACCACACGTGTTCAACAAGTTGACTTACCAACTCTACTTCTGGGAAAAAGGCTCACGGACTAAACTAAAATTTAAATGAATTAAATATGGTGTTTACCTTATTTATCAGAATGACTTCCACATACTTCGGCGATTGGTTTCAAAGTCTGATTGCGATGTCTTTGTTGGCTGAGGCTTTCCTCTTCTTAGTAATCAAACTGTTTTATTTTACTATTTGTTTGGGAGGGTGCACTCACTCCAGCATCTGCCTCTGATCTTCCTGCCTCGTGTTTGTGTGGGTTGGTGGAAAAAACAAACAGGCTGTCTTCCGGATGTCCACTGCTATTTATACGGTGCCTTTTCCGGTTCACCTTTTTCATTGCCAATGGGTATATTAAATCTTGGATAGTACAATTGTGGAACAAACAATCCTGTTGCAATGTTCAGGTTTTAATTGTCGACGGAAAATTACAGCATATTACGTTTGTGAAAATAAAGTATATCACAGTCACGAAACTGTCTGCATGGGATACGTTCAAGCTTTGCCACGTCAGACGTTTGTCATGAAGTCGTGTGGGATAGTTACAAGCTTTGCCTTGTCACAGGTTTGATCAAAGGAATTGAACAATTCCGCCTGCCTGTTTGTCTTTCTCTCTATCTGTCTTTATGTCTGTCCTTTCTTTCATGCTTAGTTTTCTTCTTTCTTCCTTGCTTCTCCCACCCCCACCCCCACTTTCTCTTATCATTTAACCTCGGTTGACTCAATCATGGTTGTTGAGGTTGCTGTGTGGTGGTGGTTGTTGTTGTTGATGTTGTTGTTATTTAATGTGATGGTGGTTGCTGTGCGGTGGTGGTGGTGGTTGTTGCTGTGTGGTGGTGGTGGTTGCTGTGTGGTGGTGGTAGTTGTTGTTGCTGTGTGGTTGTTGTTGTTGTTGTTGCTGTGTGGTGGTTGCTGTGTGATGGCGGTGGTGGTGGTGGTGGTGATTGCTGTGTAAAGGTGGTGGTGGTTGCTGTGTGGTGGAGGTTGTTATTGTTTACTATGTCTGTGTCATGAGGTTAAGGCGCCAGTGAAGAGTGCCCCCTCCACTCCGTCAGTGTTTTCCCCTTTATTGCCAGGTCCCATGTGCATCCTTCTCCACCCCGTCATTGTTGTCCCCTTTATTGCCAGGTCACATGTGCACCCCCCCCCCCTCTCCACCCTGTCATTGTTGTCTCCTTCATTGCCAGGTCCCATGTGCACCCCAAGACTGGAGGGCGGCAGCCGCGAGAACCTGGGACAACGCTTGTTGAAGGAACCCATATGGATCGGCTTGATCGTGATCCTGTCTGTCATCATGCTGTTTGGGGTCGTCTACATCATGCGCAGAAAATGCGGAACGCTGTTCGTCTGTTGCGAGGTCCCGAGAACCAAAGGTTACTTTTTGTGTATTGGTGCACAATTGTAGTTAACATTGCATTATTTGTTCATTCTTGTTATCCTTAAGGAAGATTGAAGGACCAGCAATTTTGAAGATGGAGGTTCAGAATGCTCTTAACCATATGAAATCTGGCAAGACCCCCGGTTCATAATGCTCTTAACCATATGAAATCTGGCAAGACCCCCGGTTCAGACAGCGTCACAACAGAAATGATTGATGCTTTAGTAGAATATGGAATAGATAAAGTTACCAGTCTGCTTAATACAATATATGATACTGGAAATATTCCTCAGGAGTTAAGTAATTCTGTATTTATTGCAATCCCAAAGAAATCCGGAGCCTTGGAATGTGATAAACATCGAACAATTAGTATAATGAGTAACATCACGAAGATTTTGCTTAGAATTATCATGCAAAGAGTTAGGAGGAAAATACAACCTGAAATAGGAGAAGAACAATGTGGTTTTGTAAAAGGAAAGGGTACAGTAAATGCTGCGTATATACTGATAACCGTAATCGAACGTTCTATAGAAGTAAACAAAGATCTACACCTTTGCTTTATTGACTACACAAAGGCTTTCGATAAAGTGAGACATGTCAACATGATAAGGATGCTTGAGGATTTACAGATTGATGGAAAAGACCTTAGACTTGTAAAAAACATATAATGGAAACAATAAGCTGCCATAAGAGTTGATAATGAAGTAAGCCAATATCAGCCTATTAAGATAGGTGTGAGACAGGGATGTGTAATGTCTCCAGATCTGTTTTCCCTGTACAGTGAAAGTATTTTCAGAAATATTGAAGATATGGAAGGAATCAACATTGGGGGACGATGCATCAATAACATTAGATATTCAGATGATACAGTCTTGATTGCAGACAATGAACAGGACCTGCAAAATTTAGTAGATGCGGTTGTTACACACCGTGAACAACTAGGGTTAGAATTAAATTGTAAAAAGACTCAGGTTATGGTCGTCACTAGGAAGAACGAAATACCACAATGTAATATACAAGTAAATGGGAATATTCTTCAACAAGTGAATAGGTACATTTATCTCGGAACAGTAATAACATCTGATGGGAGATGCCTTGAAGAGATTAGAACAAGAATTGCCATGGCAAAAGTAGCCTTTAGCAAGATGAAAACCATACTGACCAATAAAAAAGATGTCAATTGAAACGAGAAAAAGAATGTTGAGATGCTACATAGAACCTGTACTTTTATATGGATGTGAAGCTTGGACAATGAGCAGTCAGGCTGAAAAACATCTGATGGCTGTAGAAATGTGGTTTCTGGGGAAAATGCAAAGAATACCATGGACAGCCAGAAAGACCAATGAACAAGTTCTTCAAGAAACAAATGAAGATCGTAAACTGATTAGAGACATTAGACGTAGACAGTCACAATTTTTTGGGCATGTTATGAGAAGAAATGATCTGGAGAACTTGGTGACAACTGGTAAGATCGAGGGGAACAGACCAAGGGGAAGACCTAGAAACAAGTACCTGGATGGCTTGGCCTTGTGGCATGGTCGAGACAGAAACACGGAGCTGATCCACGACTCTGGTGATCGAGTGAGATGACAGAACATGACCGCCCACGCTTACCGGCATGGCACATGATGGATGGATGGTTATCCTTATCGTCACAGTCAATGTTATTATATAATCATTCTTGTTATCCTTATCGTTATCGTCAAAGTTATTACATCATCATTCTTGTTATCTTGATCTTTATCTTCAACGTTATTTTATCATCATTCTTGTTATCTTTATCGTCATTGTCAACGTCATTATATCGTCCTTGATGTTATCCTTATCGTCACTGTCAACTTTATTATAGCATCATTCTTGTTACTTTATGAGCGTAAGGTTTCACTGCGCATAGGTTCCTGGACTTCTGACCCCTGTACTATTACATCTGGGTTGCCGCAGGGGTCTGCCTTGTCCCCAGTGATCTTTAATGTCTACACCAGCAAAATCGCATCCATTGAGACACCAGGTGTGGGTAAAATCTTGACATTTGCAGATGATGTGTTGGTGTACAAACAGGGCAGAGACAGGGCCAGTTTGGCGAAAGACTTACAGGTGGCAGTAAACAGGATGCGGAGTGGTGCAGGGACGCAGGGGTCATTATACACCCAGACAAAGCATCGGTTGTGTGGTACTCCCTGGATAACCGGATCGCCAAGGCAGATGTCCTCTTAGTCGAGAGAGTAAATTGAAGTAATTGGGTATCACCTTTGACAGGTGTTTGTCTTTTAAGGATCATGTGTTGGCTTTGGTGGTGAAGTCTGGTAGGGGACTTAATGCAATGAGGGCTATGGCAGCAACCGGGGTAGATCAGAGGATGTTGTACAGGCTATTTCAGCAGTTAATATTTTCTGTCACTGAGTATGGTTTGGGGTTGCTGACAGTATCAAAGCGCCAGCTTGAAAGGTTGGAGCGCATACAGAATGCTGACATGCGGTTAATCCTGGGGTGCACAAAGGACACACCGATTATATGCATGAGGCATATCCTGGCGCTACCATCAATGACGAATAGGCATAGGGTCCTTCAGGCCAAATGGTACTGAGAGTTGCCGCAGACAGGGATCACCCGCTGCATGCAGCAATGGATATGGTCAAGGGTCATGGACTGAGACGAAGCAGGTCCTGGATGGCACAGGCAGCACTTTCTATACGTCAGGTGTGTGATCTAGAGACCATCAATCGTGAAAGAGAGTGGGTTGAAGTTCCGGAAGACATGACGGACTGGCACAATGTAATAATAATACTGGGTCGTGAGTGTAGAGAATGGGCAGCGGGCCGCACTGAGTTTGAAATGCAACAGCTGATCCAGAGTAACTCACATCAAGGTGACATAGACATCTACACCTATGGGTCAGTGGTGATAAACAGACTTTGTGGCTGGGGCTTTATTGGAAAGGCTAGTGGGTGAGTCTTGAAAAAGGAGAGTCTGACATATGAGACTACGACCTCCGGTATGAGAATGGAGGTGGAGGCAGTAACAGCTAGAGGAGACTACTGCAACACACGTTGTATTCATTACGGATTCAAAGAGTATGCTTAGTAAGGTGGAGAAAGGAATGTTTCGTGTGGAATGGCTCTCATCGCTTCAGAGGTCACAGATTGTGAGAATTGTATGGATATTTTGCCCTGGCCATGCGGGTGTACGGGGGAATGAACAGGCTGATAGGCTAGCAGGGAATGCACCTCTTGGTGGTATTTTGCCTATGGACAAGGGGGAGGTGGTCGTGCGCTTGTGGGACCAGGTGGAGAAGGCGGAGGAACAGATTGAGAACCCATATGTTGAAAGAATGAGATTGCGGGGGACCGGCAGTGGTTCTGGAAGAATCTACAAACTGCGAGGGAAGACCAGGAGAACATTTAATCAGATAGCGGTGGGAACGATTAGTAGTATGACTCTTCGTTGGCTGTTGAACGAGGGGACGGAGCACACATGGGAATGTCCTGAGTGCAGTGATGTCGGTTCTTAACTCAACTCAACTCAACTCAACTCAACTCAACTGTTATTACCCTTATAGTCTTATTCAACATCATTATCATCATTATTACTTTTATCCCTATTACTACAGTCAGCATCGTTATATATTCATTATCATTGTGATCCTTACTGTCGCAGACTATATCATTATTTTCATCATCATTATTGTTTTCTTATCATCATAGTCACCATCCTTATTATTGTCTCTGTCACATTATTGTTATCCTGATTGACACAGTCAACATCATTTTATCATAATCATTATTATCCGTATCGTCACATTCATTCATTCATTCATTCAGTAGCATGTCCTTTACAGAACCTCGCTCCCATAACAACCCTCCGGAAAACTTCTCGATCACAAGCAAGATGTCCCGCGTCTGATACACCCATCTGGAGATCATCCGCCACATCCTGCGCCCATCTTCTCTTTGGCCTTCCTCTTCCTCTCTTCCCAGGCATATACCCTTCCATTATTGTTCTCTCCAAACTGTCGTGACGTTTCAAGTGACCAAAATACTTCAATTTTCTTTGTTTTATCGTCTTCAATAGCCATCCCTCCTCAATATTCAACTCTTGAAGTATGGATGCATTTGTTCTTTTCTTTACCCAAGATATTCTTAGAACTCGTCTATAACATTTATATTCAAAGGCATGTATGCGCTGTTCAGCTTGTTTAGTAAGAGTCCATGTCTCACAGGCGTATGTTGCAATGGGAAAGATGCATGCTCTTAAAAATCTAATTTTTGTAGTTCTGTCTGTCCCACACCATAATTTATTCATCTGTTTTAGTCTTTGAAGAGCAATGGATAGTCGCCGTTTTATTTCTTTCATTGTGTCACCATTATTCGTAATCAATGACCCAAGATATTCAAAATTTTCCACCACCTCCAATTTTCTCCCATTAATGTATATTTCTTTCTCCATAGTAGTTTTATCTGTATGCATTATCTTAGTTTTTGCTATGTTAAGATATAAGTTGTGATTTTCACTATTCAATTGTGTTGAGGCTATTAGGTTTTCTATGCCATTCTGTGTTGTGGATAGTAATACTGTATCATCAGCATATCGAATCTCTGGTATGTCATGACCGCCGATATTTAGGGCATCATATGGCTCCCTGTTTATATCATCTCTTACATTTCTCATTATATTTTCGGCATACAGGTTAAACAAATAGGGTGACAGCACGCAGCCCTGACGGACTCCTTGCTTGATGTCAAACCAATCTGATGTCTCGCCATCTATTCTAACTGCTGCTTGTTGGTCTAGATATAGCATTTTTATGAGATGTACTACATGTGAAGGAAAGCCCATATTCCTCATGATTTCCCAAAGTTTCTGATGCTGTACACAGTCAAATGCCTTTGAATAATCCACAAAACATGAGAATAGGTTTACATTAAATTCTCTGCACTTCTCTATTATTAAACGCATGTTGAATATGTGATCTCTTGTTCCTCTTCCTTGTCTAAATCCAGCTTGAACTACGTTAATCTCTTCTTCCATTTTCTTACTAAGTCGTCGCATTATGACTTTTAGTAGAATTTTACTTGCATGACTTATCAGGGCAACAGTTCTATAGTTGGTGCATAATTTCAGGTTGCCCTTTTTTGGTATTGGAATGAAGATAGTTCTCTTCCAATCTTTTGGCCATATACCATATTTCCAAATCTTTGTACATAATGCATGATATATGTGTATGCTTTCTTCTCCTCCTGCTTTAATTAGTTCAGCTGGTATCTCATCACATCCAGGTGATTTACCATTCTTCAGGTTCCTTATAGCCCAAGCAATTTCATCTAATGAGGGTTCAGGTTCTGTCTCTGCTGTCATTGGCTCATGTATCTCATTCATATCCTCACTGTCACTCATATCATACATTCCACTGCAGTACTCCTGCCATCTTTCTAGAATTTGTCTAGATTCTGTTAAGGTATTTCCCATCTTGTCACAGATAACATTCAATTGAGGTTGAACATTTCTTGTCAATAACTTCATTTCCTTGAACATTTCATAATCTCTTCCAGCCTTATGATATTGCTCTATTCTGGTACAGCTATCTTGTATATATTGATTTTTGTCCTTTCTTGTGTTCTTTCTTATTTCTCGAGTTAAAGATTTATACTTCATCCTGCTATCGGATTCATCTCCTTTCTGTTTCAGCTCCCTTCGTTGTTTTATTAATTCTAACGTGTCTGATGTAATCCATGGCTTACGTTGCGTTTTCTTGGTCGGAATGAAATCTTTGGCTGCAGTTATCAAGATATCTCTAGCTTGTACTGCCAGTTCATCAGGTGTCATTTCTTCTTGTACAGACATCAAGACCCCAAAGCGATTCCTAACTTCTATGTTGTATGCGTCCGGTATTTGTGTGAGATCAAAACGAAGTGGCCTTGGTCCTCGGGTAAGCTTTTTGAGTTTTAATTTCAGATCTGCTTCTAATAACTGATGATCTGTATCACAGTCTGCACTTCGTACGGTTTTTGCAGATGTTATGCTTGATCTCCATCTTCTTTGTATTAAAATATAATCTATCTGATTTTTGGTAAAACTGTCTGGAGACTTCCATGTGAAGAGTCTTCTTGGATGTTGTTTAAAAAGTGTGTTGGCTATCGTTAACTCATTTTCTGTGCAAAATTCAATTAATTTGTCACCTGCATCATTTCTATTTCCTAATCCAAATTTTCCTAAAATGTGTCTCTCATTTTCAGCTCTTCCTGCACCTACTTTAGCATTAAAATCTCCCATTATTATTGCTATATCATTATGACCAATCTTATTTAATGTGTCTTGTAGTGTGTTGTAAAAATCTTCAATTTCGTCCTCCTCTGCTGTTGAAGTAGGTGCATATATCTGTATGAGAGTTGTGTTTTTTGGACGGCCTTTAAGTCTAATAGTGAGGATTCTATCACTAACTGGATTATATCCCATTAAAGCTTTTGCAGTTGTCTTATCTAAACAAAATGCCACTCCACTCTGGCCTCCGACATCTCTACCAGAATAAATGAAAATACTTCCATTTTCAGTTGTGAAATGTCCCTTGCCGCTCCAGCGATGTTCACTAATTCCTAAAATGTGAATGTTTAACCTCTCAATCTCATCACACACTACTTTAAGCTTTCCCTCATACAAACTTCTCACATTCCACGTTGCCATTCTCACTCTGTTTCTTAGTCTGACACAGGGAATTTCCTTGGTAACACAGTCAGGATTAACTCCGTCATCAAGATTACTAGTACTGGTCCCTGCGTCACACTCTTCCCCAGTGTTATCTGATCTGCCTGGCCTGGGGGTCTCGCCACCAGATCTCTTTCTTATTATGTTTTCTTTCATGGTTGTTATGGTTTCTTGGCAAGTTTTGCAGAAGGTAGCGTATCGTCACAGTCAACATTATTATGTCATAATTATTGTTATTTTTCTCGTCACATTCAACATCATTATATCATCATTAGTGTTATCTTTCTCATCACAGTCAACATCATTATATCATAATCATTGTTATTTTTCTCGTCACAGTCAACATCAATATCATCAGTCATCAGCAATATCATCACAACAACCGTAGCTATCATCATCATTATTAAGAATTATTACATTGCAATTTCTACCATCATAATCGTTGTGGGGAAAAAATAAAAGGAAAAATTAGAAGAGGAAAAATATAGAAAGTGGGTGAAAAGCAAACAGGACAGTGATTATATAGTATAGCAAGAGGACATGTGAATAGACTAGTAAAGAGAGAAAAACAAAACGACTGGGAGGAGTATGGAGAAACCCTAAATAAATAGTACAAGGAGGCAACTAGAAACTTCTGTAAAAAAAAGATCAGTGCAATGAGAACCAGAGCAGAACCCTTTTACCCATTTAAAATAATTAACAGCGAAAAAAGGAGAACCAATAGGTGAACAAAAACAAATCCTTAAAAGATGGAGGCAGTACTTCGAACAATTTCTCAACATTTCATTAGATGCCACAGGAATTAAGGAAACCGACACAGATGCCATCGAAGAACTAGAACCAGACATACTTCTTCCTCTTCTTCAGTGTTCCGAGCCATTGAGGTTCTTTGCTGCAGATACAATCCGTCTCCAGGCATACTGAAAGAATAAATTGGAAAAGCCGTCAGATTAGCCCCATTAAATAAATCACCTGGGCAAGACGAAATACCGATTGAACTAATTAAAGCAGTAAGAGAAATAGGAACAGCTTGGCTACATAGACTATTCAGCCATGTTTGGGTAGAACAACAGACACCACGAGACTATGGAAACACCATTATTATTCCAATTTCGGAAAACAAAGACAGTAAAAGAGACTTCACACAATACAGAGGCATTTCTCTTTTGAGCCATACTAGGAACATATTTAGCAAAATTCTTGAATAAAGATTACAAAATACAATAGAACCCCAGCTAAGTGAACAGAACTTGGATTTAGGAAAACCAAAGGATGCACAGATGCCATTATTGCTCATAGACAACTTACAAAAAAATCAACTGATAATGAAACACTCGATTTAGCCTTTGCCGACCAAGAAACTGCGTTTGATAGAGTAGATAGAAACAAGATATGGGAAATCCTTGAACGATATGTAGTGAGTACACATCTAACAAACCTACGTAGAAGCTTATACAACAACAGTGAATGCATGATGAGAACAACTGGAGGACACTCAGAAACCTTCACCATAAAATCCGGAATACGACAATGTTGTGTCCTTCCCCCTCTCTTGTTCACAACCTATGCAGACAGCATATGTAAAGAAACCAGCAAAACAGAGATCGCAAGAACCCCGCATGATGAGCAGATCACAGATGGAAAACCAACGGCAAATTACACAATTAAATAACTCCTTTTGGGGACGATCAAGCACTAATAGCAACATCAGAAACAGAATTATAAGACCACATTAACAGTCTAATCCAGTGTTTCCCAACCTTTTTTGTGCCATGCCCCACTTAAGCCTTTCTAAAATTCATATTGCCCCCCTCCCCCGCCCCACGCCCCCCCCCCCCTCAACATATACATTATTTTTAATATTCAAAAATTGAAATGTTCACTAAAGAAACTTGAATGATAGGTTTTAGGAAGAAATCAATAGGTAATTATTGTGCAAACACAGTAAGTAAATTTTCAAAACATATAATGGAGAACTGAAATTCAAGTACAAAATAATTTTAATGAAAGATTTTTCTATATTATTTTAATTATTAGTAATCTATATCTATAAAACAAAGTGTATGTGTATATGTAAATATGTATGTAAATATGTATGTCCTTTATTTGTTGGCGAACGGCCCATCCGATTGAGATGAAATTTTCTACACGCCTTCCTTTCATTCCAGAGCTGTCAACTGTCATAGTTTTTTTTCTTCTTCCTCCTCCTCCCTCCTCCCCCTCCCAAAATACGTACGTAAATATATGATGATGATGATGAAAGAATCCCCGAACCAAAACGCTAGGGAAAGGGAAGAAAATGACGTGACTACACAGAATCGTCACACGGCAATCATCATCATCAAGTGCCGTGCCGGCTGGCGTAGGCGTTCATGGCTCTCCGTAGATCTCAGTCTTTGGTTTTTTGGATCAACTCTGCTGCTGATATTCCTCCATGCCACGGCAATATCAATAACAATTCATCTTTTTATGTGTAAGGAAGTTATCTACAGTCGTGTAGAAGGGAAGAACTAGACGAGTATGAATTCGGAATGGCGAACTCTCTCCTCCTCTCTTCTTCCTCCCTCTCATCCCTCTCCCGACTCCCTCCTCCTTCTCCCTCTTTCTTCTCCCTCTTCCTCTCCCCTCCTCCTCCATCCTCCTCCCTCCTACTCCATCCGCCTCCTCCCCCTCCTCCCTCATCTTCCCTTCTCCTCCCTCTCCCTCCTTATCCCTCCTCCTCCTGCCTCCCTCCTCCTCCTCCTGCCTCCTTCTCCCTCATCATCCTCACTCCTCCTTCTCCCTTCTTCTCCCTCTTCCCTCTTCCTCCTCCTCCTACCTCCTCCCTCCTCCTCCCTCTACCTCCTCCTCCTCCCTCCACCCTCCTCCTCCCTTCTCCTCCTCTTCCTCCTCCCTTTCCTTCCTCCTCCTCCTCCCTCTACCTCCTCCTCCCCCTACCTCTTTCCTCCTCCCTCCTCTTCCTCTTCCACCTCCCTTTCCTTCCTCCCCTCCTCATTCTCCCTCCTTCCTCTCCCTCCTTCCTCCTCCTCCTTCCTTCTCCTCCCTCTGCCTCCTCCCTCCTCCTATCCCCTCCTCCTCCCTCCTCCTCCTTCTCCTCCTCCCTCCTTCTCCTCCTCTCCCCTCCTCCTCCTACCCTCTTCCTCTTTCCCTCCTCCCTCTCCCTCCTCCATCCTCCTCCTCCCTCTTCCTCCTTCCTCCTCCTCCCTCTCCCTCCTCCATCCTCCTCCTCCCTCTTCCTCCTCCTTCTTCCTCCTCCTTCCTTCTCCTCCCTCCTCCTCCCTCTTCCTCCTCCTCCTACCTCCTCCCTCCTCCTCCTCTCTCCTCCTCCCTCCTCCCTTTTCCTCCCTCCTCCTCCCTCTACATCCTCCCTCATCCTCTCCACTCTTCCTCTTACCCTCTTCCTCTTCCCCTCCTCCCTATCCCTCCTCCTCCCTTCACATTCCTCCTCCTCCCTCTTCCTCCTCCTCCCTCCTCCCTCCTCCTCCCTCCTCCCCCTCCTCCTTCCTCCTCCTCCCTCTCCTCCTCCTCACTCCTCCTCCTCCTCCCTCTACCTCCTCCCTCCTCCTCCCTCTTCCTCCTCCTCATCCCTCCTCCTCCCTTCTCCTCCTCCCTCCTCCTCCTCCCTCTACCTCCTCCTCCCTTCACATTCCTCCTCCTCCCTCTTCCTCCTCCTCCCTCCTCCTCCCTCCTCCTCCTGATCCCTCCTTCTCCCTCCTCCTCCTTCTTCCTCCCTCCTCCTCCTCCTCCCTCCTCCCCCTCCTCCTTCCTCCTCTTCCCTCTCCTCCTCCTCACTCCTCCTCCTCCCTCCTCCTCCCTCTACCTCCTCCCTCCTCCTCCCTTCACATTCCTCCTCCTCCCTCTCCCTCCTCCCTCCTCCTCCTCCCTCCTCCTCTTCTCTCCTCCTCCCTCCTCATCACTCCTCCTCCCTCCTCCTCCTCCTCCCTCCTCCCCCTCCTCCCTCTCCGCCTCCTCCCTCCTCCTCCTCCCTCTACCTCCTCTCCTCCCTCCTCCTCCCTCTACCTCCTCCCTCCTCCTCCCTTCACATGCCTCCTCCTCCCTCTTCCTCCCTCCTCCTCCTCTCTCCACCTCCCTCCTCCTCCCCTCCTCCCCCTCCTTCTCCTCCTTCTCCCTCCTCATTCTCCCTCTTCCTCCTCCCTCTTCCTTCTCCCTCCGCCTCCTCCATCCTCCTACTCTCTCCTCCTCCTCCCTCCTCCTCCCTTTTCCTCCCTCTCCTCCTCCTGCTCCCTTCTCCTCCTGCGTTCTCCTCCTCCCTCCTTCTCCCTCCTCCTCCCTCTTCCTCCTCTCTCCTCCTCGCCTCCTCCTCCACACTACTCCTCCCTCCTCCTCCTAATCCCTCCTCCTCCCTCCTATTCCTCCCTACTCCTCCTGTCTCCTCCCTCTTCCTCCCTCCTCTTCCCTCCTCCACCTCCCTCTTCCTCCTCCCTCCTCCATTTACCCAAGACAGACAGACAGTCAGACAGATAGTCGGGAACGGGATCTTATATGACTACTTATATAATTTAAATGAGATGCTCTCCACCATGGGATGGGCCGGGTCAGACAGACAGACAGACAGATAGATAGATAGACAGACAGACAGACAGACAGACAGACAGACAGACAGACAGTCGGGAACTTATATGACTACTTATATGAATTAAATGAGATTCTCCCCACCAGGAGTTGGGCGATGCCGGGCCGGGTCAGACAGACAGACAGATAGATAGTCGGAACGGGAACTTATATGACTACTTATATGAATTAAATGAGATTCTCCCCATCAGGGTCTGGGCGAAGACGGGCCGGGTCAGACAGACAGACAGACAGATAGACAGACAGACAGACAGACAGACAGATAGTCGGTAACGGGAACGAGAACTTATATGACTACTTATATGAATTAAATGAGATGCTCCCCACCAGGGTCTGGGCGAAGCCGGGCCGGGTCAGCTATTTATTTATAATTTAAATTTAGTGAGATCCTTGCGCTTGATGCTTGCTGCAAAGAGATCTTATGTCAGGTTCCAATTTAGTTAACTTCAGTCTCAAGTCTCCCCGTTTTGTTATATTCAGCCGATTTCTTCCATTTTCGAATTGCCACCCTTAACAGTCAAATTGCCCCCCTGTGGGGCGTGGGCCCCACGTTGGGAAACACTGGTCTAATCGAAGTCTGTATGGAATATAACATGAAAATTAGCACCAGTAAAACAGAGGTTAGTTAGTTAGTTAGTTAGTTAGTCGACAGATCATCCTCATTGCACATCGAACCATTCAGTCCATAAGTGCTCGGATCCCCTCCTCAGCAAATCCCGCAACGTGTAGCGGCTAACGACGCCAGTTCTGTGTTGGTTTATCAATCTTCTTTGGCTCCCTGCGTAGTGATCTTGTTTGGCCACCCCTCTTTTAATTTGCTGCTCTCGCAGTCTGGCCATTGTTGTAGATTCACAGTCATCACTTGGTTCTCGCAAAAGTCTTACTTCTCGTAGAGCATTCAGAATGTCGGCCTGGTCCATGGCGCGTCCGCCCTCCACAGTAGCCTCACCTGCGAGCTTGTCAGCCCGCTCATTTCCTTGTACTCCCGCATGCCCTGGCACGAAGATGAAACTAATCTTTGCCAGTCGAGACCGCTCCAGAGGCAGCAACCATTCTCTTCGGATCGACCCCTCCTCTATCCTCTTGATCATGTTCATTGAGTCGCTAAGGAAACAAGCCCTATTGAATGTCTGTGTCTCGAGCCATGTTATTGATTTACTTACTGCCATGACTTCCATGGTCAGGCTACTTGTGGTTTCAGTAAAAGCACCAGAGTCCTCCTTCACAATTCTCCCTCCGGCCCGAGCTGTAAAGGCCCATGAGCTTCTCACATGTCGGACGACCGACCCATCTGTGTAGATGACCGCGTCACCGTCTAGCGAATTCTCGAAAATCAACGCTTGTACTTCAGCCTCAACAGCAGCCGGATTTTCTTGTCTGCATTTTCTATCTAGTTGGATGCAAACTGAAAAGGATGTGCATAAGTCTGTTGGCACTTGCACTCACTCCTCGCCAGGTTCTAAGTCCTCAAGTGAACACCTCTTGAAGAATGTCTTCGGCTTGACCCATCCACGACCGTCCTCTTTTTAACCTGCTGCCCTTCACCTTCCTAATTTCACTATGCAGTGGATGTTGTGTGTTTGCGTTAATTCTGAGGTAGGCGCGTGCTCTGCAACCTTGTATTCTCTCTTCAATGGTTGGAAAACCAAGAAGGTAGCGCATCGCCCTGCATGCTGTGTATCTTGTACATCCAAGAATAATGCGCATAGCTTCATTCTGTATCCTTTCCATCCTTTCTATCTGCTTATGGCTGAGAGTCAGGATTGCCATTGCATACTCCAAAACAGACATGACCAACCCCTCGTACAGAAGACATAGATGGCGCTGCTCACAGTTTGCTGCCGCCATCACCCGCATCGCTGCCAAACCCCGCTTGGCCTTTGTTATCACCTGGTCTATGTGCACATTATAAGCAAGGCTTCGATCAAACCGTATCCCCAGGTAATTCATTGCCTGCGTTCTTTCCACCGTCTCTGAACACAGCATTACAGTTGGTGTTGGAGTGTTGACAATATGATTATTCAATGAGAACCAAGTCACTGTTGCCTTTGTTGGGTTGACCATTGCCCCAGCTTCATCACACCAAGTACTTATGCGATTGAGTTCGGTTTGTAGTTCCACAGCAATCTCCTCTCTATCCTTCCCCTGACGATACACTAAAACATCATCGGCATATGACAATGTCCTGCCAGGTCCAGTGATCTGCTCACTGGTGATTCTCACTGTGTAGGCGTTGAACAGTACCGGATATAATGGTGATCCCTGTGGTAGGCCAGGATATATTGTTGTTGGTTCCGAAGTCCAACTGCCACATCTAAAAACTACTTTCCGTTGGAAGAGGGTTGCAGCGATCCAACTAGGGAGGAATGGACTTACGTTTAGTTCGAGAAGCTGAAACATTAAAAAATCCAGTGGTACTCTGTTGTATGCGTCCTCAAGATCAATCGCTGCAGCAACGGTTTCAGTGCCTGAGTGGAAACCTTCATAGACATCCTGGGCAAAGACTGCTGCATTGGTCCAGGTTTCTCTCTTTGGACGGTACCCACCCAGGGTGGGTGGGAAAACACCTTGCCTCTCTAGTTGGCTTGATATTTTCCTGGCAATTACCTTCTCCAGCAGCTTCCCTATTGTATTCTGCATGGTTATAATTCGATATCCCTGAATTTTTGTGTGGTCTTTGTCAGGCTTCGGCAAGGGAATCAGATAGCTGTGTAACCATTCCTCCTTGATGCTAGCACTCCCTATACTGTTGTTGTACATGTCTGCTAGTTTCTCTAGCTCATTGTTGGTACACCTATTTATGTCGTCGTATCTTATGCCATCAGGACCTGGAGCACTGTTTTTTGATCGTCGAAGCACAGCCTTGATTTCTTTCACTGTCACTGTGTCTTGATTTCTTTCACTGTCACTGTGTCAAACAGAGGTAATCACTATAACCAAAGAAGAACAGACAACGGAGATTCATCTACAAGAACACCAACAAGAAAGGGACTTTAAGTACTTAGGAAATATAAAATCATAAAATGGCAAATCAGAAGACGAAATCGAAAATAGATGCAATAAGGCAAACCAAGTCACTGGACAAATGGCCAAAAAAAAAAAAAAAAAAAAGAACAAACAGGTGTCAATAGTTACTAAGAAAGCACTTTACGACAAAATCTTCCTACCAACTCTATGCGAAAAATGCCAAACCTGGACAATGACAGAAAAAGAGAAAAGAAAAATCACAACAGCAAAAATGAGATTCCTGACAAGAATACTAAATGTAAATATTGAGCACAACCCACTCCTGGCAACGCAGATCGCATTCTGGTATGAACCTAAGGCCTATCCACGTCAATATGGAAGCACTATACTCGAGTTTCGCCCTCATTTGAGCTCGTCAGTAGTGCATATCCTTGACCGGATCCGGAAACAGTCCCGGATCACGCGTGTGTAGCGGGTGTGTAACCACGCTGCACACACTGGACACACCAAATTATCACAACAGAATATCACAACGCTACCCATCGTAGGCTATGCTCAAGATTGCCCAATCGCCGCGACCGACGTCCGTCAATCGATGGGACCCGAACGATCAGGACTTCTCACTGGCAAGGAACACCAGGCCTCCTAAATCCAGTGAGCAATAATAAATTGATTATGTGGTTGTTTCGGGATTTGAAATTTAAATATTGAGCACAACCCACTCCTGGCAACGCAGATCGCATTCTGGTATGAACCTAAGGCCTATCCACGTCAATATGGAAGCACTATACTCGAGTTTCGCCCTCATTTGAGCTCGTCAGTAGTGCATATCCTTGACCGGATCCGGAAACAGTCCCGGATCACGCGTGTGAAGCGGGTGTGTAACCACGCTGCACACACTGGACACACCAAATTATCACAACAGAATATCACAACGCTACCCATTGTAGGCTATGCTCAAGATTGCCCAATCGCCGCGACCAACGTCCGTCAATCGATGGGACCCGAACGATCAGGACTTCTCACTGGCAAGGAACACCAGGCCTCCTAAATCCAGTGAGCAATAATAAATTGAATAAATAATCAATTTATTATTGCTCACTGGATTTAGGAGGCCTGGTGTTCCTTGCCAGTGAGAAGTCCTGATCGTTCGGGTCCCATCGATTGACGGACGTCGGTCGCGGCGATTGGGCAATCTTGAGCATAGCCTACGATGGGTAGCGTTGTGATATTCTGTTGTGATAATTTGGTGTGTCCAGTGTGTGCAGCGTGGTTACACACCCGCTTCACACGCGTGATCCGGGACTGTTTCCGGATCCGGTCAAGGATATGCACTACTGACGAGCTCAAATGAGGGCGAAACTCGAGTATAGTGCTTCCATATTGACGTGGATAGGCCTTAGGTTCATACCAGAATGCGATCTGCGTTGCCAGGAGTGGGTTGTGCTCAATATTTAAATTTCAAATCCCGAAACAACCACATAATCAATTTATTATTGCTCACTGGATTTAGGAGGCCTGGTGTTCCTTGCCAGTGAGAAGTCCTGATCGTTCGGGTCCCATCGATTGACGGACGTCGGTCGCGGCGATTGGGCAATCTTGAGCATAGCCTATGATGGGTAGCGTTGTGATATTCTGTTGTGATAATTTGGTGTGTCCAGTGTGTGCAGCGTGGTTACACACCCGCTTCACACGCGTGATCCGGGACTGTTTCCGGATCCGGTCAAGGATATGCACTACTGACGAGCTCAAATGAGGGCGAAACTCGAGTATAGTGCTTCCATATTGACGTGGATAGGCCTTAGGTTCATACCAGAATGCGATCTGCGTTGCCAGGAGTGGGTTGTGCTCAATATTTAAATTTCAAATCCCGAAACAACCACATAATCAATTTATTATTGCTCACTGGATTTAGGAGGCCTGGTGTTCCTTGCCAGTGAGAAGTCCTGATCGTTCGGGTCCCATCGATTGACGGACGTCGGTCGCGGCGATTGGGCAATCTTGAGCATAGCCTACGATGGGTAGCGTTGTTATATTCTGTTGTGATAATTTGGTGTGTCCAGTGTGTGCACCGTGGTTACACACCCGCTTCACACGCGTGATCCGGGACTGTTTCCGGATCCGGTCAAGGATATGCACTACTGACGAGCTCAAATGAGGGCGAAACTCGAGTATAGTGCTTCCATATTGACGTGGATAGGCCTTAGGTTCATACCAGAATGCGATCTGCGTTGCCAGGAGTGGGTTGTGCTCAATATTTAAATTTCAAATCCCGAAACAACCACATAATCAATTTATTATTGCTCACTGGATTTAGGAGGCCTGGTGGTCCTTGCCAGTGAGAAGTCCTGATCGTTCGGGTCCCATCGATTGACGGACGTCGGTCGCGGCGATTGGGCAATCTTGAGCATAGCCTACGATGGGTAGCGTTGTGATATTCTGTTGTGATAATTTGGTGTGTCCAGTGTGTGCAGCGTGGTTACACACCCGCTTCACACGCGTGATCCGGGACTGTTTCCGGATCCGGTCAAGGATATGCACTACTGACGAGCTCAAATGAGGGCGAAACTCGAGTATAGTGCTTCCATATTGACGTGGATAGGCCTTAGGTTCATACCAGAATGCGATCTGCGTTGCCAGGAGTGGGTTGTGCTCAATATTTAAATTTCAAATCCCGAAACAACCACATAATCAATTTATTATTGCTCACTGGATTTAGGAGGCCTGGTGTTCCTTGCCAGTGAGAAGTCCTGATCGTTCGGGTCCCATCGATTGACGGACGTCGGTCGCGGCGATTGGGCAATCTTGAGCATAGCCTACGATGGGTAGCGTTGTGATATTATGTTGTGATAATTTGGAGTGTCCAGTGTGTGCACCGTGGTTACACACCCGCTTCACACGCTTGATCCGGGACTGTTTCCGGATCCGGTCAAGGATATGCACTACTGACGAGCTCAAATGAGGGCGAAACTCGAGTATAGTGCTTCCATATTGACGTGGATAGGCCTTAGGTTCATACCAGAATGCGATCTGCGTTGCCAGGAGTGGGTTGTGCTCAATATTTAAATTTCAAATCCCGAAACAACCACATAATCAATACTAAATGTATCAAGAAGAGAGAAAATCAGAAATGAAGAAATCGGGGCTAAAGGGGGGGGGGGGGGTGGTTATAGCAGCGATGGATTTTATTAGAAGGCAGAAAGTCAAATGGCATGGCCATGTAACTAGGTTACCAACTAACAGTATACCACAACAAGCAATGATGTACAAACCAAATGGAAGCAGAGGAAGAGGACGACCACGTAAACGATGGACAGAGGGAATAGCAGAGTCTGTGGGAATCCTGAACGGGCAATCTCTTGACTGTTTACACTTCACATCGACACCACAAAGCACGAGCAAAAAATGAACCAGATGAGATAAGATGATGATGAGATAATTGTTGTGACCGCCACAGACATAAATATCACCAGCGTCATCACCACAACGATCATCATCATCACCACCAATATCACGATAACCATGAGCACAATCATCACTATCACATCAAGGTCATTCATCGTTGTTATCATTACAGTAGTATCATCTTCATTGAGATAATTATCATCACAATTATAATTATGTCCAATGTGTTAGTCACTCAGCTTATACTTGTGCACCCCGCTCCTGTGTCTACTTTTAAAAAAAAGTCTTAAAATTCGAGAGGATCGACGTCATTGCCCAGGGTTTTTATTGCCCCGAGCGGATTGCTGAAAGCATTTCACAAAGCAACTCCGTAGCTCCAGCGACGACCCCCAGGAGTTTCCGAGAAGAATTCACATGTGAACCGGAATACGTAGCCTGGAATCGAACCCACAACCTTCGGAGCGCGAAGTAGATGGCTTGACCACTTCGACACGGAGACTCTTGTATGTACACTCAGCTCCTACTTGTACACTCAGCTCCTACCTGTACACTCAGCTCCTATGTGTACACTTAGCTCCTACTTGTACACTCAGCTCCTATGTGTACACTCAGCTCATACTTGTACACTCAGCTCCTACTTGTACACTCAGCTCCTACTTGTACACTCAGCTCCTATGTGTACACTCAGCTCATACTTGTACACTCAGCTCCTACTTGTACACTCAGCTCCTACTTGTACACTCAGCTCCTACTTGTACACTCAGCTCCTACTTGTACACTCAGCTCCTACTTGTACACTCAGCTCCTATGTGTACACTCAGCTCATACTTGTACACTCAGCTCATACTTGTACACTCAGCTCCTACTTGTACACTCAGCTCCTACTTGTACACTCAGCTCCTATGTGTACACTCAGCTCATACTTGTACACTCAGCTCCTATGTGTACACTCAGCTCCTACTTGTACACTCAGCTCCTACTTGTTCACTCAGCTCCTATGTGTACACTCAGCTCATACTTGTACACTCAGCTCATACTTGTACACTCAGCTCCTACTTGTACACTCAGCTCCTACTTGTACACTCAGCTCCTACTTGTACACTCAGCTCCTACTTGTACACTCAGCTCCTACTTGTACACTCAGCTCCTACTTGTACACTCAGCTCCTACTTGTACACTCAGCTCCTACTTGTACACTCAGCTCCTACTTGTACACTCAGCTCCTACTTGTACACTCAGCTCCTACTTGTACACTCAGCTCCTACTTGTACACTCAGCTCCTACTTGTACACTCAGCTCCTACTTGTACACTCAGCTCCTACTTGTACACTCAGCTCCTATGTGTACACTCAGCTCCTACTTGTACACTCAGCTCCTACTTGTACACTCAGCTCCTACTTGTACACTCAGCTCATACTTGTACACTCAGCTCCTACTTGTACACCTGCGTCTGCACTCTGAACTTATTTGCGTGTTCCTCTCTTACGTGCGAACTCCGGTCAGACTTGCACACTCCACTCTGACGTGCACACTCCACTTTGACGTGCACACTCCACTCTGCCTTCACTATAGTTAGTAGATGAGTTAAACATAGCCAGGGACTACTTTGGTGGCATTAGTTAGTTATTTAGTGTTTCCTCTTGAGCCTAAGGCGGCGCATAGGGCAGAAGTCATGGCTCTCCATGTCTGGCGGTTCGCTGCTACCTGTTGTAGATCCTGGATGTTCACTTGGCCGTTGAATGAGCCTTCTCTGATGATGGTTCTACCCAGGGTCTCTCTTGGTCTTCCCCGTTTTCTTTTCCCTACTGGTGACCATATGAGGGCTTGGTAGGGGAGTCTTGTCTTGTCCATTCTGAGTACATGGCCAATGTAGTTCCAACGGCGTTTTCTTATAAAATTGGATACAATATCTTGCTTAGTCTCTTATCTTATTTGCGCGTTGGTTTTAAAATCTGTCCACTGGATGTTTAGAATTCTTCTAAGACATTTGTTCTCAAAATTGTCAAATTTTTTTTTATCTAAAGCTACCGTTGATTTCCAACTTTCACATCCATACGTTAGCAATGGAATCACACAAAAATTGAAGATTTTTAAGTTTCGTATGTTGGCTGAGTGACTTTGACTTCCAGATGTTTAACAGTTTATTGAAGGCCAGTGAGATTCTAGATAATATTTCTGGTGTTGAGTCCCCTGTAGATGTCATTGTGCTTCCTAGGTATGTGAAGCTGTTGACTTTTTCAAGAACATGGTTGCTTAATTTGGTGTGTCTGAACTGTTGGTAAGATCAATAGTTTTTGTTTTTGTGGTGTTAATTTGGAGACCAATTTGTCCTGAAACATTTTGGAGATGGTTTATTTTCTTTTGGGCATCTGGGTGTGTTGAACTCAAAAGCACTATGTCGTCGGCAAAGTCCAGGTCTTCTAGAATTTTGTAAACCAAATGGATACCCCTATTTGTGTTGTTTGTGCATTTGCGCATGACCCAATCGATAGCTATTCCAAAGAGCATCGGTGACAAGACACAACCCCGATTCACTCCCGTTTCCACTGAGAACCAGTCAGAGTTGCCTGATTCTGTTCTCACGCAGCAACGTGTCTCCTTATAGAAAGATTTTATGATGTTGGCATATTTGGTAGGAAAACCATAGATGTAAAGTAGATTCCAAAGTGATGGACGGTGGATACTGTGGAAGGCTTTTTGAAAGTCGACAAAGTTGATGATTAATTTCGACTGGAATTCTACAGACTCTTCAATGATTATTCTAAGAGTGAAAATGTGGTCTATACATGACCGTTTTGGTCTGAAGCCAGCTTGTTCTTCTCTGAGCCTTTCATCTATAGACTTCTTCAATCTCTCAAGTAACATGCTACAAAACAGTTTTCCTGGTACTGACAGTAGGGTGATACCACGCCAGTTATTACAATCAGACATATCACCTTTTTTTGGCAGTTTAAAAATTACACCACCCTTCCACTGTTGTCGTGGGGATTCGTTTTGCCAGATTTCATTGATCAGCTGTAACAAATGTTGTAAGGTATTCTCATCTGCTGCTTTGAGCATTTCACCTGAGATATCGTCTTCACCAACAGCTTTGTTGTTCTTCAATTTCTTTATGGCCTTCGTGGCATGCCTGGACTCATATTTGTTTTCACCTAACTGCGTTTGAAGGCTTATTTGGTCAGTACAGGCTGGAAGCCCTCTATTACAGATAACATTGTGGTATCACTGCGACTCAAAAGGAATGTAAACGTAAACCTGGGTATGGGGTATCGAGTGAAGTACACACACACACACACAAACACACACACACGCACGCACACACACACACACACACACACAAACACACACACAGACACACACACACGCACACACACACACATACGTTCACTAGCTGCACACATAAACTAGTGAGCGGGGTGGCGAGTGAAGTATACACACACACTTTCATCAGCTGCACACATAAACTAGGCTGTGGGGTGACCAGTGAAGTACACACACACACTCACACTCACACACACACAACACACACATACACGTTCACTAGCTGCACACATAAACTAGTGAGTGAGGTGGCGAGTGGAGTAGACGCGCAATAAGTTAGTTAGCTGCACATATTTTTTTTTAAAGGGTTACAAATTGGGCACGCAGGCCCGTCTTACATTCGGCACTACCAATCACCCATCTTGCATTCATCAGTAGTGCATGATGCATTCACATAGGAAAATGCATTGTCAAATGAATATTGTAAACATAAACAATGCATATTACAATGTTATGAGACACATCCCTCACCCACCCACACACCCTCTTTCCACCCATATACATCAAAACCCACCCACACACATCCTCAACAACCCACATACAACAGCCACCCACCCAGACTCACCCACCCAAACATATCACCCACCCATACCCACACACCCTCCATCCACCCACCAACATCCCCCACCCGCACACACCCACACCAGCCTCCCACATACCCACCCCACCCATCCACACACAGCTTCACCCAATCTTACACACCCCCACTCACCGACACACATCCCCCACACACACTCCACCCACACACACTCCCACCCAAACACCCACCACCCCACCCTTGCCTATTAACACACATCCCCCCTCCCCCCACACACACACATATGAGGTGAGGAGATAATACACATATTGATAAGAAGAGTTTCTCTTTACAGATGACAATATACTGAACGCTAATGGAACAATCACCCTCAACTCTTTTCCTCTCAAGACGTTGACTCGACCATCCATCTCAGTCATCAGTCTCTCCTCACCAGTTCTCACTCGGGGAGTACATCAAAAGGTAGGTGGAGTCGTTGTTAACTTGTAAATCCGACATCTTTCCCAAGACTCGGCCAGTAGGATCTTCACGGGTAGTGATTTTCATTTTTTCTTCTTTGTCTTGTTTATTTCACAGATAGGCGACACTTGTGACATTCTCTAATCCTGTGGGCTGTTAGGTTTTCTGAAATCTGAATGTTAAGGAAAGCAGACATATTTCAACAACCGATTTATTATATGAATCTATGTAGATAGTGGTTAGCTTACTGGGCTGTGTTATCTAGGTTCAATTCTCAGCAGTGGGCGCTGTTTGTTTCTCAGAGGTATGTGCATCTGAGCAAAAGTCAGTGATTGACGGCTGTATTCCAATGACCCGGAAGTAAGGCACCTACCAATACTGAGAAGCGTGTGGTTACAGCTAATGACCTATTGCACAACTAATTAGAAAAGTGTCGTTACATTCAATGACGTGTCACATTCAATGACTAGTCACATTCAATAACTGTCGTTATATTCAATGGAATGGATTTATTGGGTCATTTCAATACTGAAAAAGGTGTTGTTATGGGGGGTATGGGGTGGCTTGCTTCGCTTCGGAGGTCACGGGTAGTAAGCATCACCTGGATCTTTTCTCCTGGGCATGCCGGTGTGCTGGGGAATGAACAGGCGGACAGATTGGCTGGCTCGGCAAAGCTTGGTGGAGTATTGATGCATGACAAGGCAGGCGTGGTTGCGGCCTTGTGGGAGCACGTGTACACCTCGGAGGAGCAGATGGATCACCATAGTCTGGTAAGAATGAGACAGCGAGGTGTGACGAGGGGATCTGTCCGACGCTCGGCGCTCGGAGGAAAGGCGAGACGGACATATAATCAGATTGCTACTGGAACTATTAGTGTTGGAACTCTTCGCTGGCTGCTGGGGATGGGGACGGAGCGCTTATGGGAATGTCCCGAATGCTGTGATGTCGGTTCCTAAATCAATCAATCAATCAATCAATGACGTTGTACACAACTAATTAGAAAAATGTCGTTACATTCAATGACGTGTCACAATCAATGATGTGATACACAACTGATTAGAAAACTGTCGTTATATTCAATGGAATGGATTTATTGGGTCATTTCAATACTGAAAAAGGTGTTGTTATATTCACTTATCAGGTATACCAGCATGGGGGGTATGGGGTGTCAGGCATTGGTAGTACCTTTGGTAAGGATGGCTGTCACTCCCTTTTCAAGGGACCATTCCCCACTGGTCCAAGCCTGACATCCAGCTCATGCCTGTGCTTTGGCTGCGATGCTGGTGATGGCGGCAGCAAACTGTGAGCAGCGCCATCTATGTCTTCTGTACGAGGGGCTGGTCATGTCCGTTTTTGCGTATGCAATGGCAATCCTGAATCTCAGCCGTAAGCAGATAGAAAGGATAGAAAGGATACAGAATGAAGCTATGCGCATTATTCTTGGATGTACAAGAGACACAGCATGCAGGGCGATGCGCTACCTTCTTGATTTTCCAACCATTGAAGACAGAATACAAGTTTGCAGAGCACGCGCCTACCTCAGAGTTAACGCAAACACACAACATCCACTGCATAGTGAAATTATGAAGGTGAATGGCAGCAGGTTAAAAAGAGGACGGTCGTGGATGGGTCAAGCCGAAGACATTCTTCAACAGGTGTGTTCACCTGGCGAGGAATGGGTACAAGTGCCAACAGATTTCTGCACTTCCTTGTCAGTTTGCATCCAACTAGATAGAAAATGCAGACAAGAAAATCCGGCTGCTGTGGAGGCTGAAGTACAAGCGTTGATTTTCGAGAATTCGCTAGACGGTGATGCTGTCATCTACACAGATGGGTCGGTCGTCCGATATGTGAGAAGCTCATGGACCTTTACGGCTCGGGCCGGAGGGAGAATTGTGAAGGAGGACTCTGGTGCTTTCACTGAAACCACAAGTAGCCTGACTATGGAAGTCATGGCAGTAAGTAAAGCGATAACATGGCTCGAGACACAAACATTCACTAGGGCATGTTTCCTTAGAGACTCAATGAACATGATCAAGAGGATAGAGGAGGGGTCGATCCGAAGAGAATGGTTGCTGCCTCTGAAGCGGTCTCGACTGGCAAAGATTAGTTTCATCTTCGTGCCAGGGCATGCGGGAGTACAAGGAAATGACCGGGCTGACAAGCTGAATGCTCTACGAGAAGTAAGACTTTTGCGTGAACCAAGTGATGACTGTGAATCTACAACCATGGCCAGACTGCGAGAACAGCAAATTAAAAGAGGGGTGGCCAAACAAGAACACTACGTAGGAAGCCAAAGAAGATTGATAAACCAACACAGAACTGACGTCGTTAGCCGCTTTTCTGAGGAGGGGATCCGAGCACTTATGGACTGAATGGTTCTATGTGTAATGAGGATGATCTGTTGAATAACTAATTAACTAACTAACTAACTAACTAACTAACTAACTAACTAACTAACTAACTAACTAACTAACTAACTAACTAACTATCTATCTAACTGACTGACTTACTGACTGACTGACTGACTGACTGATTGACTGACTGATTGACTGACTAAATGACTAACTAACTAACTAACTAACTGACTGACTGACTGACTGACTGACTGACTAACTGACTGACTTACTGGCTGACTAACTGATTGACTGACTGATTGACTGACTAAATGACTAACTAACTAACTAACTGACTGACTGACTGACTGACTGACTGACTGACTGACTAACTAACTAACTAACTAACAAACAAACTAGCAAACTATCAAACTAACAAACTAACAAACTAACAAACTAACAAACTAACAAACTAACAAACTAACAAACTAACTAACTAACTAACGAACAAACTAACAAACTAACTAACTAACTAACGAACAAACTAACGAACTAACTAACTAACTAACTAACTAACTAACTAACTAACTAACTAACTAACTAACAAACTAACAAACTATCAAACTAACAAACTAACAAACTAACTAACTAACTAACTAACTAACAAACAAACAAACAAACTAACTACCTAACTAACTAACTAACTAACTAACTAACTAACTAACTAACTAACTAACTAACTAACTAACTAACTAACCAACAAACTAACTAACTAACTAACTAACTAACTAACTAACTAACTAACTAACTAACTAACTAACTAACAAACTAACTAACTAACTAACAATCTAACAATCTAACTAACTAACTAACCCACCAACCAACCAACCAACCAACCAACGAACGAACGAACGAACAAACGAACGTACGAACGAACGAACGAACTAACTAACTAACTAACTAACTAACTAACTAACTAACTAACTTACTAACTAACTAAACTAACCTAAACTAAACTAAACTAAACAACCAACCAACCAACCAACCAACCAACCAACGAACGAACGAACGAACGAACTAACTAAACTAAACTAAACTAAACTAAACTAACCTAACCAACCAACCAACCAACCAACCAACGAATAAACAAACTAAACTAAACTAAACTAAACTAAATTAAACTAACCAACCAACCAACCAACCAATCAAGCAACAGTAGCTGTCAGCTAAGATGAGAATACACCCCAAAAAAATATGGAATGGCATGTTATATGGTATATAATATGGCATGTTAATGGCATAGAAGTCTCGTGTGCCTGCTGCTGACATTTAAAACCAATCGTCAGTTGGATCGATGAGCGTGAGGCCGTGAGCGTCTCTGCTATGGCAACATAAACATTGCAACAAGAAGACAGAATTGATACTTTGTGTGGAATCTCTGTAACAAGAAGACAGAATTGATACTTTGTGTGGAATCTCTGTAACAAAAAGACAGAATTGATACTTTGTGTGGAATCTCTGTAACAAGAAGACAGAATTGATACTTTGTGTGGAATCTCTGTAACAAGAAGACAGAATTGATACTTTGTGTGGAATCTCTGTAACAAGAAGACAGAATTGATACTTTGTGTGGAATCTCTGTAACAAGAAGACAGAATTGATACTTTGTGTGGAATATCTGTAACAAGAAGACAGAATTGATACTTTGTGTGGAATCTCTGTAACAAGAAGACAGAATTGATACTTTGTGTGGAATCTCTGTAACAAGAAGACAGAATTGATACTTTGTGTGGATTCTCTGTAACAAAAAGACAGAATTGATACTTTGTGTGGAATCTTGGTAACAAGAAGACAGTATTGATACTTTGTGTGGAATCTCTGTAACAAGAAGACAGAATTGATACTTTGTGTGGAATCTCTGTAACAAGAAGACATAATTGATACTTTGTGTGGAATCTCTGTAACCAAAAGAAAGTATTGATAATTTGTGTTTACATTTAACAGTGGTACTTCGGGTTACGAATTTAATTTGTTCCAGAACTCGGTTGGTAACCCGAAACATTTGTAACCAGAAACATGGAAATCAATGAAATAGAGCCAATCCTTCTCAAGATGAAAGAATCGTTCTTGTTTATTAACATCCGGTCGTTTACCTGACAAAACCCAAGGAACACTTCACGTATGAAATAAAGAAAAAGAAAACAACAAAATAAATTAAACGTAAAATAACAAAACAAAACAAAAACAAAAAAAACAAAAAAAAAAAAGATTTAGTCTATCATTCTTACCAAGAAAGCGATCATGGGAAATTTGTCACTTTCTTTGCTTGATTATGTGGTTGTTTCGGGATTTGAATTTTAAATATTGAGCACAACCCACTACTGGCAACGCCGATCGCATTCTGATATGAACCTAAGGTCTATCCATGTCCACTTTCTTTGCTATTCTGAATCATTAGTTTCAGAAGTTTCTTGTCGCTGTTTCTTGGCATCCGACTGGGATTCTTTCTGCACCAAGAAACTAACAAGGAAAATGTGTCACTTCTTTTACTGTAGAATCTTTCTGAAATTGGCCATCGCGTTATCATTCATCAGGTTTACTGCCCTGTTAGCAACAAGTTTGATTGGATGATGGTTCACAATGAAGTCTTCGACGTCTGCCCACTTGCTGCAAAGTTCTTTAATCCTGGCAGTTGAGACGGTCACTGGCTCCTCATAATCGGACGACTACTCCTCCTTTAATGTCTTTAGCTGTTCAATCTGAAGATCCACAAGCTCATCTGTTGTGAGGTCTCCACTGTGATCCCCAGTCAGATCCTCCAGGTCGTTGCCATCGACTTCCAGGCCCATATTTTTGCCCAAGGACACAATTTCATTCTCTACATTGGCACAGAACAGCAGAGTTAGCTTGTCCTTCATTGATTTGTGCCTCGGCAATGCTTTCTCCTCCTGGGTGATAAAGGTCCTCTTTGGCATTTTATTCCAGAAGAGGTCCATTTCATCGCAATTAAAGACTTGTTGGGGACCGTGCTCTTGCTCTTTGATGATTTTATCAAATTCCACCTTGAATGCTTCCGCTTTTTTTCTCGTTAAAACTTGCACCCTCTCCGTACCTAATTACACTGTGAATGCCATTTCTTTATTTGAACTTTTCAAACCAGCCTCTGCTGGCTTTAAATTCGTCAGTCTCAGCATTTGTACCAAGCACTTCCGACAATAAATCACTATGCAACAGCTTCGCCTTTTCACATATTATTGCCTCACTAACACTGTCTCCTGCAAGTTACTTTTCATTGATCCAGATCAAGAGAAGATTTTCAACTTTTTCTAAAATTTGAGGTCTTTGCTTGTGCAGCTTAGTTACGCCTTTAGCCACATCGACTGATTTGAGTAACTCTTTGTTCTTTATGATGGTGGAGTTAGTTGATTTTGCCATGCTGTACTCATTAGCGACGCCACACACACACACACAAACGAACGCTATTTTCATGTTTCATAATTATTTCCTTCTTTATCTCCTTTGTTATACGTTTCTGCTTCCTAGCAGCACCACAGGCGGTCTTTGAACTCATAATTGATGAGGTTAAGAAGGAAAATAATGAAATAGATAAACTGAACACAGTGCCACTGCTAAGAAATCTTTTACTGCTGTATAGTAAGGCCACTAAAAGCGAGTCTGCGCACGCGTGCAAATCTAGGCTACTAGGCAAGGGTTAAGCGATGTTAGTACTGCGTGGCCTTCGTTTGTACTGTATGTGATCATTTGTCTCCAACGTTAGAACCTTGCTCTCTATCTCTCGTTCTCTCTCTCGTTCTCTCTCTCTCTCTCTCTCTCTCTCTCTCTGTCTCTGTCTGTCTGTCTGTCTGTCTGTCTGTCTGTCTCTCTCTCTCTCTCTCTCTCTCTCTCTCTCTCTCTCTCTCTCTCTCTCTCTCTCTCTCTCTCTCGCTCGCCTTCGGTCGTAACCCGTGTCACTGTTTGTTACCCGAGACAAAAAAATTACGAAATTGTTGTTCGTAACCCGAATCGTTCGTGACCTGAGGCATTCTTAACCCGAGGTACCACTATATAATGAACTTGCTACCCTCTCCTGTACTGTGGTGTTCGTTGACTGAGCTGAAGTTGCCCTTGCGTTGTCTGAAGGAGACCATTGCATCACTTATAAATAGATAGACAGTGTGCAGTTAATGAATTAAGTGCTTTGTAACTTAGAAATCTGTATACTGGATTGTTTGACATCGAATCTTATAGACTGATTGCCGGTTCATAACTGCATTTGTGTTTACAGACACGTGTAATTCCTTGTGTATTTTCTCCCGCAGAACGGCACACGGAGTTCTATCCCAGGCGTACACATCTGGAACGCCGCAGCAACATTTTTTGCGTCATACAGAGATACAGAAAGGTCACTGGTAGCCTCTCCGCTGACCACGGATTTCAGCAGGACCACAGACACATCCCTGTCTCAAGTCGCTGGCGACGCCTCGGTCGGGGCTGTGGTGGGGGGCAGGCTCCAGCTCGATCTGCATATAAGGGAGAACAGAGAACGAGAGGCTATCTCAATGACGTCTCCCGTGCTCCACATGGCTGCTGCGTCAATGCTAACTATCACACCGTCACTAGACGGTGACAGTTTCGTCAAGTGTCAGGACAGCACATGTAACCAGTTGTCTTCAGGTCCCAGTCACCGTTTCCCTGAACGCGGACAAACCATATCTAGGGCGCTGGGGCACATTTATCCTTGTGTGATCGTGCGTCCCCCTCACCCTGAACAATGGGCAGCGGATTGCATTAGTTACGAGATAGAACGAGGCAATGTGGAAAAAAACGAGCCGGAGTGCATTGACTCAACTGGTACCCACGTTATTCAAGTCAATCTAGAAGATGATAGTGACGACATGGAGGGCCTTGAAACGAGCAAGAGTGACACGGAGACTTTTTACGGTTTGCCAGTGCGGAACATTCATTGTCATTCTGCAGATATCATCCATCAGCCGGAATGCACAGACAATGAAAGTGTTCACATAAATATACCTGAGTGCTGGAGTAGTATAGAAAGAGCAGACAGCAAAGGGGATGGACACAAAGTACTCAGACAATCTGTTAAAGCCAAGACGGTTGTTGAAAATAAACTGGTCACTCCATCAGCTGTTCACAAACCCGACATGCATGGTCCAGTTGCCAGGAGCAGGTCTAAACCTAGTTTTCTAAACAGAGACAGTAGAGATGACAACCGGGGTCATGCGTGTCAAGCTGATCCTGATTGTTCAAGATCTAGTAGCAAACGCCTAGGACAGACAATGCGGTTCAGTTCTAGTTGTCAGCAATTAGCCTACAATGAAATACACCCGCCGTACGGATCGTGTTCGAGGGTTGGACATTGGAACAGTCCCGCCTGTGACCGGTTGGTGTGTTCAGTGAACAGATGTGATTCTCTGGCAAGTACAGCCAGCTCGGCTTCCAAACCTGCTGTAGCCTGTAGAGATATCGTCAGCAACAGGACTCGTCAAAAGGAGTACAGGCTCAAACATATGAAATTCCACAGGTCTGCTTCCACAAACTCTGAACAATCAACAGGAACCACACAAAGAAAACCTCGGAAAAGCTGCTCTCGTAATCACAGGCATAGTCACTCCAGGATGAAGCACACACCATCGGCTAGGTCCCCGGGCTGCACCAAAGGAAAATATCACTCCAGTACTATCAATGACTTCAGTAATATGAAAAGACAGTCGTACCAGTGTAATAGGCAAGAAAACATCAGACAGGAGGACAGTAGGTTGGTTGTGTCTGTACCAGCAGGCGTCAGTCCTACAACATTGGCAGCTGTAGAAGACCAGGTAACGCCAACACCTGACACAGATGTCAAAGACTTCTTTCAAAAAGTGTTCAGTCAAGAGATTGATCTGGATGACTTGTCGCTTCCTGATGAAGATGACATCGATTTCCTGATCAGAATTAAATCAGACTCTAAACAACGTTGTTTATCTTCTGAGCCGCCAGGTCTTCATTCCCTGGACAATGATGAGAGGCACACAACAAGCGAGGTCATGGGACCACTGAGCGGTGCCAACTCCGTGAAAGTTGATGATGATGATGATCCGTCTGCCTCCCTCCGCCTGAGCGGTGTCAACTCCGTCAAAGTAGATGATGATCCGCCTGCCTCTCTCCGCCTGAACATTCATAAAAACAGTGTGGTCACAATGCTTGGAGGGCCACATGACAGAATATCTGTCTCCAAGAGTGCCAGCATTGAACTCCACCAAGCAAAGGAGGGCCTGACTGCCAATGGTTCTTGTGCCACGCCAACAACCTGTAACGTTATCGTATACGACAGCAATAGAGACCTGGACAAGCCCAGAGCTGCAGTCACCGTTCAGTCAACCTCTGGTCTCACTCGAAAACACAGCTCCCTGGATCTAGTGGAGCCACAGAAGAAATTACTCACAAACCATCAATCACTAAGAACCACTTCATCTATGCAAGAACTGTCCAAACAATCAACTCCTGGTCACCAAGAAGATATGTCTGTTAATAAAGTGCCACCGTTTGACAGCAGAAGTACGAGCTCATTTCTTCAAGATTACCAGGATTTGTCTAAGGGAACCATGCACGTGTCCCGCGTCATCTCAGATCATAATGACACTGATGACAATGAGTCGTTTTCATTTCAGACATTGAAGGAACACGTCACGTGGCCATATAGTTCCAGTGATAGCTTGGGTGGCAGACAGTACCTCTCTGTCACAGATTTCGATACGGCCATGAGCTGGGCCGCTAGTCCCCAGGTCAAACATGACGCGTGCACACATTTGCCTAGCGTACATCCCGCCAACGGCCCGGAGACCACCCTTAAAGACTCGGCATATCAAAGCAAACAGAGTTCAGTAGAGAAGGAAAACACCATAGACACGCGAGTCTGGCGACCAATGGCCCCACTGAGGTTTGCGTTCGTTCATTCATTCATTCATTCATTCATTCATTCATTCATTCATTCATTCATTCTTTCTTTCTTTCTTTTTCTTCCTCGGCAGCATGACTAACACGACAAGGCATCAAATGGCAGAGAAGACTTGATAAGCTGAGAGAAAGTCATTACAGGCTGAGAGAATGTCATGATAGGCTAAGAGAAAGGCATCACAGACTAAGAGAATGACATGATAGATAGAGAGAAGGATATGATAAGCCGAGAGAAAGACATGAAATGCGGAGAGAATGTCATGGTAGGCAAATAGAAAGTCATAATAGGCTGAGAGATAGACATCATAGGCTGAGAGAAAGGCATCATAGGCTGAGAGATAGACATCATAGGCTGAGAGAAAGGCATCATAGGCTGAGAGATAGACATCATAGGCTGAGAGAAAGGCATCATAGGCTGAGAGATAGACATCATAGGCTGAGAGAAAGGCAAGGTAGGCTGTGAGAACGTCATGATAGGTTGACAGAAAGATATGATAAGCTGAGAGAAAGCCATAATAGGCTGAATGAAAGTCGTGATATGCTGAGAGAAAAACATGGTAGGCTGAGAGACACGCGCGATAGGCTGAGAGAAAGATATGATAGGTTGAGAGAAAGACATGATAGGTTGAGAGGAAGACATAATAGGTTGAGAGAAAGATATGATAGGTTGAGAGAAAGACATGATAGGTTGAGAGGAAGACATGATAGGTTGAGAGGAAGACATGATAGGTTGAGAGGAAGACATAATAGGTTGAGAGAAAGATATGATAGGTTGAGAGAAAGACATGATAGGTTGAGAGGAAGACATGATAGGTTGAGAGGAAGACATGACAGGCTGTAAGACACACTTGATAGACTGAGAGAGAGAGAGAGAGAGAGAGAGAGAGAGAGAGAGAGAGAGAGAGAGAGAGCGAGATGCTAGTCCAAGAGAAATACCTCTGTTGTCACTGAAGACCGAACAGCTTAAGTCCAGATAACATGATTACTAAACAATTAAAGAAAAATGGTGTCAAGCAAGGATAATATGCACGGGGCTTGAATTCCCAGTTGTGACCGCTTGCATTAGCGATTTTGACCAGTTGCCAAAATGACGAGCTGATTCAACACACTCTGATGAAAACGCCAGATCTGATTCAATACACTCTGATGAAAACACTAGGTCTGATTCAACATATTATTCCACACTGGGTGCGTCTCAACACAGTTGACGAAACGGAATCGGATTCGAGTGAATGTGTGTCAGGAAACATGTATGACATAGTACACTGTGCTAAAGTAGACTGACTCAACACAGTCTGTCAAAAACTGAGTCTGATAGGGTACACAGTGCTGAAAGAGATCCGACACATTGTTCAAATTGGAATAATGAAGACTCAAACAATAGACTGCACAATGTATTACCTTATCATATTTCGATGTATCTCTCAAGGTACATGCTACAGATATACATTTGCACATTTAATGAAGTAGCGTCATGAATCATTTCAACCCAAATGAACAAAATACAGAAAACACTTTGACATATGTTTCAATGCCACCACGGTGCGTGTACAGTATCTATCATGTCTCTCTGCTGACCTATTCGTGGTTTATCCGAGTGATTAGCAGACGCCTCGGTATGTCTTCATAAAATGTGCTTATTTCAAGTGAGAGATACCCAGAGATAGATACATGGCAACTATACTTATCATTACCCAGAGATAGACACACGGCAACCATACATCTTTCAATCCAGAGATTGATACACGACAACTATACTTCTCATTACCCAGAGATTGATACACGACAACTATACTTCTCATTACCCAGAGATTGATACACGACAACTATACATCTCATTACTCAGTGGTAGACACATGGCAACAATAATATCATTACCTAGATAGAGCCGGTCAGAGATGAATTTTAAGGCACTCCTGACAAGACAGCTCAATGACCTGAACCTCAGTGGTAGACACATGGCAACAATAATATCATTACCTAGATAGAGCCGGTCAGAGATGAATTTTAAGGCACTCCTGACAAGACAGCTCAATGACCCGAACCTTCTGTCAGAGGGAGCCGTCCTGTCTCACACACGAAATCAGATGCAAGACCATCTTAACCAGTGTTTCCCAACCTTTTTTGTGCCATGCCCCACTTAAGCCTTTCTAAAATTCATATTGCCCCCCTCCCCCGCCCCACGCCCCCCCCCCCCTCAACATATACATTATTTTTAATATTCAAAAATTGAAATGTTCACTAAAGAAACTTGAATGATAGGTTTTAGGAAGAAATCACTAGGTAATTATTGAGCAAACACAGTAAGTAAATTTTCAAAACATATAATGGAGAACTGAAATTTAAGTACAAAATAATTTTAATGAAAGATTTTTCTATATTATTTTAATTATTAGTAATTATTTATTATTTAAATTTAGTGAGATCCTTGCGCTTGATGCTTGCTGCAAAGAGATTTTACGTCAGGTTCCAATTTAGTTAACTTCAGTCTCAAGTCTCCCCGTTTTGTTATATTCAGCCGATTTCTTCCATTTTCGAATTGCCCCCCTTAAACAGTCAAATTGCCCCCCTGTGGGGCGTGGGCCCCACGTTGGGAAACACTGATCTAAACACATTGGATGCGATGTCACCACTATTAGTTGTGACAAGAACACATTGGATGCGATGTCACCACTATTAGTTGTGACAAGAACACATTGGATGCGATGTCACACCATTTGTTGTGACAAGAACACATTGGATGCGATGTCACACCATTTGTTGTGACAAGAACACATTGGATGCGATGTCACACCATTTGTTGTGACAAGAACACATTGGATGCGATGTCACCACTATTAGTTGTGACAAGAACACATTGGATGCGATGTCACGCCATTAGTTTTGACAAAAACACATTGGATGCGATGTCACCACTATTAGTTGTGACAAGACAAAGATAATGAGATGACATCAAGCAAATGATCACCCGATGCCTCCGGTGAAACTTCGCTTCAACTCACGGAATCATACACATATTTAGGTAGTAATATCAGGCAGTAATGGGCGAACAGATGAAGATATCAACATAATATTACATAAGGCAAGGGCAACTTTAACAACACTAGGGAATATGTGGAAGTCTAAAGTAATTAAACGTAACAGCAAACTTAGAATATGTATTTCTAACTTTCATAATAACACTGTATGGACAAACAAGATGAAGAGCGACCAGAGCGACTAATAATAAACTACAAACATTCATTAATTATTGCCAGTACAAAGTAGAAGAGCTAAAATGGTACAACAGAATCACCAGGAGCTCATGTTGGGAACAAAACATACTACGGAACCAAGAGATGAAGAAAAGCCCGCTGGAGCTAGACAGGGCAAACATTGAGAACATCTCAGAATGGCATAAATAGAACAGGACAAACATTGAGAAAATCTCAGAATAGCATAAATAGAACAGGACAAACATTGAGAAAATCTCAGAATGGCATAAATAGAACAGGACAAACATTGAGAACATCTCAGAATGGCATAAATAGAACAGGACAAACATTGAGAACATCTGAGAATGGCATAAATAGAACAGGACAAACATTGAGAACATCTCAGAATGGCATAAATAGAACAGGACAAACATTGAGAACATCTCAGAATGGCATAAATAGAACAGGACAAACATTGAGAACATCTCAGAATGGCATAAATAGAACAGGACAAACATTGAGAAAATCTCAGAATGACATAAATAGAACAGGACAAACATTGAGAACATCTCAGAATGGCATAAATAGAACAGGTCAAACATTCAGAACATCTCACAATGGCATAAATAGAACAGGACAAACATTGAGAACATCTCAGAATGGCATAAATAGAACAGGACAAACATTGCAAACATCTGTGGATAGTGTAACTAGAACAGGACAAACATTGAGAACATCTCAGAATGGCATAAATAGAACAGGACAAACATTGAGAACATCTCAGAATGGCATAAATAGAACAGGACAAACATTGAGAACATCTCAGAATGGCATAAATAGAACAGGACAAACATTGAGAACATCTCAGAATGGCATAAATAGAACAGGTCAAACATTGAGAACATCTGAGGATAGCGTAACTAGAACAGGGCAAACATTGAGAACATCTCAGAATGGCATAAATAGAACAGGACAAACATTGAGAACATCTCAGAATGGCATAAATAGAACAGGACAAACATTGAGAACATCTCAGAATAGCATAAATAGAACAGGACAAACATTGAGAACATCTCAGAATGGCATAAATAGAACAGGTCAAACATTGAGAACATCTCAGAATAGCATAAATAGAACAGGACAAACATTGAGAACATCTCAGAATAGCATAAATAGAACAAGACAAACATTGAGAACATCTCAGAATAGCATAAATAGAACAGGTCAAACATTGAGAACATCTCAGAATGGCATAAATAGAACAGGACAAACATTGAGAACATCTGAGGATAGTGTAACTAGAACAGGGCAAACATTGAGAACATCTCAGAATGGCATAAATAGAACAGGACAAACATTGAGAACATCTCAGAATGGCATAAATAGAACAGGACAAACATTGAGAACATCTCAGAATAGCATAAATAGAACAGGTCAAACATTGAGAACATCTCAGAATGGCATAAATAGAACAGGACAAACATTGAGAACATCTGTGGATAGTGTAACTAGAACAGGGCAAACATTGAGAACATCTGAGGATAGTGTAACTAGAACAGGGCAAACATTGAGAACATCTGAGGATAGCGTAACTAGAACAGGGCAAACATTGAGAACATCTCAGAATGGCATAAATAGAACAGGTCAAACATTGAGAACATCTCAGAATGGCATAAATAGTCAAGGACAAACATTGAGAACATCTGTGGATAGTGTAACTAGAACAGAGCAAACATTCAGAACATTTGTGGATAGTGTAACTAGAACAGGACAAACATTGAGAACATCTGTGGATAGTGTAACTAGAACAGGGCAAACATTGAGAACATCTCAGAATGGCATAAATAGAACAGGACAAACATTGAGAACATCTGTGGATAGTGTAACTAGAACAGGACAAACATTGAGAACATCTGTGGATAGTGTAACTAGAACAGGACAAACATTGAGAACATCTGTGGATAGTATAACTAGAACAGGACAAACATTGAGAACATCTCAGAATGGCATAAATAGAACAGGACAAACATTGAGAACATCTCAGAATGGCATAAATAGAACAGGACAAACATTGAGAACATCTCAGAATAGCATAAATAGAACAGGTCAAACATTGAGAACATCTCAGAATGGCATAAATAGAACAGGTCAAACATTGAGAACATCTCAGAATAGCATAAATAGAACAGGACAAACATTGAGAACATCTCAGAATAGCATAAATAGAACAGGACAAACATTGAGAACATCTCAGAATAGCATAAATAGAACAGGTCAAACATTGAGAACATCTCAGAATGGCATAAATAGAACAGGACAAACATTGAGAACATCTGAGGATAGTGTAACTAGAACAGGGCAAACATTGAGAACATCTGAGGATAGCGTAACTAGAACAGGGCAAACATTGAGAACATCTCAGAATGGCATAAATAGAACAGGACAAACATTGAGAACATCTCAGAATGGCATAAATAGAACAGGACAAACATTGAGAACATCTCAGAATAGCATAAATAGAACAGGTCAAACATTGAGATCATCTCAGAATGGCATAAATAGAACAGGACAAACATTGAGAACATCTGTGGATAGTGTAACTAGAACAGGGCAAACATTGAGAACATCTGAGGATAGTGTAACTAGAACAGGGCAAACATTGAGAACATCTGAGGATAGCGTAACTAGAACAGGGCAAACATTGAGAACATCTCAGAATGGCATAAATAGAACAGGTCAAACATTGAGAACATCTCAGAATGGCATAAATAGTCAAGGACAAACATTGAGAACATCTGTGGATAGTGTAACTAGAACAGAGCAAACATTCAGAACATTTGTGGATAGTGTAACTAGAACAGGACAAACATTGAGAACATCTGTGGATAGTGTAACTAGAACAGGGCAAACATTGAGAACATCTCAGAATGGCATAAATAGAACAGGACAAACATTGAGAACATCTGTGGATAGTGTAACTAGAACAGGACAAACATTGAGAACATCTGTGGATAGTGTAACTAGAACAGGACAAACATTGAGAACATCTGTGGATAGTATAACTAGAACAGGACAAACATTGAGAACATCTCAGAATGGCATAAATAGAACAGGACAAACATTGAGAACATCTGTGGATAGTGTAACTAGAACATCTGTGGATAGTGTAACTAGAACATCTGTGGATAGTGTAACTAGAACAAATGTGGATAGTGTAACTAGAACAGGGCAAACATTGAGAACATCTGTGGATAGTGTAACTAGAACAGGACAAACATTGAGAACATCTGTGGATAGTGTAATTAGAACATCTGTGGATAGTGTATCTAGAACAGGGCAAACATTGAGAACATCTTTGGATAGTGTAACTAGAACAGGACAAACATTGAGAACATTTGTGGATAGTGTAACTAGAACAGGACAAACATTGAGAACATTTGTGGATAGTGTAACTAGAACAGGACAAACATTGAGAACATTTGTGGATAGTGTAACTAGAACAGGACAAACATTGAGAACATATGTGGATAGTGTAACTAGAACAGGACAAACATTGAGAACATCTGTGGATAGTGTAACTAGAACATCTGTAGATAGTGTAACTAGAACATCTGTGGATAGTGTAAATAGAACAGGTCAAACATTGAGAACATGTGTGGATAGTGTAACTAGAACAGGACAAACATTGAGAACATCTGTGAACATCTGTGGATAGTGTAACTAGAACATCTGTGGATAGTGTAACTAGAACATCTGTGGATAGTGTAACTAGAACAGGGCAAACACTGAGAACATCTGTGGATAGTGTATCTAGAACAGGACAAACATTTAGAACATATGTGGATAGTGTAACTAGAACAGGACAAACATTGAGAACATCTGTGGATAGTGTAACTAGAACAGGACAAACATTGAGAATATCTGTGGATAGTGTAATTAGAACAGGACAAACATTGAAAACATCTTTGGATAGTGTAACTAGAACAGGGAAAACATTCAGAACATCTGTGGATAGTGTAACTAAAACAGCCTTCGTCTGGAATCCACTGAGCTAAAGAAAAATATTAAAATCCAAAAATATCCAAAGAAGAGTGGTAGGGACAGAAGATAAAAAAGTATGAGTACAATTATGCTGGGTTGGGAGATGTGAGTGGATATATTAGTCAGACAGACAGACAAACATTAGTCAGACAGACAGACAAACAGACAGCTGGGTATGTAAACAAGATGGTGGGACATTTCTTCGTCCCGTAAAATGGAACGTGTTTTTTCCGAAATGTGTATGGATTAAGTGTTTTTTCGTGGTGAAATGGAGTTCGGACCGTGCAACGGAGTTCGTGCACGCGCGCCCGGACTTCTTTCGGCGTATCATCGGCGCCCGGTGGCGATAGTTAAGCCTAAAATCACGACCAGACGACCAGCAAGGACACAACGTGGTAAGAGGGCGGGTGCGCGCAGAAGGCGTTTAAAGTGTGACAGGATGGGTATCGGAAACGTTCGAGTACTGTACTGGAACTGTGCATCATTTAGTCAACGCCGACCCATTCTTGAAAAACTACTCTACGGAAACGATATTGTAGTCTTACAAGAAACACAGCTCGGCGACGGAACTGTCAATGTCGCAGGATTTCAGGGATTCTTTAACAGGCGGCACCTCGGACAGGCCATTCTGGTCCGCGACAACATACTAGTGTCTGAGATCGATATGTCTTCCTGGAATAGTGATGCCCTGCAAGTGCAGGCATTAAGAATAATGACACCAGTGCAGCTTGTAATCGTGAACGTTTATGCGCGAAATGGGAAGGTCGACGTGCGACAATGGCAGAGTTTGTTCGATATGGATGAAAGGCATATCATCTACTGTGGGGACTTCAATGCCAGAGGCAGTCAATGGGGGAATTGCATCACCAATAGACAGGGAGAAGATCTGGAAGACGCCCTGGCATCTGCTGCCCTAATCTGTCTGATTGATGGGAAGGTCACTAGAATAGCCACTCGACCAGGTGACTCTGACAGCGTCATTGACTTGGCTCTGGTGACGCCCACCATTGCACCAAGGTGCCGGTGGGGCACACTGGGATACCACGATAGTGACCACTACCCTTGTGTCATCCTGATCAAGAAAGGCGGGGCCATGAGTCAAAGAAACAAGACAAATGCCTTCCCGTACGACAACACTGGTCAAGACGCCATAAGCAAGATCAGAAGAAGAAAACTAACTTCCTCCCGCAGGAGACAAGAAAGATGGTTGCAGCCACATGGTGGAATGGAGAGGTCGAGAAGGCATGGCTGGGAAAGAGGCAGGCTGTCAAAGACTGCCAAAAGGCCAGAAAGGCTAACATGCCACAGGTTGAGTTGGCGAACCTGAAGACTGAGGTCGATAGGACGACAACTTTATTCAAATCCTGCGCCAAACAGGCCAAGGCCGAGAAATGGGACGAGTTCTGCAGGAAGGTGTGCTCCGAGCGATCTCTTACGACATTCTGGCGCCTCCACAAGAGCATGAACGGTGCTGCACAGCGTAGGGGTATTCCAGACTTTCAAGGCACAGACCTCGCATGGAAAAAGTCGGATGCGGATAAAGGTAAGGCCCTTCTTGCACGCTACATAGAACAGACTGACCAGAAAGACGAGCCCGCCAGACAGAGGACCACAACGACACTCTCTCAATTGTGCGAGGGGGTCGGGACAGACGAAGAATGGACAATCACAGCTGAGATATTGCGTGCGATGCTCAAGAAATCACCTAACACCGCCCCAGGCCCAGACGGCATCCGATATGGTGACCTACTGGTGATATCAGATGATGACATGGAAGAACTGGCCAGAGAATTCAACACCAGTATCCAGAGGGGTCAGGTCAAAAAAGAATGGCTACACAGCTACTTGCTGCCGCTGCCAAAACCGAACAAAGACCATTCCAAGATAAGCGGCTACAGAATCATTACGATGCAGAATACTGTTGGCAAGCTACTGGAGAAAATTGTAGCACACAGACTTGCTTGGGAGTTGGAACAGCTCGGCTGCTTCCCGCCCACACTTGGAGGATACAGACGTAACAAAGAGTCATGGCTGAATGCGGCGGTCTTTGCTCAAGATGTTTACGAAGGATTTCAGGTCAGAGAAGAGACATGTGCGGCCGCCATAGACTTAGAGGACGCATATAACAGAGTATCTTTCGAGCACTTGATGCAAACCCTCCTCAGACTGAAAGTGCACCCTCACCTTGTACGATGGATAGCTGCAGTTCTGCTCCATAGGAAGGTGGTGCTAAGATGCGGGAGTTGGTCTTCTGAGCCGACAACGATATGTCCAGGATTGCCGCAGGGTTCACCACTGTCACCAGTACTATTCAACGTGTATACGGTGCCGATCACTGAACAACAGTTGGACAGGAGGGGTAGGACTCTGCCATTCGTTGACGACATCCTCGTGTATCGACAGGGTCGAGATAGACAGGCGGTTGCCAATGATATGCAGGGCGAACTAGATCGAATTTCCTCATGGTGTGCTGGTGCCGATGCCCTTGTCAACCCTGCAAAGGCAACGGTTACATGGTTCTCACTAAACAACCATATTGTGAAAACAGACCTGCCGGCAGTAAGAATGGATGGGAGCAGTTTGAGTAGAACCCAGTCAATGACATATCTTGGCGTGAGGCTTGATCGTAGCCTGTCCTTCAGAGATCATGTCGATTATGTCATAACGAAGGCTCGGAAAGGTTTGTCAGCAATGAGAGTCATGGCGACTGCCAATATCGAGCAAAGACTGCTAATACTTCTGTTCCAAGGACTTGTGCTTTCACGCATCGAGTATGCCATGGCCATCCTCACAGTCAACCCTACACAGATTGGAAGACTTGAAAAGGTACAAAACGAAGCCATGCGCATCATTTTGGGCTGCACGAGAGACACCAGCTGTGTAGCAATGAGATACCCCCTTGACTTCCCGACAATGGAACACAGGATCAAGATCTGGAGAGCTCGTGCATACTTAAAAATAAGTGCAGATGAGCAGCACCCTCTGCATGACGCTATATTCAGAGAAAAGGGTGACAGGCTAAAGAGGGGCAAATCATGGATGGGTCGGGCGGAAGATGTCGTCAGACAGGTCTGCAGTTTTACCAGTATCAACCCCGGCAAGGAATGGGTGCCGATGCCTCCAGCTTTTAAGTGCACTTTCTCCTGCATTATCACACTCGACAGACGGTGCAGAGAGCAGAACCCTGGCGCTGTCAATGCAGAGGTTAACGCGCTCATCTATGAACACTCAGATAGCCCCGAAGTGCTCATCTATACAGATGGATCTGTGGTAAAGCAGCAGAGAAGTGCGTGGGCATTTACAGCCCGTTCAGCGGGCCGAACCGTTCAAGAATCCAGTGGTGCCCACTCTATGACCACGAGCAGCATGACGATGGAGGTGATGGCAGTTACACAGGCTTTCATATGGCTGGAATCACAGCATTATGCCAACGTGTGTGTACTAAGTGATTCAATGAGCATGATTCAGAAGGTCAAAGCTGGATCTGTACGTAGACAGTGGACTGAATCGCTGAGGAAGTCTGTTGTCCGTAAAGTCACCTTCATCTTCGTCCCGGGACATGCGGGAGTCGAGGGAAATGAACGAGCTGACAAACTGGCTGGCTCTGCACCCCCTGTAGATGGCCAGCCCATGGATCGTGTCGATGTTATTAGCGTCCTTAAAGATATGGCGAGAACAGAGGACTTTGACGTCAGTGATTCCACATCGTTGTCCAGGATGAAAGACCTTGGAGTAAGAATCGGCACAGCCAGACGCGAGAGGTACATCGGGAAAACAAAGCGCCTCGTCAACCAACAAAGAACTGGCACTATTAGCCACCGGACGCTGATGCATATGCTGGGGGGAGGGGGAAGGATCTGAGCACCTATGGACATGTCCGGAGTGCAATGAAGATACCCCAACTGATAATTGATAACTGATAACGGAAGCAGGTGGGTGCTGGGTTGGGTGATGTGAGTGGATATATTTGTCAGACAGACAGACAGACAGACAGACAGACAGACAGACAGACAGACAGACAGACAGACAGACAGACAGACAGACAGACAGCTGGGTATGTAAGGAAACAGGTGGGTGCTGGGTTGGGTGATGTGAGTGGATATATTAGTCAGACAGACAGACAGACAGACAGACAGACAGACAGACAGACAGACAGACAGACAGACAGACAGACAGCTGGGTATGTAAGGAAACAGGTGGGTGGGTGGGCAAGTACGTATAGGAAGTTAGGTAGGCAGGTGGTTGTCTGGTTAGGTAGGTTGGTAGGTACAAACCGTACAGTTAAAGGGGTGTAGGATTATTTAAGAGATGAAGAATAGTCGTTACAAACCCGTCACTATAGTAGTAGAACTGGACGACACAATGTATGTTATGATCAGATAAATACGTGTTTGTCATTGCGTCCTAACTGAGTGATTCCGTGATGTTTATGTGACATATGTCTTCTCTGTGAAAGGGAAGAGGACAGGAGAGTGACTCAGAGGCTCCAGCAGGCAGCACTCAAGCTGTTGGCGATCCAACAGAGATGTAGGAAAGCCAACGACAATCTGAGCAACGATTCTGCCGTCCACACCATCTCCGAGGATGATGCTACATTGGATGACGTCACAGTAACCAGGTATGTGCGGTCAGTGTGAGTTCTACGTGTGACATTTGACCAACAAACAGAATACACGTCATATCATAACAAGCTCACGGATATACGGGTAGATAACTATGGATGACAGAGTTTATATTATAATAAAATATATGGGTAGCCGACACAGTTTACATTACAGTAAAATATATGGGTAGCCGACACAGTTTACATTACTGTAAAATATATGGTCCTCTAAAAGTACTGGAGAGTTTTGGTCATAGACCTCCCCGTGGTAGAGGATGGAAACACACCACGGTGTGGCTAACACAGCTCTGGGGACCGAGTATCCACCGGAATAAGTGGACAACTCTGCAACTGAGCAGAGCAGGGCACTCACTTGTCCTTACGGTCGGAAATGGCTGTCAAAGGCAGAGGTAAAAAGACCACCGTGTGGATGTGGAAGGCAAGGGGAAACCACCACACTATCTTCCCAAGACTTCATGGCAAAACATATATCAGAGTTAGTGAACGACGTTAATGGCTGTCTTAGGACATCCTCGTCCGGTATGGACAGTCATGAGCCACAGGTGACACCAGACCGTCATCCAGCTACTGATGGCAAAATCATAACTCAAATAAATAAATTTAGAGTAGGAACATGGAATGTTAGGACATTAAATGAGCTAGGAAAGTTGACCAATGTTCTAAGAGAGATGGATAGCATGAAAATGAATATACTAGGCGTTAGTGAGATGAGATGGAAGGGATCGGGCAAAATTATAGCTGACAATCACACAATAATTTATTCTGGAGGGGATACACATGAAAAAGGTGTAGCAATAATATTAGACGAAAAAACAGCCAAGTCAATTAATGGATACTGGTGTATTTCAGATAGAGTAGTTATGGTAAAAATCAAAGGCAAACTAATAGACATAAATATTATACAGGTATATGCACCAACAACAAGCAGTAGTGATGAAGAAATACAACACTTTTACGACGAAATAGAAATGGTGATGGCTCAAATTGGATCACAAGAAATAAAAATAATACTTGGTGATTTTAATGCAAAAGTAGGAAAGGGGAAAATGGAGGATGTAGTGGGGAATTATGGTTTAGGTACAAGAAATGAAAGAGGGGAAAAGCTAATAGAATGGGCAAATATCAATGATATGATAATTGGAAACACGTGGTTTAAACACCATAAAAGACGACTGTACACATGGAAAAGCCCTGATAAGAAAATACGCAACCAAATTGACTACATACTAATTAATAAAAGATATAGAAATGCTTTAATTAATGTAAAGACAATGCCTGGTGCTGACTGTAATAGTGATCATGTACCACTATGTGGACAAATAAAAGTAAGATTAAAGAGAGGGAAAAAAATGGTTAAGAACATGAGACTTAATAAAGAGGTTCTGAAAATAGATAAAGAACTGCAAGAACAATACAGAGTGACTGTGAAAAATAGGTACAATGCGATAGCTAAAATACAGAATATAAATGAACAATGGGAAATGTTAAGGGACTCCATTCATCAAACTAGCAAAGAAGTATTCCCGGAGAGAGGCAAAATAGCTAAGAAAAAATGGATGAATGAAGAAATCTTAAAACTGATGGATAAAAGAAAACAGAGTAAAAATGACAAACGAGAATACGATAAGATAAATAAAGAAATAAAAGATAAATGTGGGAAGGCTAAAGAAAGTTGGTTAAACGAGCAATGCAAAAAAATTGAATTAAATTCCATTAATGATACAAAAAATATGTACAGACAAATCAGTGAGCTTACAGGAAGAAAAATAAGAGTAAATACAGGGTGTTTGAAATCAAAAACAGGAAAGATATTATTAGAGGAAGGTGCTATAATGAAGAGGTGGAATGAGTATATAAGAGAATTATATGACGGAGAAAGGGAAGAATTAACAGAAGATAGTAACTTAGAAGGTCCACCTATTCTGAAAGAAGAAGTCGCTGACGCTATGAAACGAATGAATAAAGGAAAAACAGCTGGGCCAGATGAAATCACAATAGAAGAATTAGAAGTGTTGGGAGAATTTGGAGTAGATATATTAACCAAAATGTTGAATGATATTTACAGTAGTGGATATTTACCCAGTGATATGCTGAAATCTGTATTTATAGCTATACCAAAAAGACCAGGAGCAATTGATTGTGAAGATTTTCGTACAATTAACCTCATAAACCATATCACTAAGCTTCTACTCAGAATCATAATGAGAAGAAACAAAAAGAAAATACAAATGGAAATTAGTGAAGAACAGTATGGATTTGTGGAAGGAAAGGGCACAAACAATGCAATTTATACATTACGGACACTAATAGAAAGGTCAATAGAGAAACAGAGAGACATATATTTGTGCTTCATAGATTATACTAAGGCATTTGATAAAGTAAAACATGATGAACTGATTAAAATGTTGGAAGATATCAACATTGATGGAAAAGATTTAAGAATAATAAAGAATGTTTACTGGAACCAAGTAGCAGCAATTAAAATGGGAAATAAAGAGGATAGTTACGAAAAGATAAAGCTAGGAGTACGACAGGGGTGTGTCTTGTCACCAGATCTTTTCTCCCTGTATAGCGAAGTAATAATGAGAGAGATCAAAGAGATGACAGGAATACTAGTTGGAGGTTATAGTATAAATAATATACGCTATGCAGATGACACAGTATTGGTGGCGGATAATTCAACAGACCTACAGCAATTATTAGACGTTGTAGTAACAGAGAGTGCAAGGAAAGGACTCTCCTTGATTATCAAGAAAACAGTAACAATGGTAATATCAAAGAAAATGGAGACACTCAAATGTGACATAGAAATAGAAGGAAAAATCCTTAACCAAGTGGATAATTTTAGATACCTAGGGGCATTTATAATATCAGATGGAAGATGTACAACAGAGATTAGGAGCAGAATAGGGCAGGCAAAAGCCGCATTTCAGAAAATGAAGAGTATCTTGTGCAATAAGTCACTATCACTGAATGTAAGAAAGAGAGTGCTGAAATGCTATGTAGAACCAGTTTTGCTGTATGGCAGTGAATCTTGGAATGTAAATGAACAAAGTAAGAAGAAATTAGAAGCAACAGAGATGTGGTTCCTGGGACGAATGTTGCGAATTCCTTGGACTGCCAGAGTAACTAACGATGACTGCCTGAAACAGGCTAATGAAACTAGAACATTATATACAACAATAAGACAGAGACAAACATCTTTCTTCGGTCACGTGATGAGAAGAGAGGCATTGGAGAACATCGTAACAACTGGAAAGATCGAGGGGAAGAGAGGCAGAGGCAGACCAAGAGAAATGATGCTGGATGGATTGAGACGGTGGCATGGAGGAATATCAGCAGCAGAGTTGATCCAGAAAACCAAAGACCAATTTACATTATAGTAAAATATATGGGTAGCTGACACAATTTACATTAAAGAAAAATATATGGGTAGCTGACACAATTTACATTGTAGTAAAATATATGGGTAGCTGACACAATTTACATTATAGTAAAATATATGGGTAGCTGACACAATTTACAATATAGTAAAATATATGGGTAGCTGATACAATTTACATTATAGTAAAATATATGGGTAGCTGACACAATTTACATTATAGTAAAATATATGGGTAGCCGACACAATTTACATTACAGTAAAATATATGGGTAGCTGACACAATTTACATTATAGTAAAATATATGGGTAGCCGACACAGTTTACATTACAGTAAAATATATGGGTAGCCGACACAGTTGACATTACAGTAAAATATATGGGTAGCTGACACAGTTTACATTATAGTAAAATATATGGGTAGCCGACACAATTTATAGTAAAATATATGGGTAGCTGACACAATTTATAGTAAAATATATGGGTAGCCGACACAGTTTACATTACAGTAAAATGTATGGGTAGCCGACACAATTTATAGTAAAATATATGGATAGCCGACACTGGTTACATTATAGTAAAATATGTGGTTAGTAGAGACTGAGTATTTACATTAAAGTAAAATCAGTAATTTTCTGACACTAATTACATTGTAGTCAAATAATTGGAACAAATGGGACATAACAGAGAACATTATTTTCGCCTAAACCAGCTCCATTTGAGGACAAACTCTTTGGACACTCAGTGTCGACTAACCACATATTTTACTATAAACAGTAAGTGTCGACTAACCACATATTTTACTATAAACAGTAAGTGTCGACTAACCACATATTTTACTATAATGTAAACAGTAAGTGTCGACTAACCACATATTTTACTATAATGTAAACAGTAAGTGTCGACTAACCACATATTTTACTATAATGTAAACAGTAAGTGTCGACTAACCACATATTTTACTATAATGTAAACAGTAAGTGTCGACTAACCACATATTTTACTATAAACAGTAAGTGTCGACTAACCACATATTTTACTATAATGTAAACAGTAAGTGTCGACTAACCACATATTTTACTATAATGTAAACAGTAAGTGTCGACTAACCACATATTTTACTATAATGTAAACAGTAAGTGTCGACTAATCAGATATTTTAGTATAATATAAACACCCAGTGACAAAAACCCATCTATTTTACTATAATGCACGCATCAGCACTAAGTGTCGGCCACCGTCGTGATTTTAATATTTATAGGCAAGAGATTCACCCCTCTGGGTCGTCCCCTCTCCATGTATACTTTAAATATTATGTTGCTGATCAACATCAAGTGTCGTGACGACTGGCGTAGGCGTTCATGACTCTCCACAGATCTCGGTCTTTGGTTTCCTGGATCAACTCCGCCGTTGATATTCCTGCATGCCACCGTCGCAATACATCCAGCATCATTTCTCGTGGTCTGCCTCTGCCTCTCTTCCCCTCGATCTTTTTAGTTGTCACGATGTTCTCCAGCGCCTCTCTTTTCATCACATGACAAAAACAAGCTGTTTGTCTCTTTCTTATTGTTGTATATAATGTTCTAGTTACGTTAGCCTCTTGAAGGCAGTCGTTGTTAGTTACTTTGGCAGTTCGTAGGCGTCTGTTGAATATATAACATACTCAGGAGTCTAGTTGTTAATTATCATCCGTGGACACTAATACGTAGCACAATGTGTTTGCTCTATTTCAGCTAAAAGACTCATTCGTTATACGTGCATTGCTTTCATTTACGTGAAAGCACCGGGATTTTTTCACGTGTACTTCTAGTAGCAACATTTACCCTGGTCTCTGGGTAGTGAGATCGGACGCCCGTGCGTATTGCTGCACACGTAAAAAAAATCCCTTGGCAGTTGGAAATCGAAATAGAGTAGCCTAACGGCGCTGCCCGGGCAAAATTTGGAGTTAAAAAATCTACCCAAAGTATTTCAGGATCCTCACTGGTGCTACGGAGTTCGTGCACTGAGCTGAGATTCTCCGGAGTCAGGCTTGAGTTAGGAGTAGAACGGAGCACGTATGGGTTACACCCGTGTGCCGTGATGTTGATCCATCGACTAAACTAAACTAAGCTAAACTATGTGAAACCAGTTCTGTCATATGCATTTGACATAGGTGAAGCAAGATATGCCAGGCACTAAATATATTGCTTGTGTCTCCATTATTCAAAGTGACAACGGGAAGACATTGTTGTAAATAAGTGTCTTTGTTTTCTATCTGTCTCGTCTCCAGTGCTCACTCTCGGACGTACAAATCAGATGGAGTGCACTTTGTACAAATACAGCAAGGGGTGCACGACTTCTCTCTAGTGTATCGATCGAAAAGTCTTGATGAGCAAGAAATGGTATTTGAATACGATGTTTGATTACGATGTTTAATAAAGTACAAGATATGGTATTTGAACACGATGTTTGAATTCATCCATCATTTGCCATGCCGATAAGCATGGGCGGTCATGTTTTACCAACTCACTCGATCACCAGAGTCGTGGATCAGCTCCGTGTTCCTGTCTCGACCATGCCACGTGGCCAAGCCATCCAGGTATTTAATTCTTGGTATTCCCTTTGGTCTCCTCTCTTCTATCTTGCCAGTTGTCACCAAGTTCTCCAATTCATTTCTTCTCATAATATGACCAAACAATGTTAACTGTCTACGTCTAATAACTCTAATCAGTTCACGATCTTCATTTGTTTCTTGAAGGATTTGTTCTTTGGTTTTTCTGTCTGTCCATGGTATTCTTTGCATTTTCCTCATAAACCAAATTTCCACAGCCATCAGCTGTTTTTCAGCTTGACTGCTCATTGTCCACGCTTCACATCCATACAAAAGTACAGGTTCTATGTAGCACTTTAATACTTTTTCTCGTTTCAATTGATATCTTTTTATTGGTCAGTATGTTTTTCATCTTGCAAAAGGCTACCTTCTTGTTCTAACCTCTTCAAGGCATCTCCCATCAGATGTTATGACTGTTCCGAGATAGCTGTACCGATTCACATGTTTAAGAATATTCCCATTTACCCGTATATTACATTGTGGTATTTCTTCCTTCCTAGTGACGACCATAATCTGTGTCTTTAATAACGTACAAGATATTGTATTTGAACACGATGTTTGAATACGATGTTTAATAATGTACAAGATGTCGTATTTGAATATGATTTTATATAATTAAAATGTCATGTGGCGTAAAGTTGAAGAATATAATGAATGCACTTATCTGATCTCATGTCTTCAAGTGATTATGCATTTGTCCGAACACAGATGCGGTTTTTTATGGCGCAAGATGCATAGAGAGGGAAAGGAATGGTTGGGAACAACCATCATGGTTAACTGCAGCATTATAGAGAGAGACAGAGAGACTGAGTCAGCAAACGAGAATCTATTGCGCAACTGCAGACGCAACACATAGTCTCTTGGAACGTCTAGATCAGTGGTTCTCAACCTTTTTTGGCCCGTGCCCCCCTTAACCATATTTTCAGAATGTCATCCCCCCCCCCCATTTTTTTCATATTTCCTACCTAAAAATTTGACCCAGTGCCCCCCTTCACCATATTTTCAGAATGTCATCCCCCCCCCTTTCGTATTTCCTACCTAAAAATCCCGCCCCAGCCCCTACACAGTATACGTAATAATGGAAGCTAAATTTAATAGCACATACTAAAACAAGTCTAGACGTCCACATAAAACATAATTTGAGGGTCTAGTTACCTTATAAATTGAATATTAGAAGGGTGAGACGTACAGAACCGTACAGTATGAAGGGAAAAACAATTTCAAGTAATTGGTTCTTGTATTAACGCGATCTTGAAATAATCGTAATTCCCCCCCCCCCCCTGGAAACCATAAAATTTCCCTGGGAGGGGGGGGGGGAATTCCCCACCGGTTGAGAACCACTGGTCTAGATGGTTCGGTTGATGGAACGCTAAATATGTTCATTCCATTTTGGCAAGGTATTTTCCCCGCTTTTTCAAAGAAGATTTGTAAATAAATGTGGTAGCTGGTCTTCAGAATCAACAGTAATAGGGCGTGGCCTTCGCCCGGATCACCAATATCTCCGGGTGTCACGATAGATATCAGCTGTGGCAGATGACGACCTTCGGCCGGGATCACCAATATCTCCGGGTGTGGCAGATGACGACCAGTGGCAAGACTTTGTCCTGTGTGGATGACGCGCTGGTACATCGACAGGAAATACATTTAGAGCACATTGTAAGGAAGCTACGTGTGATGCCCACCTCAATGGCCAGTCCGGCAAAGACTACTTTGGCATGGTTCTCTCTGAAAAACCAAAGTGCCCAGACATCAATACTAGCTATCTATGAGTATGGAGTTAACGTGGACATATCCTGCACACTGAAATAGCTAGGAGTCCACGTAGACGGTATCCTGCATGTGAAGGGACCTATCACCCACACTAGTATTATAGCCCGTAGAGACCTGGCAGCGACAAGGTGGTGTCAGTTTCTCACTGCTAACAGAGCCTCAGCTTTCTGTTATACCAGGGACAGGTCCATTTTGTAATATAATATAATTATAATAGAATACAATACAATACAATTATAATATAATATAATATAACAAAAAGTCGCCAGGGTCGACTTCATTGCACCGGGTTTTTATCCCATATGGCGCGGTCTCTTTCCGTTCAACAGTATCCATTCCATTGTAACCCAGATTAGTTATAACCCACACGTTTTAGCCCAGCTTCACTTCGTCAGGCACTTATGATGTCACTGTACCAAGGACCAACACAGCCTGGTATTTACTAGCAATTCAGCACAAAGCAACACAGGATCTCGGTACAAGAAAGAGCCTATCCTAGAAAGTTTATGTGCATACTTGTTTATTGTTTTATATAGCAATGTATTAGATTGTACGTGGCTATAAACATTGACTCGTATTGAAGTCACAGAGATTGACACTTAGTTGGATATCTTTTATAATACTTTTTATCGCGTTTATACTGTGAGTGAGGGGGGTCTTCACTGATCATCCTTACTGATCTTTATAGTATTTTGTGTGTGTGCGTGAATATTGTTAGAGATATTACTGTTTCTCTGTACTTTAGAGTGTGTATTGTTATAAGGGACTAAGTTGTATTCATTTTGTGTTTAAAAAAATTCATGATTACGCATTGTTAAAATGTCCAATAAGTACGAACACTGGCTCAGTAATAATTGGCTCAGAATCGGGCATTTATATATCTGCATCTATAAGGGAAGCTGCCTGAACTATCACTTGTAGTAAATCAAAATTTTCACATGTTCGGCGTTAGCGAAAGTCGATTAAATAGCAACATCTCAGATGATGACATCGCTATCAGAGGCTTTAAAACCATTAGAAGAGATCCCTATCAGAATCAAGAGACGGGTATTGCAGTTTATATTTCTAACTCGCTTATTGCCCGCCGCAGGCTAGATTTTGAAACCTGTGAGATTGAGTGTGTATGGCTTGAGGTTAAGCTTCAAAATCGCATACCACTAGTAGTTGGCTATCTTTATCGAAACCCCAGTGTAGGAAATATCTGGTATGAAAAATTCACCACTATGATGGATGTAGTCTTTAGTAATGCGAGAGAAATAATACTGCTAGGTGACTTCAACATAGACACTAATAAATCAAACAAAACATGGGAAAACATAATAGAGTCATATAACTTCCAACAGTTAGTCAAACAAGCCACTAGAGTAACAAAATCATCTGCAACACTTATAGATCATATCTATACTACGTGTGCTGACAACATCACGGAATGTACTGTCCCTATTAATTAAATGAGCGATCACTACCCAGCATGTTGCACGTGGTCGAAAAGAGGTACCAAAACTCCGAAACACAAATATATAAGTATAAAATATAGAAATTACAAAAACTTCAATCAAGATGCCTTTTTACAAGACTTGTTCAACTCATCTCTGGACTATTTTTACGAGCTTCCTGACCTAGATGATCCTCTGCATCACTGGCTGATGACCTTTCTAAGCGTATTTGATAAGCATGTTCCATTTAAGGAAGTTCGTGTTAAACATCACACTAGGCCCCCGTGGATCACACAGAAGGTATTGGAACTTATGAGAGACCAGGACAGGGCACATAAAAATAGAGATCTAACTATGTACCGTAGTCTGAGAAACAAAGTTCAATATGTTATTCGAAAGGAGAAGAAAAACTATTTTAAGAACTTAATAATAGATAAAACTAACACTAAATATATGGAAAGCAATTAATACCTTGACAAACAAACGCAAATCATCACAATCGTTACCATCAAATCAGGTTAGATGTGATCAATTCTGTAATTTCTTTAAGTCTGACATAAACCAACTGAAGGCTGCAATACCAGATGTGCCTCATGACATATCTTTATTATCATCATTCTGTGAGAGCAAATGCTATGGAGACATTCCCACAAACATACCGCTAATGACGACCACTGAAGTATTTACTCATCTCAGTAACCTAAAAAACAATAACTCATCAGGACTAGATGGAATCAGTAATCGGAACCTTCGCTATGCTGCAACGGCGATCTGCGAGTTACTAACTTTTATATACAATCAATGTCTCAATTGTTCCGTCGCCCTGCTACTGAGTGAGTGCGTGGCGCGACACTGTGAGCTGTGAGTTTCGTGTGAAGTGCTTTTGAATCTGCCCAAGTTTTTATTTTTGGAACGTGACTGCATGTTCGGAGCGATGGCAGGTGGCTATGTCCCAGAGTTGACCAGTTTTTGCCTTATGCAGAAATGCGTGGCTGCTGGGCTTCTGGTTGACTGCCACTGCCGACGGTGATGAACTGTATGTTCGTGGACTGTGTAGGTGAACATCTAGGAAACATACAGATAGGAAAATGACTGCCGATTCCATCAGAGATGAATTGGGTGTTTCGTGGGGGACTTGTGTTTTGACATTCTGGCGGCGGCATTATGCACAGTGTGCGGGCTGTTGTTTGTCGAGACTCCTGTCTTTTCCACTTTTCACACTGGGCAGTGGGGAGCGTTTTGTGTGATATTCACTGGCACAGGAACGGAGCATAATGGGGATGACCCGTTGCTGTGAAGTTGGAACTGCGACTAACTAACTAACTTTAAAATCGCTAAAGTGTATCCCCATTTAAAAGCTGGTTCATTAGACGATTGCATCATGAGTAATTATAGACCAATTTCCATATTATCCTCTTTATCCAAACCGCTAGAAAATCACATTCACAAAACAACACTAGGACACTTAGTTCGCCACAAACTAATAGCTGACAGTCAGTCAGTATTTCGGCAAAATTATTCCCGCCATACGGCTCTAACAAACATGATAGAAAACTGGCATCAAAATATTAACAACAATACTCTACGTGTAACGATGTTTACAGACTTTAAAAAAGCATTCGATATGATAGGTCATACTATCCTAATTAAAAAATCCAGAAACAATGAAAGTAAGCTTTAATGCAGTGACATTAATAAACACATTCTTATTAGACAGAAAACAAGTAGTATCACACAATAAATCTCTATCCCAAGCCATTTCCATTAATACTGGAGTACCTCAGGGATCTATACTTGGCCCTCTGTTATTTGCCATTTATATAAATGATCTTCCCTTATATCTGTCATCGTCCTGCGATCTATTTGCAGACGACTGCACAGTATATACAAACGCTGTTGATCGTAATGTAATAGAATCATCCTTGCACAGGAAATAAATAGTGTAGTTAACTGGAGTTATGCAAACCGCATGCAAATTAACATTTCTAAAACAAAATCTATGTTAATAGGAACCAGGCAAAGACTTCACACTCTAAACTCACAGAGAACTCTTCAGCTGCACATTGGTAGCACGTCTATAGAAAGTGTAACCGAGCACAAGGCACTGGGTTTTATCATAGATCAAAATCTATCCTTCAATTCCCATGTACATGCTCTAGTTAAACAAAAAGCCAAAAAATTATACCAACTTGCCAAAATTAAAAACTTCCTCGACGAAAACACAAAAAAGATATTCTATACTTCCCTCATACAAACACACATTGATTATTGCTCCACAACCTGGGATGGATGCTCCAAATCAATAACAAAACGCCTTTATTCACTCCAGAAAAGGGCAGTGATTAATGGTGATACGTTTACAGATACTTCTAATCTGCATGAACGTCTTCAGTTACTGCCACTCCACAAACGCCTACTTTTTAATAAGGCTAAACTAACTCACAAAATCCTATTTCAAAATGCCCCAAGCTACCTTTGGCCATTGTTTAAATATAACGCAAGATATAGCGAACGACTAAATATACTTCATGTCCCTAAACCTAGGATAGACATATAAAACAAGCCTAGCATACTCTGCCACTCAGTTGTGGAATAATCTTCCACAAGAAATCAAAGACACCACCAATCATTATACATACAGTCGCAACCTGTTTGAACACTACCTCAGGACAGACTACATGCCCCCTTAAAAAAAAAAAAAAAGCAACAAAGACAATAATAATGGTAAATTATCTCGAACGACAACTAGAAAAAAAAAAAATTCCTACATGTGTGGCACGTTACACCCACATTGTGTATTTATAATGCCCATGTTAAACATTGCCTCAACGAGTTATGTATTATTGATTATTTTTCATGCGTTTTAATGCTTATTGTTCTTTAGTTGTTAAATAATTGCTTCATAAAGATGTTGAATAAAAGAATGTATGAGAGGAAATAGAGAAGAAGGGCAGAATGTCAGGCGGGCCTGCGTGCCCAATTCTTAACCCTTTGAAAATAAAGATTTTCGTTCGTTCGTTCGTTCGTTCGTTCGTTAGTTAGTTCCGTTTGGGTGTGTGTGGCTGGATGGAGGATGTATGTGTGGGTAGTGAGGGTGATTGCAAATGGGCGATGTGTGGGTGGGTAGGAGATTGTTGGAAGACGGGTGTGGATAAAGGATGTGTGTGTGGGTGGGGGTGTAGTTGGGTGTAAGTGTGTGTGTGGGTGTGGATGTGTGTGAGGGTGGGGGATGTGTGTTTGGATGGTTTGTTGCGTGTGTGAGTGTGGGTGGATAGATGGGAGATGTATGTGTTGATAAATGGGTGAGGGATGTGTGGGTGTTAGTGGTTGAGGGATAAGTACGTGTGTGGAGGGATGTGTGAGGGGGATCAGTGTATGGGTGGAGGATGGACAACTTACTCACACCAAGAGAAACGTTTAAACCGGTGCCATATGCGGTGTCTGCGAAGAATTCTTAGTATTAAGTGGCAAGACAAAATCACAAATACTGAAGTATTGGAAAGATCAGGTTGTGTGACAGTTTATTCCATGCCCAGTCATCGTAGACTTAGATGGGTAAGACATCTTAGGAGGATGGATGATGGTAGAATACGAAAGGACATCTTTTTTGGTGAATTACAGATGGGTAAGAGATCTCAGGGTCGGCCTCTACTACGATACAAAGATGTGTGGAAGCGGGACATGATTGATACAGGCATTGATAATGCATATTGGGAGCAAGTCGCCGCTGAACGTGTTGCATGGAGGGCAAACATCAGAAATGGAATAAAGACAAAGGATAAAATTATTGCAGATAAGTCACACACCGAGCGTGTGAGACGTAAGATGGTGCATGATGGTGGAAATGACCACGTGTTCACATGCACCCACTGTGAACGAACATTTACAGCGCGAATTGGCCTTATCAGTCACATTCGCTACCGCAATGGGTAAAAGTTATTATGCCTTTTTGAAGCACAAACTGTCCTCTGCCAATGATAATCGAACACTATATAGTATAGGTCTAACACTATACAGTATAGGTCTAACACTATACAGTATCGGTCTAACACTATACAGTATAGTTCTAACACTATATAGTATAGATCTAACACAATACAATATAGGTCTAACACTATATAGTATAGGTCTAACACAATACAATATCGGTCTAACACTATACAGTATAGGTCTAACACTATATAGTTTAGGTCTAACACTATACAGTATAGGTCTAACACTATATAGTTTAGGTCTAACACTATATAGTTTAGGTCTAACACTATACAGTATAGGTCTAACACTATATAGTTTAGGTCTAACACTATACAGTATAGGTCTAACACTATATAGTTTAGGTCTAACACTATACAGTATAGGTCTAACACTATATAGTTTAGGTCTAACACTATACAGTATAGGTCTAACACTATATAGTTTAGGTCTAACACTATACAGTATAGGTCTAACACTATATAGTTTAGGTCTAACACTATACAGTATAGGTCTAACACTATATAGTTTAGGTCTAACACTATACAGTATAGGTCTAACACTATACAGTATAGGTCTAACACTATACAGTATAGGTCTAACACTATACAGTATAGGTCTAACACTATACAGTATAGGTCTAACATATACAATATAGGTCTAACACTAGACAGTATAGGCTAACACTATACAATATAGGTCTAACACTATACAGTATAGGTCTAACACTATACAGTATAGGTCTACCACTGTATATAATAGGTCTAACACTATACAGTATAGGTCTAACACTATACAGTATAGGTCTAACACTATACAGTATAGGTCTAACACTATACAGTATAGGTCTAACACTATACAGTATAGGTCTAACACTATATAGAATAGGTCTAACACTATACAGTATCGGTCTAACACTATACAGTATAGGTCTAACACTATACAGTATAGGTCTAACACTATACAATATAGGACTAACACTATACAATATAGGTCTAACACTATACAATATAGGACTAACACTATATAGTATAGATCTAACACTATACAGTATAGGACTAACACTATACAGTATAGGACTAACACTATTTACTATTAGTCATGAAAGAATCACCAAAACACGAGCAATAGATTGCGAGCTTTGCTAGAACATGATAGTGAGAAACAACATGGCCGTTGCAAGTAAAGTTTTCGTAAGCACAGAATAAACAAACACAAAGCGACACAACTACATGAACAACACAACATGGACAAATAAAGTATACTTATCTGTATCTGTATCTACGGGTTACTCGTCTCTCATATAAAAATTCCAAATGTTCTTAGAAGGCAGACGGCACCAGAAAGTCGGATAATAATTGAGATTGTGAGATCAGACAGGGCCATTACAGCAGTTAATGACTCGAGACTTGACCTCATTGCGTGACAACCAGAAGTAGGGCCAACAGACGCGAAGTGGTCGAACCAGCGATTGTTTGCCCACAGATTGATGTCCAACACTGCAGTAGCATCTCCTAGCCCTAATGGCACTGTGACTAATGTTTGTCTCTGTTCTGTTGTTGTACGCCATCGCCATGGAGACTTGCTAAATTGTGGAGATTTTAATGTTTGCTGTCGTTAGACGTGATGCACGCGCGCAATCGCGAGTCTCAGATGGGCCCTTCCAAGTGCCAGTCCTGTTAATGTGTAAGTGATAAACTCCAGAACTACAACACTTGTCAACCATCCCAATTTTTACTTCTCTAAAGACTGAGCAAGGTACTGGGATATTAACAACACAACGCCAACATCACACTGTTTAACTAACTTAACCAGGGTACTGGGATATTACAACACAACCCCGACACCACACAGTTTAATTAACATAGCGGGGTTCTGGGATATTACAGCACAACTCCGACATCACACAGTTTAACTAACATAGCGGGGTTCTGGGATATTACAGCACAACTCCGACATCACAGTTTAACTAACATAGCGGGGTTCTGGGATATTACAACACAACCCCGACACCACACAGTTTAATTAACATAGCGGGGTTCTGGGATATTACAACACAACCCCGATATCACACAGTTTAACTAACATAGCGGGGTTCTGGGATATTACAGCACAACTCCGACATCACACAGTTTAACTAACATAGCGGGGTTCTGGGATATTACAGCACAACTCCGACATCACAGTTTAACTAACATAGCGGGGTTCTGGGATATTACAGCACAACTCCGACATCACACTGTTTAACTAACATAGCGGGGGTTCTGGGATATTACAACACAACGCCAACATCCCACTGTTTAACTAAATATAGCCAGGGGGTCGCCGTGGCCAAGTAGTTACGCCGCAAGCCTCGTGCTCCTAAAGTTTTTGGTTCGTTTCTAGGCATCGATACACGGTTGACGGGTAAACAATAATGTCCCCATGATGTGTCTGGAATGGAATTCGTCACCCCGCCCCATCATTATGGTATAGTATGTAGGGTGAGATAGTATATGTAGTGAGATAATATATGTAGTGAGATAGTATATGTAGTGAGATAATATATGTGGTAAGATAGTATATTTAGTGAGATAATATTTGTGGTGAGATAATATATGTAGTGAGATAGTATATGTGGTGAGATAGTATATGTGGTGAGATAGTATATGTGGTGAGATAGTATATGTGGTTAGATAGTATATGTGGTTAGATAGTATATGTGGTTAGATAGTATATGTAGTTAGATAGTATACATAGTGAAATAGTATATGATTGATTGATTGATTGATTTAGGAATCGACATCACAGCATTCGGGGCATTTGTCAACGTCCTAGAGACCTAAGGAAATAAAACTCGGGTTCATACAGGCAACAAACTCCATTCTGATACTATCTGATATAATTTATTTACAGTAAGCTGGCGAAGAATGGTTTTCGCAGCCAGCTACCTTGCGAACATTATCACAGGAGTTCATAACAAAGCAATCATACATAATCATTACAACAAACTCTATCATTTATCTATCTCATGAGTAACACTCCTAAATACACTTGGGTTCAATCTATCAAGTCCCCCTTAAGTTAAGCCCTGTTGCTTCTTCGATGTCTAGTCGGCGTCTGCCCTCTAACGTGTCTCGATCGGACACGGGCTGCAACTCTCCTCGAGCTTCTCGTGGAACAGGTCCTGGCACGCGGTAAGCGGGTTCCCCCTGTGTCCACGGAGCTGTAGGCGAACTGACCTATCCTTCTCGAAGGCTCTAGATTGTTCGAGCATTCGAGTGTGTCTCCCTTGTATTGGGGTTATGTCCCTTCTCTAATTCCCTTCTATCTTTATGTTCCTACCGACTCCATGTGATACTGTGACAGGGTTCCCCTCCCCCGCTTCTATGGGTTAGTATATGGTAATTAGTCTGCACTAAGTCTGTCATAGGATAACATTAAGTTGGTGTTGGTAGTTTCGTGGATGGGAACATGGCCATCTATATACTTGCACTATTAACTCGTGTATTTCCCCGTACAACAATTCAGGGTGATTGCTGAAGAGTCCCTATCTCTTCCATATCCTTAAACATGCTTATCCGACCGAAGTTCCCTGACGCTTCCAGTTGTATCTGTAACCGCGCCCTTCTCAAGTATCCATATGATACCAGGATATTAAACTCTGTGTTAGAGAGTTTTAACAAGACAAATTGTCTTGGCTTATTTAAGAACACCTGCAAATCTTGTCCTGAATGTGTATTTTGATACACTTTTACTTCCGTATGTTTTATAGTGCTTAATATATATATGCACTCTTGTTTTCTCCCAAGTAACTACTTAATTTCCTGTTTGCCTGTTAGTGTGTTTACTGCTTTGTTACTTGCTCTAATAAAATGGGTGTGATTTAATTGCTAGTGTTTAGTTTTATGAGTATGTCCTACCTAATGTCTAAAGTGTGTGCTACACGTGTGTATGTGGTGTGTAGTACATCTCTAAGTGTCACGAGCTGGAATATCCCTTGTCATGCATTACGTCATCTGTGTAACGCATGTACAGGGTATTCAAACAGTGATTCTTAGAGTGAACCTATTTTATCTAACACTAAACATGTATACACAATTTTAGACAAGTGTTACATTTTACACTCAAAAACGCAGACAAATTAAAATAAATACTTTTTGCGTACAATTTGTCCGCTCAGTATATCGCTCTCTCATTTAATTCATTCACTCTCTGATTCGCACACCTTTCATTCAATATAATAATTTGTTAACATATATAAATTAAGGTGAGGTAAATGTTGTCGCCCTTAGAAAAAGGAAACTGGCGATATGCTATATTCAAAGCGCCAAGTACTATCTGTACTGGTGATAAGAAATGGTTTATAAGTTAAATTGCAACAATTGTATTGGAAGAAAATTTTAACTATGAATGAAAATGTTTTTGACATATTATGATAGAAAATGTACAATTTACATGTTCACATATTTTATGTATATAGCAAAGCACACATGTAATAAATATTTAACTAATAACATTAAATTAATTAACTCCAACGACGATCCGTGTGTTGTCTTTTTTTTTGTCAGTGTGTTTTTCCAATAATGTTACAGTTCGTAGGTAGCGTTTTGGTGTCACATTCCTGTGTTGTCTCTCATATGTCGTAATAATCATAGTATATCGCTGCGTTTATGTGCGATGTTCTGTTCCGTTAGTTTGCGAAGTCCATTGAAATCACGCGTATGCAAAGTTCTTAATATTCGCATGATAACTTTCAGTTCTGTGATTGATGAAATAACTTCACAAATGTTAACATCCATAGTTCGGATTGTTTTTGATGTACTGCTAATTGCCAATGTGGCCCAATATAGTTAACGGTTCCCAAAGTTTCATGTCTGTGATAGCTATAAGTAGAGTATTAAATCAGTTGTCGACACTTCTAAATTAAAGTTCTACAGTAAGTGTAGAGGTACACTCTTTTATGCAACATACTAAAATATCACAGCTTATCATATGACCACTAATCAATGTAAATAGTGTTACTCTGCTGGTGCAGTGGGTAATCGTGATAATATGTCAGCAATTACATTATCCGTACCTTTAATGTGACGGATTTCAAAGTCGAAATCCTGAAGTAGAAGACACCATCTTGCCAACCTATGGTTCTTTGGGTTGCCTTCTTTAATTACCAGCAGTGGCGCATTATCCGTCAAGACAACGAAATGGGAACCTAAGAGGAACTTAGATAAACGACGAACACAAAAAACCAAACTTAATGCTTCCAATTTAGCTGTGGAATACTTGGTTTCCGCCGCTTTCAGCTTACGGCTGACATACAGGATTGGGTGTTTCACGCCTTCATATTCTTGCATCAGATATCCTCCGATCGCCATGCAGGGCGATGCGCTACCTTCTTGATTTTCCAACCATTGAAGAGAGAATACAAGTTTGCAGGGCACGCGCATACCTCAGAGTTAACGCAAACACACAACATCCACTGCATAGTGAAATTAGGAAGGTGAAGGGCAGCAGGTTAAAAAGAGGACGGTCGTGGATGGGTCAAGCCGAAGACATTCTTCAACAGGTGTGTTCACTTGAGGACTTAGAACCTGGCGAGGAGTGGGTGCAAGTGCCAACAGACTTCTGCACATCCTTTTCAGTTTGCATCCAACTAGATAGAAAATGCAGACAAGAAAATCCGGCTGCTGTTGAGGCTGAAGTACAAGCGTTGATTTTCGAGAATTCGCTAGACGGTGACGCGGTCATCTACACAGATGGGTCAGTCGTCCGACATGTGAGAAGCTCATGGGCCTTTACAGCTCGGGCCGGAGGGAAAATTGTGAAGGAGGACTCTGGTGCTTTCACTGAAACCACAAGAAGCCTGACCATGGAAGTCATGGCAGTAAGTAAAGCAATAACATGGCTCGAGACACAGACATTCACTAGGGCTTGTTTCCTTAGCGACTCAATGAACATGATCAAGAGGATAGAGGAGGGGTCGATCCGAAGAGAATGGTTGCTGCCACTGGAGCGGTCTCGACTGGCAAAGATTAGTTTCATCTTCGTGCCGGGGCATGCGGGAGTACAAGGAAATTAGCGGGCTGACAAGGCTACTGTGGAGGGCGGACGCGCCATGGACCAGGCCGACATTCTGAATGCTTTACGAGAAGTAAGACTTTTGCAAGAACCAAGTGATGACTGTGAATCTACAACAATGGCCAGACTGCGAGAGCAGCACATTAAAAGAGGGGTGGCCAAACAAGAACACTACGCAGGAAGCCAAAGAAGATTGATAAACCAACACAGAACTGGCGTCGTTAGCCGCTACACGTTGCGGGATTTGCTGAGGAGGGGATCCGAGCACTTATGGACTGAATGGTTCGATGTGCAATGAGGATGATTTGTCGACTAACTAACTAACTAACTAACTATCCTCCGATTGCGATAGCACTTGCATCTGTGGTTAATATAAATGGTAAATCTATGTTTGGTAATCTCAATATGGGTGGATTAGAAAAAAATGGATTTCAATTTGCAAATTGCATCCTCTAAACGGATACTCTTACATAGTTTATCTGGTTGACTTTTGGTCAACAAATTTGAAAAAATTGATGTGATTTCTGCCCAGTTTGGTATAAATTTGGCATAATAGTTTATGAGACCTAAAAGACTTCTGACCTGTTTTTTTGTAGTTGGTACTTGCAGGTTCAGAATTTTTGATACAATTCTATCATCTGTAAGTAGTTTACCTTCTGAAATCCTATGAACTAAGAAGTCTATCTGTTTATAGCCTATTTCAACCTTGGAAGGTTTGACAGTGAGTCCAAAAAGAAGTATTTGATTGAAGACTTGTTGGAGTGTAGCTAAGTGAGAAGTCATGTCTGTAGAATGGATACAAATATCATCTATATAGGATTGTACGTCCTTGATGCCGTGTAATAAAAGTATAGTTAATCTAACAAATGTGGAAGGTGCGTTTTTCAAGCCAAAAGGAAGATATCTCCATTCATATAAGCCTAGTGGTGTTGAAAATGCGGTTATATGTCTTGAAGAGGGGGATAGTGGTACCTGCCAGTAACCTTTTGCTAAATCAAGTTTAGAAAAATGGATTATTTAGCCATATTTAAAATAAGGTCTTCACAGCTGTACATTGGCTCAGCATCTGTCGTTGATACTGTATTGACTTTCCTGTAATCTATGCATAAACGAATGGTTTGGTCCTTTTTCTTCACCAGGACGATTGGAGAAGAGTACTCGGACATAGACTTTTGGATTATTTTGTTTTGTTCTAAGTCTAATATTTCCTTGTCCAGATTTGCCCTATAATGTAATGGAATTGAGTATTTGATAGGTGGTACATCTGTCAAAATGATGGAGTGCGTTATTTTGTCAGTCTGTCCAGGTCTGTTTGAGAAGATAGTTTTATAGTTGTTAAGAAGAGACAGAATGTCTTGTTGCTGCGGTTGTGTCACAGTGTCGGAGATTTTTATGTCCTGTAAAGTACTGTTGTCGTTCATGATAGGTACTGGAATTTCAATATTGTCTATGTCAGTCTGATTTATTACTGATGCTACTGTTTGTAAATTGTCTTGAATGTCATTGTCGTCATCGTCGAGAATAATCGTTGCTAATGTGCCGTTGACTTCGTCGTATTTGTCGTTACGAAAAATTGTCGCTAATGTAAAATTGTCTTCGTCGTCTTCGTTGTCAAGAGAATGTGTCGTTAACGAAGATTCGTCTAGATTTTTGTTTGTAGTAGTCTCGTTCAGCAGTCTGGTTGTCGTTTCGTTTTGGTTGTCGTTCTTGTCAGTCTGGTTATCGTCCCCTGTTTTCTCTGTCTGATTGTTTATGCCACTGTCAGTTCTAGAAAAGTAAGGTTTTAACATATTTACATGGAAAATTTTCAATTTGCCATTTAAAGAGACTTCGTTGTCAACTTCCGAAATTCTTCTGATAACTTTAAATGGTCCTTGCCAAGAGGTTGAAAGTAAATTTCTCTTGTCAGGTAATAATAACACCTCTTGATTAGGTTGTAATACAACGGTTCTTGCACCCTTGTTGGCGTATTGCCTGTACATAAAATCTTTCTCCTGCAAAGATGTTCTGGCTATTATACAGGATCTAATGATTTTGTCTCTGGTGTCAGTGACTAAATCATAGGTGGAAACTGGTAATTGGGTGTTTACGGGTTGCGATATCATATCTCTGTACATAGAGAGAGGTCCTCTTGGATTTGCTCCATATATTAATTCAAACGGAGAGAACCCAGTGCTCGACTGCGGCACTTCTCTATAAGCGAATAGCACCGTTGGGAGAAGTGTATCCCAATCGGCTGGATTTTCAGCTGTCACTTTGGCTAACATATGTTTTAGGTCCCCGTTCAATTTTTCGCAAATTCCGTTCGCGGACGGTCGATAGGGGCTTGTAAAACATTGTTTTATGCCGAGTAACTTAGTTACCGATTGAGTGGCATTATATATGAATTGCGTTCCTCTATCCGATATTATCTTCTCCGGAAAGCCAAAACGGGAGAATATTTGTAAAATATCGTCCGTCACATCTTTAGAGGAGATTGATTTTAACGGAATCATTTCTGCCCACCTTGAACACAGATCAACGAGTGTAAAAATGTACCTATTTCCTTTGTTTGAAATGTGGTTTAAAGGATCCACTAAATCAACCGCAACTATTTGAAATGGTCTTGAGGCCGTTGTGGTTGATTGGATTTATGCAGTAGGGTTTTTTCCCTTCTTAATTAACTTCTATGCCGGTCTCTCTGGCTGTGGGGTTACAACACTTTCTCTCTGTAATCCCGTTTATCACGCAGAGTCTCGCAGCGGAGCGAGAGCTGAGGCGGTTCGACCCCCGCTGGTGACTTGCGGGATACTGAGCCGGCCGCTCAGAAAGCAATGGCAAACTACTGAGCGTAATCTTGCCAAGAGATCAACAGACAGCTGAAAGATGCTGCTGTTGACAGCTAAGTCCTGTAAAAGGATACGCAAAACAATTAACTTCTGACAGATATCACAAGATTTGCAATAGTTTTTTATGTGCTGGCAAAATTTAGGCCAATAAAATTGGCTCAGGACTCTGGCCCTGGTTTTCTCATAACCCATATGACCTCCGAAAGGTGAGTCATGGGCTATATGAAGCACTTTGTCACGATGTAACTGAAGTAGAACCACTTGTTGTATCGTGGTTTGATCTCTGGTATATAACCTCGTTAAAATATTGTTATTTAGCCTGAATGTCCAAGTAGCGTTTTTCGTCAATTTTGGCTTCAATCCTACTAGTCGAAAGTATTGCGAAAGGGTTGGATCTGCTTTTTGTTCTTGGATAAACTCGGTGGTGGTAATATTGGGTGAAATGATTTGTAGCGACTCCTGAAGTTGTTCGTCATGGGTTTTGTGAGTCATTTGTCTTGTCACTATATTGGCGTATTCTGTCTGTTGTTGCACATTTACAGGTTCACAATTTCGTGTTTCGGTTGCATCCTCAATTCGAGGTTTTATGCTGATGGTGTCATTGAAAGGTTCAACCGCCCCTGTGTTATGCGCCTCTGTGAATTCGTTTCGAATTCCGTCATCGGTGGTCTCCCTTGTGCTTTTGGCAGTTTGAGACATGCAAATGTGTTCTTTAGTTCTGGAATCACTGTTTGCTTTTTGGATGCAGTTTTTCTGTTCCCATTCCCTGATTTCTTCTTTAGAACAGGATCTTATATTAGGAAGATTTCCAATAATAATATCAGCGCAAGGATCTTCTAATACTGCGCATAGCACTTGTCCTGACAGAAAAGGTGTCTGAATTTCGGCCAGTGCTAGGGGGTATCTTTCGATGGTGCCTGCGAATGTGCGACATGTCATGTAGTTGTGTGTGTAGTCTTTGTCATTGATTAATGTTCTTTTAATTCCACAAAGAGTCGCTCCGCTATCACGCATTATTGTACATAGTTTGTTATTAACAAAACCTTTCACAAAATTTAACTTGCTTTTGACGCTAAGGCTGCGTTGGCCATTTCGTTGGATATAGGGATTGTATGGCCACATTCTAAAGTGGTATCCAGTGAAATTTTCTGCACGTATTACAGGTGTTATTATTGATGGTGTTAATGATTTCTACCGCATTCCCTGACTCATTCGCACTTTCAATCTGGATGTCACATTCATTCAGTACTTCAATTTCTTCATCCGTAGATGTATCTATTAATGCTGCATTGGCCTGCTTCATCATCTTGCGGCCATCGCAGCGTCCAGAATAATGCCCGTAAGCTGAATAAAAGTAACATTTGACCGCTCTCTTATACGCGTTTCTTTTGTTTTTTTGTTTTTCCACCATCATTTGAAGGTGATATGGATAAGTTGGTGATTTATCACATAGTGCGTACTGTTCGTGGGTCAAATGACAGTATTGACACAGGACTGGTTTTGTAAATTTAGAGCGTTGTTTGAACCTATTCTCATTTGGTTTTGAATATTTGGTGTTTGTGACAGCTGCTGTTTCATTCTGACTCATATTTAACTGAAAAATATCACGATTCACTGTGAAATACGCACTACCTTTACTTTCGACCTCTTGAATAGTCTTACAATCACTTTGTCTTAGAAATTTCGAGAAAGGAGTTGGTATTGTGTTCATGATCTTCTCAATTATTATTAGCTCTTTTAGTTTATCATAGTTGTTTTTTTTTTGTTTTCGCTGAGGTTATCCATTCTGATACTATCTGATATAATTTATTTACAGTAAGCTGGCGAAGAATGGTTTTCGCAGCCAGCTACCTTGCGAACATTATCACAGGAGTTCATAACAAAGCAATCATACATAATCATTACAACAAACTCTATCATTTATCTATCTCATGAGTAACACTCCTAAATACACTTGGGTTCAATCTATCAAGTCCCCCTTAAGTTAAGCCCTGTTGCTTCTTCGATGTCCAGTCGGCGTCTGTCCTCTAACGTGTCTCGATCGGACACGGGCTGCAACTCTCCTCGAGCTTCTCGTGGAACAGGTCTTGGCACGCGGTAAGCGGGTTCCCCCTGTGTCCACGGAGCTGAAGGCGAACTGACCTATCCTTCTCGAAGGCTCTAGATTGTTCGAGAATTCGAGTGTGTCTCCCTTGTATTGGGGTTATGTCCCTTCTCTAATTCCCTTCTATCTTTATGTTCCTACCGACTCCATGTGAGACTGTGACAGCATTCCCATAAGTGCTCCGTCCCCATCCTCAGTAGCCAGCGAAGAGTTCCAACACTAATAGTACCAGTAGCAACCTGATTATAAGTCCCTCTCGCCTTTCCTCTGAGCGTTGAGCGTCGGCCAGATCCCCTCGTCACTCCTCGCTGTCTCATTCTTGCCAGACCATGGTATTCCATTTGCTCCTCCGAGGTGTGCACATGCTCCCAAAAGGCCGCAACCACATCTGCCTTGTCATGTATCAATACTCCACCAAGTTCTGCAGAGCCAGCCAATCTGTCCTCCTGTTCAGTTCCCAGCACACCGGCATGCCCCGGAGAAAAGATCCAGGCGATGCTTGTCACCCGTGACCTCCGAAGCGAAGCAAGCCACTCCGCACGAAGCCTGCCCGTCCTCACCCTGGTCAGCATGCTTTCTGAGTCAGTTACAATCACGATGTGTGTGTGTGTCGTTTTCTCCATCCAGCGGAGAGCCACAGTGACTGCCTCCACCTCCATTTTTAAGCTGGATGTTGTGGTATCATATGCCAGGCTCTCCTGCCCCAAACATCGACCATTAGCTTTGGCTATGAACCCCCAGCAACTTCTCTCACCTCTTGACACCGAACCATCTGTGTAGATAATCACATCACCCGAGTGAGCATTGTCCTGAATTAGTTGCTGGATTTCCACTTCCGTGGCCCCTGCGGGCCACTCCCTGCACTCCCGGCTTAATGTGATTATAACTCTGCACAAGTCTGACTGCTCCGCTGGCACTCTGACCCACTCCTCACCACACCTAATGTTCTCCAAGGGGCACACCTGTCTGATCGTATCCTCCGCCTGAGCCATCCATGATTTCCCACTTATCAGTCGCTGACCCTTAACTGCGTCTTGCGCCTCATGCAGTGAAATAGTATATGTGGTGAGATAGTATATGTGGTGAGATAGTATATGTGGTTAGATAGCATATGTGGTTAGATAGCATATATAACAGAGTTGGTAATAGGAAGAAGGGGCAGTGAGGTGTGCATAGTCAATAATGAAATAGTGCACGGGCAAGCACCATAGTAGGGGGGGGGGGTAGCTAAGAACTGCTATGTAGTTACGGGGGGGGGGGGGTCGTCCTATGACGAGGATCATAGAAACAAGGTCAGTTGTGAAGGATCCACCATCTAAGAAGGACGTGTGATTCGCTGGGCAACATCTGGAATTGAAGGGTTGGTTATTTTCCATCCATCCATCATGTGCCATGCCGGTAAGCGTGGGCGGTCATGTTCTGCCATCTCATTCGATCACCAGAGTCGTGGATCAGCTCAGTGTTTCTGTCTCGACCATGCCACAAGGCCAAGCCATCCAGGTACTTGCTTCTAGGTCTTCCCCTTGGTCTGTTCCCCTCGATCTTACCAGTTGTCACCAAATTCTCCAATCCATTTCTTCTCATAACATGCCCCAAAAATTTTGACTGTCTACGTCTAATTTCTCTAATCAATTTACGATCTTCATTTGTTTCTTGAAGGACTTGTTCATTGGTCTTTCTGGCTGTCCATGGTATTCTTTGCATTTTCCTCAGAAACCACATCTCCACAGCCATCAGATGTTTTTCAGCCTGACTGCTCATTGTCCACGCTTCACATCCATACAAAAGTACAGGTTCAATGTAGCATCTCAACACTCTTTTTCTCGTTTCAATTGACATCTTTTTATTGGTCAATATGTTTTTCATCTTGCTAAAGGCTACTTTTGCCATGGCGATTCTTGTTCTAATCTCTTCAAGGCATCTCCCATTAGATGTTATTACTGTTCTGAGATAATTGTACCTGCTCACTTGTTGAAGAATATTCCCATTTACTTGTATATTACATTGTGGTATTTCGTCCTTCCTAGTGACGACCATAATCTGTGTCTTTTTACAATTTAATTCTAACCCTAGTTGTTCACTGTGTGTAACAATCGCATCTACTAAATTTTGCAGGTCCTGTTCATTGTCTGCAATCAAGACCGTATCATCTGCATATCTAATGTTATTGATGCATCGTCCCCCAATGTTGATTCCTTCCATATCTTCAATATTGGTTATTTTAACGTATGTTAATTCCTGAACTGATGTGAATCCGATTAAAGTAGCTAAATAGAAAGAACGGCCTTGGAGTAATGTTTGTTGCTTGTTCGCCTTAACCTGCCACTGTTATACATATGTGGTTAGATAGAACTTTCTATAAGTCAGGTGTGTGATCCAGAGACCGTCAATCGTGAAAGAGAGTGGGTTGAAGTTCCGGATGACATGACGGACTGGCACAATGTAATAATAAGACTGGGTCGTGAGTGCAGAGAATGGGCAGCGGGTCGCACTGAGTTTGAAGTGCAAAAGCTGATCCAGAGCAACACACATCAAGGTGACATAGTCATCTACACCGATGGGTCAGTGGTGAGAAACAGACTTTGTGGCTGGGGCTTTATTGCCAAAGCTAATGGGCGAATCTTGAAAAAGGAGAGCCTGGCCTATGAGACTACGACCTCCAGCATGAGAATGGAGGTGGAGGCAGTAACAGTGGCATTCCGGTGACTAGAAGAGACTACTGCAACAAACGTTGTGTTCATTACGGATTCAAAGAATATGCTTAGCAAGGTGGAGAAAGGAATGTTTCGTGTGGAATGGCTCTCGTCGCTTCAGAGGTCACAGATCGTGAGAATTGTATGGATATTTTGCCCTGGCCATGCGGGTGTACAGGGGAATGAACAGGCTGAGAGGCTAGCAGGGAATGCACCTCTTGGTGGTATCTTGCCTATGGACAAGGGGGAGGTGGTCGTGCGCTTGTGGGACCAGGTGGAGAAGGCGGAGGAACAGAATGAGAACCCATATGTGGAAAGAATGGGATTGCCGGGGATCGGCAGAGGTTCTGGGAGAATCTCAAAACTGAGAGGGAAGACAAGGAGAACATTTAATCAGATAGTGGTGGGAACGATTAGTAGTATGACTCTTCGCTGGCTGTTGAACGAGGGTACGGAGCACATATGGGAATGTCCTGCAGTGATGTCGGTTCTTGACTCAACTCAACTCAACATGTGAGATTAGATAGTATATGTAGTGAGATAGTAGATGTGGTGAGATAGTATATGTAGTGAGATATTATATGGGGTGGGATAGTATGTGTGACGAGACAGTATGTGTGGTTAGATAGTATTGAGGTGAGATAGTATATGTAGTGAGATAGTATATGTGGTAAGACAGTATGTGTGGTTAGATAGTATTGAGGTGAGATAGTATATGTGGTGAGATAATATATGTGGTTAGACAGCATATGTGGTGAAACAGTATATGTGGTGAGATAGTACTGAGGTGAGATAGTATATGTAGTACGATAGTATATGTGGTGAGACAGCATATGTGGTGAGATAGTATATGTGGTGAGATATCATATGTGGTGAAATATCATATGTGGTGAGATATTATATGTGGTGAGACAGCATATGTGGTGAGATAGTATATGTGGTGAGATATCATATGTGGTGAAATATCATATGTGGTGAGATATTATATGTGGTGAGATATTATATGTGGTGAGATAGTTTATGTGGTGAGATAATATATGTGGTGAGATATTATATGTGGTGAGATAGTATATGTGGTGAGATAGTATATGTGGTGAGATAGTATATATGGTGAGATAGTTTATGTGGTGAGATATCATATGTGGAGAGATACTATATGTGGTGAGATAGTATATGTGGTGAAATAAATGTAGTGAGAGTATATATGTGGTGAAATAATATATACTTAATATACTATGTGGTAAGACAATATGTGTGACGGGGTAGTATTTGTGGTGAGATAGTATATGTAGTGAGATAATATATGTGGTAAGACATTATATGCGATCAGATAATATATGCGGTGGATTATATATGTGGTAAGATCATATATGTGGTAAGATAATATATGTGGGAAATTAATACATGTTCTGATAAAGTATGTGTGGTGAGACATATAGTTAGTTAGTTAGTTAGTTAGTCACGGTTCCAACTTCACGGCAGCGGGTCGTCCCCATTATGCTCCGTTCCTGTGCCAGTGAATATCACACATATACAAGAATAAGAAAGAGACAAACAGCTTTCTTTGTTCATGTGATGAGAAGAGAGACATTGGAGAACATCGTGACAACTGGAAAGATCGAGGGGAAGAGAGGCAGAGGCAAACCAAGAGAAATGATGCTGGATGGATTGAGACGGTGGCATGGAGGAATATCATCAGCAGAGTTGATCCAGAACACCAAAGACCAAGATCTGTGGAGAGCCATGAACGCCTACACCAGCCGGCAGGGCACTTGATGATGATGATACTTTAATCTCTACTTTCTTCCTGTTTTGTCTATAAATGACAGTCAATACCTGTGGATTTCTTTCTCATTCTGTTTTAATGGTCTCATCAGTTCCCCAATAATTGATATTTCTGTGTATTGCACATACGAGAGGAAGAGTTCAGAGTTGCCCTATAATTTTCTTGATGCTACCACACGCTGTGGTTGTGTGGTTTCCCTATGTGTAGGACTCAGTTGCAGGGTTCCATGCGAGGTATTATAAACTTTTGACATCCAGAAGAAAAGTAGTTGTAATAGTAACTGTATTCATATGGTTCCAACTTAATAGAAATGAGTTGCCCCATAATTGCTCTGTTCATATGTCAGCGGAAACTACACAAAATGCTCATCATTGTCCAATGTGAACTCCTGAAGGAAATCGTAGCTATGACAAGACACAATCACCAGAGCAACAGCAATAAGCCTCCCTTCACTTAATTATATCAATGACGACATGAATCTGAACAAACATGCAGCATGCAACAGCAATATTGAATAAGGCAGCCGCCGGAGTGCCAGTAACTGGCTGAACGCCATTTTCTGAATCTGTACTTAGCAATAACTTGTCAGGTCTTAGTCAGATATGACTGAGCTACCGTATAACAGTAGACGGTACTACCTGGTTTCTGTTAGCGCCGAACGTTGGGCGGCGCTTACCAAACCCGACACCCTACATTGTGCCAACGGCTTCGGGCGGAAGAGCGCAATTGGGAGGGTACAAGCCTTACCCTGGTGCGAGGAAATGCAAGCTAAAGACAAAACTGTCATGGCAGGGCAGACCAGGCCCTAAGCCTTGGTTGGCGACTGGTCTAGGATCGAAGCTCCGACAGGCGGACAGTTAGAGCATTGCTTTGCTGATCCGGCAGCTTCTGCAGCTTGTCTTGTTCCAGATGTAGGGGTGTTACCTTTCCTCTGGAGTGAACTAGGCAGGCCGAGAGAGGGATCATGCTGCATGGGCAACACATGATCTCTATATTTTAGCCCAGGCTTTGTGCTATGGAGAGGCAATAACTCCATCCCTGGTCTTAACTGGTCTCGGAATCAAAGCGAGAGGCAACTGTTACGGGTTATAAGTCCTTGTCAGTTGGCGTAGACATGGGGCGCCACGCGTTGCCTCTGACGGTGGGAGACACCTATAGGTGTCACTGATCAGCTACCGCCCGCCTCAAGCTGGGCAGCCCCCAGCCAATTGGGTGCTGATCCGCCACAGCCTGCCTGCTTCAATGGGTGCTTGGGGCTAGGACAAAATCTGAACCGCAGGCTGTAAAACCAATGCACCAGGTACAAACAAAAATAAAAATAGAAACCTCAAGCTACGGCTTGCAACCTGGAACGTGAGAACCATGTGTCCAGGATTTTCCACTTACTTGACCAATATTGTCGATGTGAGAAAAACGGCTGTGATTGATGCCGAACTCAATCGTCTTAACATTGATATTGCTGGCCTGCAGGAGACTCGCCTCGCTGAGGAAGGGTCACTCAGGGAAAACAACTACACCTTTTTCTAGAAGGGTAGAGGGCAGGCAGAAAAAAGGCAACACGGTGTGGGCTTTGCAGTGAAGAATTCGCTACTGGGAATGATTGAAATTCCAGCAGGAGTAAATGAAAGACTATTATCCCTGCGCTTGGCAACCTCTTGTGGGTTTGCCACCATTATTACTGCATATGCACCGACACTCGATTCCTCTGATGATGTGAAGGATTTGTTCTATGAGGAGTTAGACTCCGTGATCAAGGCAGTTCCAAAATCTGACTACATTTATATGCTCGGTGATTTCAATGCTCGTGTGGGCAAGGACTCGAGTTCATGGCCAGTGTCCCTTGGAAAATACAACATCGGTCGCATGAATGAAAATGGGCAAAGGCTGCTGGAGCATTGCACCAGTAATGACCTATGTATTACAAACTCTTTTTTTAAAACAAAAGAGATGCATAAGGTCACATGGAAACATCCAAGATCCGGCCATTGGCACCAGCTGGACTTCATCATCACACGGAGACAACATCTGAACTATATATCATTGACTCGTAGTTACCACAGTGCTGACTGTGATACAGATCATTCTTTGGTTGTTGCAAGAGTTAGACTGAGACCAAAGAGAATCTACACAGCTAAACACAAATCTAGCCCCAGGATTAATATTATTAACACTCATGATCCTGAAAAGTGCTTTCAGTTTCAACAGCAACTTGAAGACGCTTTCACTGATACACCAGAAAATTGTACAGTAAATGAAAAGTGGGGTCTAATTAAGGAAACTCTTTATAAAACTGCCGTAGGGGTTTACGGCACTGTGGATCATAAGAGGCAGGACTGGTTTGCGGCCAACAGCGAGACTCTGCAGCCCTTGAAAGCTCTCTTAAGAAACAAGGAAAGACCAACTCGTAACACTCTGAGTGAGCTAAGGCAAGCTAGGAATGATGTGCAAAAGGCTGCCAGGCAGTGTGCAAATGATTATTGGATCAAGTTATGTGAGTCCATTCAAATCGCAAGTGATAAGGGAGACATAAGAAGCATGTATGAAGGAATAAAGAAAGCCTGTGGTCCAGTGATCAAAAGAAGTGCACCGCTGAAAACCTTGACTGGAGAAGTCATCACTGATAAGAAACAGCAGATGGACAGATGGGTAGAGCACTATTTGGAGCTTTACTCAAGTGAGACCAAACTAGCGGATGATACCCTTAACGCCATAGAGGCTCTACCAACTCTTGACCACCTGGACACACTTCCCACCATAACAGAAGTTAAGTGTGCTGTAAATGAACTTGCATCTGGCAAGGCTCCTGGTAAGGATGGGATTCCAATAGAGGTTATCATGAGTGGTCAAGACACACTCACTCTACAGATCCACCAGCTAATAGAGCTATGCTGGCCAGAAGGACAAGTCCCACAGGATTTCAAAGATTCAAGCATCATAACGCTGTACAAGAACAAGGGTGATCGGAGCGACTGCAACAACTATAGGGGTATCTCACTTCTGTGTATTGTTGGAAGAGTATTTGCCAGAATTGTTCTGCGCAGACTTCAAGTCCTAGGAGATCAAGTCTACCCCGAATCACAGTGTGGCTTTCGACAGAATCGGTCTACCACTGATATGATATTCTCATTGCGACAAATGCAAGAAAAATGCCGTGAACAGAATCAACCACTGTTTATTGCCTTCATCGACCTCACAAAGGCATTTGATTTGGTCAGTCGTGAGGGTCTGTTCAAGGCACTAAAGAAGATTGGCTGCCCATCAACTCTTCTGTCCATTGTGGAATCGTTCCACACAGGCATGAAGGGTATAATCAAGTTTGATGGTGCAACTTCTGAAGAATTTGAAATCAAGAGTGGAGTTAAGCAAGGTTGTGTACTAGCTCCCACCCTCTTTGGAATATACTTTTCACTTCTACTGAAATATGCATTTCGTGATCAGGATGGTGGTATATACATTCACTCACGCTCAGATGGCGGCCTCTACAATGCTCAGAGATTGGCTAAGACCAAAATTAGGAGGGTACTGATCAGAGAGATGCTTTTTGCAGATGATGCTGCAGTTACGACCCACTCTGAGGAAGAATTGCAATGTCTTCTATCTCCATTCTCCAATGCTTGTTCTGAATTTGGTTTAACAATTAGCAAAAAGAAGACACAGGTTATGTCACAAGGTGCACATGGGGTACCATCAATCTTTATTGACGACGCCGAACTAGAGATAGTAGACCATTTTACATATCTAGGATCAGTGGTAAATAGCAAATTATCCCTAGATCAGGAAATCAACATCCGGATTGGTAAGGCAGCAACAACAATGAACAGGTTAAGAAAAAGAGTCTGGGAGAACAGGAAGCTTACTGCCAAAACAAAAGTCCTTGTCTATCAAGCCTGTGTCCTTAGTACTCTTCTCTATGGCAGTGAAACCTGGACAACTTACTCACACCAAGAGAACAATTTAAACAGCTTTCATATGCGGTGTCTGCGAAGAATTCTTGGTATTAAGTGGCAAGACAAAATCACAAATACTGAAGTATTGGAAAGATGCAGGTTGTGTGACAGTTTATTCCATGCTCAGTCTTCGTAGACTTAGATGGATAGGACATCTTAGGAGGATGGATGATGGTAGAATACCAAAGGATATCTTTTTTGGTGAATTACAGATGGGTAAGAGATCTCAGGGTCGGCCTCTACTACGATACAAAGATGTGTGTAAGCGGGACATGATTGATACAGGCATTGATAATGCACATTGGGAGCAAGTCGCCGCTGAACGTGTTGCATGGAGGGCAAATATCAGAAATGGAATAAAGTCAAAGGAGAAAATTATTGCAGAAAAGTCACACACCAAGCGTTTGAGACGTAAGATGGTGCATGATGGTGGAAATGACCACGTGTTCACATGCATCCACTGTGAACGGACATTTACAGCGCAAATTGGCCTTATCAGTCACACTCGCTACCGCCATAGTTAAAAAAAAAGTCGCTTAAAAGTCGACAGGGTCGACTTCATTGCACCGGGGTTTTATCCCATATGGCTCGGTCTCTTTCCGCAGCACGGAAAGCGTCGCACAAAGCACGAACTCCGTAGCTTTTAGCGACGACCCATGGGAGTCTCCGAAACATTTAACTCGTAAACCGAAGGACGCGGCCCGGAATCGAACCCACAACCTTCGGCTCACGAGTCAAACGTCAAACGGCTTGACCACTTCACCAGTTAAAAGTTATTATGCCTTTTTAGAGCACAAACTATCGTCTGTCAAGACGGCAAGGTGCCAATGACAATGAATATCACACAAAATGCTCCTCACTGCCCAGTGTGAAAAGTATAACAGACAGGAATCTCGGCAAGCCAACAGCCCACACAGGTACATTGTGCATAATGCCACCGCCAGAATTCCATATATGAGACATATGTGGTGAGACAGTATATGTGGTGAGATAGCAAATATGGCGAGATAGCATATGTGGTGAGATAGTATATGTGGTGAGATAGCATATGTGGTGAGATAGTATATGTGGTGAGATAGTATATGTGGTGAGATAGTATATGTGGTGAGATAGTATATGTAGTGAGATAGTATATGTGGTGAGATAGTATATGTGGTGATATAATAAATGTAGTGATATTACATGTGTGGTGAGATAATATTTGTGGTGAGCTAGAATATGTGGTGATATAATATATGTGGTGAGATAGTATATAGGGTGATATGATATAATACCTTTGTTGTTTTCAGTATTCCAATGATGACGGTTTTGATTGCTTTAATTTCTGCAGAGTAATGGTTGTTCTTCTGTTACTTTCTATTATCATATTTTCATCGCCCGCCATCAGCAGTGAATCAGGTATTCAAAAGTGCTCTGTTCTGTCATTTCTCCCTGTTGATTATACATCCCAGCAGACTCACTGTGCGTCTGATGACGCAAGCAACGGCTTTGTTGTTGAGACTGACCACACGTGAAGGAAAACTAATGCTGAAACAGATAACCACTTAGGTTCGCCCGTCTCCCCGGGAGTAACAGTTTTACTGCTGTTGATTAACAGTCTAGCTGCACGATCTGAAAGACTCCATTCAACAGGCCGTACACAAAGTGCTTGCTTTGTGGACAAATAATTTACCGTAGCGGGTTGGTAAACATGCTTAGCCGTCAGTCTGGTTTGTGTTTCACCGCCCACTATTTTGGCTCACATTTAAATTGTTTACCAAGATGTTTGATATCTGTGCTCCCCATTTTGGCATCAGGGATTATTTTAAATATTATTGGGAGTCGTGGTGACGTTGTGGCTGGGCTTTTGCCTACTGGACGGTGATCCTAGGGTCAAACTCGCATCGAGGCAGATTGTAAACATTCACAGAGTCTGTATAGGCACCAGGAGACGTCATGGGACGCCAAGACGGCCGGTATGATATTGACTACTTCACTCATCAACCTGCGGGATTTGCTGAGGAGGGGATCCGAGCACTTATGGACTGAATGGTTCGATGTGCAACGAGGATGATCTGTCGACTAACTAACTAACTAATTAACTAACAACATGGTCTACACAATTATGACATTAACTACTTCACTCATCAACCTGGTCTATACAATTATGACATTAACTGCTTCACTCATCAACCTGGTCTATACAATTATGACATTAACTACTTCACCCATCAACCTGGTCTATACAATTATGACATTAACTACTTCACTCATCAGCCTGGTCTACACAATTATGATATGATATTGACTACTTCACGCATCAACCTGGTCTATACAATTATTACATTAACTGCTTCACTCATCAACCTGGTCTACACAATTATGACATTAACTACTTAACTCATCAACCTGGTATACACAATTATGACATTAACTACTTCACGCATCAACCTGGTCTATACAATTATGACATTAACTACTTCACTCATCAACCTGGTCTACACAATTATGATATTGACTACTTCACTCATCAACCCGGCCTACACAATTATGCTATGGGTGAGGTGGGTATATGGGAGGGTGGGTTGGTGGGATGTGTGTGGGTGGGTGGGGTTGTGTGGGTTGGTGGGTGGGGAATGTGTATGTGGGTGGGTGGGTGTGGGATGTGTGTGGTTTGGGGATGAGTGTTTGGCTGGGTGGTTGGAGGTGTCTGGATATGGGTGGGTGGGTGTGTGTGGGCTGGGGGATGGGTGTGTTGTGGGGAGATGTGTGTGTGGGGGGATGTGTGTTAATAGGGAAGGATGGGTTGGTGGGTGTTTTGGTGGGGTGTGTGTGGGTGTGTGGGTGTGTGGGTGGGATGTGTGTGGGTGTGTAAGGCTAGGTGAGGCTGTGTGTGCGTGGGTGGGGTGGTTATGTGGGAGGCTGGGGTGGGTGGGGGTGTGTGCGGGTGGGGGTAGTGTGTGGGTTGAATGGAGGGTGTGGATGTGTGGGTGGTTGATATGTATGTGTGGGTGAGGTGTGTGTGGGTGGGTTGGGGGTTGTATGTGGGTGCATGGGGATGTGTGTTGGTGGGTTTGGGTGTATGTGGGTGGAAAGAGCTTGCGTGGGTGGGTGAGGGATGTGTCTCATAACATTGTAATATGTATTGTTTATGTTTACAACATTCATTTGACAATGCATTTTCCTATGTGAATGCATCAAGCACTATTGATGAATGACAGATGAGTGACTGGAAGGGCCGAATGTAAGACGGGCCTGCGTGCCCAATTTGTAACCCTATTAAAATAAAGTTGAATTGAATTGAATTGAATTATGATATGATATTGACTACTTCACGCATCAACCTGGCCCACACAATTATGACATTAACTACTTCACTCATCATCCTGGTCTATACACTTATGACATTGACTACTTCACTCATCAACCTGGTCTATACAATTATGACATTGACTACTTCTCTCATCAACCTGGTCTATACAATTACGATATTGACTACTGCACTCATCAAACTGGTCTACACAATTACGATATTGACTACTTCACTCATCAACCTGGTCTACACACTTATGACATTAACTACTTCACTCATCAACCTGGTCTATACACTTATGACATTGACTACTTCACTCATCAAACTGGACTATACACTTATGACATTGACTACTTCACTCATCAACCTTTTCTATACACTTATGACATTAACTACTTCACTCATCAACCTGGTCTATACACTTATGACATTGACTACTTCACTCATCAATCTCGTCTACACAATTACGATATTGACTACTTCACTCATCAACCTGGTCTACACAATTACGATATCGATTACTTCACTCATCAATCTGGTCTATACAATTACGATATTGACTACTTCACTCATCAACCTGGTCTATACAATTACGATATTGACTACTTCACTCATCAACCTGGTCTACACAATTACGATATCGACTACTTCACTCATCAATCTGGTGTATACAATTACGATATTGACTACTTCACTCATCAACCTGGTCTATACACTTATGACATTGACTACTTCACTCATCAACCTGGACTATACACTTATGACATTGACTTCTTCACTCATCAACCTGGTCTATACACTTATGACATTAACTACTTCACTAATCAACCTGGTCTATACACTTATGACATTGACTACTTCACTCATCAATCTGGTCTACACAATTACGATATTGACTACTTCACTCATCAACCTGGTCTACACAATTACGATATTGACTACTTCACTCATCAACCTGGTCTACACAATTACGATATTGACTACTTCACTCATCAACCTGGTCTACACAATTACGATATTGACTACTTCACTCATCAACCTGGTCTACACAATTACGATATTGACTACTTCACCCATCAACCTGGTCTACACAATTACGATATTGACTACTTCACTCATCAACCTGGTCTACACAATTACGATATTGACTACTTCACTCATCAACCTGGTCTACACACTTATGACATTGACTACTTCACTCATCAACCTGGTCTATACACTTATGACATTGACTACTTCACTCATCAAACTGGACTATACACTTATGACATTGACTACTTCACTCATCAACCTGGTCTATACACTTATGACATTAACTACTTCACTCATCAACCTGGTCTATACACTTATGTCATTGACTACTTCACTCATCAATCTCGTCTACACAATTACGATATTGACTACTTCACTCATCAACCTGGTCTACACAATTACGATATTGACTACTTCACTCATCAATCTGGTCTATACAATTACGATATTGACTACTTCACTCATCAACCTGGTCTATACAATTACGATATTGACTACTTCACTCATCAACCTGGTCTACACAATTACGATATCGACTACTTCACTCATCAATCTGGTGTATACAATTACGATATTGACTACTTCACTCATCAACCTGGTCTATACACTTATGACATTGACTACTTCACTCATCAACCTGGTCTAAACACTTATGACATTGACTACTTCACTCATCAACCTGGACTATACACTTATGACATTGACTTCTTCACTCATCAACCTGGTCTATACACTTATGACATTAACTACTTCACTCATCAACCTGGTCTATACACTTATGACATTGACTACTTCACTCATCAATCTGGTCTACACAATTACGATATTGACTACTTCACTCATCAACCTGGTCTATACAATTATAATATTGACTACTTCACTCATCAACCTGGTCTATACACTTATGACATTGACTACTTCACTCATCAACCTGGTCTATACACTTATGACATTGACTACTTCACTTATTAACCTGGTCTATACACTTATGACATTAACTACTTCACTCATCAACCTGGTCTATACACTTATGACATTAACTACTTCACTCATCAACCTGGTCTACACAATTATGACATTAACTACTTCACTCATCAACTTGGTCTACACAATTATGATATCGACTACTTCACTCATCAACCTAGGTCTATACAATTATGATATTGACTACTTCACTCATCAATCTGGTACGCCAAGACGGCCGTTATGATATTGACTAGTTTTTTCATCAATCAGGTCTATACAATTATGATATTGACTAGTTCTTTCATCAATCAGGTCTATACAATTATGGGTCAAGCACTATTAGCCGAATACGCACCATGGGGCATGAATGGGTCATGTACTCGTACTTTATTTACTGTTGTTGTTGTTGTTGTTGTTGTTGTTGTTGTTGTTGTTGTTGTTGTTGTTGTTGTTGTGATTATGATTGTTATTATTATTATTATTATTATTATTATTGTACGATAAAGTATTTCATTTTGGAACCCAGCCTGGCGATTCAAGCACATCAGCTAAGTAACATTAGTATATTTGTTATGAACTGCTCACAGTTTATTGTTTGTGTGCTGACGATAACAACGTCCACTGTGGCACTTGTAATTGTTTTCTTGTACACTGACCAATGACACTTCTCTTCTCCGTGAGAATGAGGAATAGTGGAGCACCACATCTTCAAGGTGGAAGAGTCCTGTGACTTGGTCGCCACTCTGGGATAGGACCGTTATGCGATTAGATTTTGTTGATTTCCAACCCATTCTATCATCATCATGTACCATGCCAATGAACGTCGGCCGTCATGTTTCGCTATCTCACAGGATCACCAGTCGTAGGTCAGTTGTGACTGAGTTTTCAAGTGTATCTCTCCTCCCGACACCTCCACACACCGTATGTTTCAAGTGTACCTCTCCTCCCGACGTGTCCACACACCGTATGTTTCAAGTGTATCTCTCCTCCTGACGCGTCCACGCGTGTATGTTTTTTCAAGTATATCATATCTCCCGACGCGTACAAACACCGTATGTTTCAAATGTATCTCTCCTCTCCATGTGTCCAAACGTGTTGTTTACGTTAAATCAATTGACGGTTTTCAATTGTTTCTATGTGGACTCTCATTCTCTCTTCTCTCTTCTCTTCTCTTCTCTTCTCTTCTCTTCTCTCTCTCTCTCTCTCTCTCTCTCTCTCTCTCTCTCTCTCTCTCTCTCTCTCTCTCTTTCCCCTCCCCCCCTCATAGTTTGATTCCACTGTCATATATTTTCTCAGAAGCCACATTTCCACTGTCATATATATTCTCTGAAGCCACATTTCCACTGTCATATATTTTCTCAGAAGCCACATTTCCACTGTCATATATTTTCTCAGAAGCCACATTTCCACTGTCATATATTTTCTCAGAAGCCACATTTCCACTGTCATATATTTTCTCAGAAGCCACATTTCCACTGTCATATATTTTCTCAGAAGCCACATTTCCACTGTCATATATTTTCTCAGAAGCCACATTTCCACTGTCATATATTTTCTCAGAAGCCACATTTCCACTGTCATATATTTTCTCAGAAGCCATTTTCCACTGTCATATATTTTCTCAGAAGCCACATTTCCACTGTCATATATTTTCTCAGAAGCCACATTTCCACTGTCATATATTTTCTCAGAAGCCACATTTCCACTGTCATATATTTTCTCAGAAGCCACATTTCCACTGTCATATATTTTCTCAGAAGCCACATTTCCACTGTCATATATTTTCTCAGAAGCCACATTTCCACTGTCATATATTTTCAGGTTATCTGCTTTCACATCTCCGGCTCTGTGGCGAAAAGGTTATACAATGCAATTCGTAAATCCGCATACCACGTAGAAACACAGCAGGGAGAAATTTGGAAGCAGACCCGCCTTGCGTATGGTTTCCATACATAAATCAATGGTAAAGAACTGAACGTAAACGTGTCAAGAAAAAAAATGCTGTGGTTGACTGCGACGACCTGTTAAAGTTATGCAACTAACATGCTGACATGGAGAAATCATATCAAAAAAGCTGTAGCAAAAGCTAGAAGGAAAATAGCCATCCTGAGAAAGCTAAGTGGAACCACTTGGGGAGCTAGTGGGAAAATACTTAGCAAAGTTTATCAACAGAGCATACGACCACACCTGGAATACGGGTCAACTGCGTAGTGTTCAGCATCAAAACCACAATACAAGAACTGGACAAGGTGCAAAATCAAGCTCTTAGAGTCATCACAAGAGGGATGAGATCAACCCCTATAGTAGCAATGGAGAAAATGGGGAGGACACAAGCACTGAGAGAACGCAGAGATACAAAAACACTAATACAAGCAGACAAGTTCCTCAGCTTGCCAGGCCACCCTATTAAAAACCGATTTGAAAACCTAGCTATGGGACGGTTGAAAAGAAGTAGTTTTATCCACTAGGCCAAACGACTCTGCAGAGAAACCGCCTATCTTCCCACAGTTGGTATCCCACTGACAACTATTCCAGAGCAAACATCATGGAAAGATGAACATAGACTATCACTACAAATCCGGACAAAAGTGAGAGGAATATTTGACAAGGAAGAACAGAACAGTGTACAGCGCAGAACAGCCACTCTCAGCTTCCTTGATGACGAATACTGACAGGATCTCTGGATCCGAGTCTACACAGATGGGTCAGCGCAAAATGCTGTTCGAAATGGAGGAGCGGGAGTGAATATAGAATACCCGAATAATACTAGGGACAGCCAGAGTTCCAACAGGAAAGTACTGCCATTACTATGATGCTGAAATTGAGGCAATCAAGATAGCAATAGAGAAATTACAAAATACCAGCCATGGTAGACAACCTGTGGTGATAGTGACAGAAGCAAAATCAGTAATAGAGGCACTCCTGTCTGGGAAATTACCAGTTCTAAGGACACTACTTTCTGAACTTAGCAGTCAGCATAAGGTCACCATACAGTGGATACCATCCCACTGTGGAGTACCCGAAAACGACATAGCTGATCGATTGGCTAAGGAAGGAGCAAAAGAAGAACAGCCTGATGTGCCCATTACATTCCACCAAAAGAAAAGAATGATCAAATCAGTCAGAAGGCCACCAAACCCTACTCCAGACGACTACCACGTTATGGACAGACCAGAACATGTCATTATTCTGCGCCTCAGAACAGGACACAATAGATTATGCAACCACATGTATACAAATTCAGTGACTCAGTCATGTGCACATGTGGTTTGGCGTCGCAGACAGCAGAGCACATAGTCCAGGACTGCCCAAACCACAACATATCCAGGCTAACCTTCTGGCCTAGAGAGACAACAGTGGAAGATAAACTCTATGGACCGCTGAGTGAACTAAAAAGGACTTAGATTCATACAAGAGACAACATTGCAGTTAAAGACATATTTCAAGCGAACGAAAGAAGAAAATGCAACTAACTTATTTTTTTCCTTCACACCCATTCACAACTATGAGTTCTATATGAAACAGAGGCAACGTGAAGATTGTAAAAAGTTGACATGTAAGGCATATATATCCGGCCATCATGCGGAAACAGACGGAAAAAAGCAGAGACAAGGGGAACCGGTGGTTATGTTTTGTCGAGGGGCTTTAACCACATGGATGAGGTAGACCGCAGGGGTAGCTACTCCCTACTCATGACTGGTCTCTGAGGCAGAAAGCAATGGGTAGTCTCACCTGAGATAAACATAGCAAGCTAGCAGACATGTGACATATAGAAATATAATGTTATAAAGATACCCAGTATTATATATATACCACAACCATTGAAACCCCAGCAGCATACTTGCCATGTGGGCCACAGGGTTAAATATTGTGTAGTAACTGATCCCCGAGATGAGTGAACACTCCTAAATAACAAATGAGTGAAATAAAATCATGAATATATGTGTACGATTTATATTTATGCAGCAGGAATGTATCTTACACTGTTCTGTGACTATAATGTATTAGTGACTAAATAGCCACGTGGTAAAATCAAGGTGATTTACAATCTCACTCGATCACCAGAGTCGTGGATCAGTTCAGTGTTCTTGTCTCGGCCACACAGCGTGGCCACGCCATCTAGGTATTTACTTCTCTGCCCTCCCCTTACTATCTTCCCTTGATCTTGCCAGTTGTAAACCAAGTTCAATTTATTTCTTCTCATAACGTGACCAAAATATTGTGACTGTTTACGTTTAATTTCTCTAACTAGTTTACGGTTTTCATTTGTCTCTTGTAGGACCTGGTCATTGGTTTTTATGTCTGTCCATGGTATTCTTTGCATTTTCCTCAGAAACCACGTTTCCACAGCCATAAGATTATTTTCAGCTTGTCTGCTCACTGTCCACGCCTCACATCCATACAAAAGCACAGGTTCTATGTAGAACCTCAACACTCTTTTTCTTGTTGCAAATGATATCTTTTTATTGGTCTGTATGTTTATAATCTTGCAAAAGGTTGCTTTGCAATAGAAATTATTGTTCTAATCTCTTCAAGGCATCTCCTATCTGATGTTATGACTGTTCCTAGATAAATGTGCCGATTAAATTTTGTTTCTCAGAATATTCCCATTTTCTTGTATATCACATTGTGGTATTTCCTTCTTCCCAGTGACAACCATAATAATCTATGTCTTCTTACAATTCAGTTCTAATCCTAGTTAAGAGAAGGATAAAGATGAGGTTGCTGTGGAACTACAACCCGAACTCAATCGCATAAGTATTTGGTGTGCTGAAGCTGGGGCAATGGCCAACCCAACAAACGCAACAGTGACATGGTTCTCTTTGAATAAGCATACTGTCAACACTCCAACACCAACTGTAAATCTGTATTCAGAGACTGTGGAAAGAACGCGGGCAATGAATGACCTGGGGATACGTTTTGATCGAAGTCTTGCTTATAATGAGCACATAGACCAGGCGATAACAAAGGCTAAGCAGGCTTTGGCTGCGATGTGGGTGATTGCGGCAGCAAACTGTGAGCAGCGCCATCTATGCCTCCTATACGAGGGGCTGGTCATGTCTGTTTTTGAGTATGCCATGGCGATCCTGACTCTCAGCCGTAAGCAGATAGAAAGGATGGAAAGGATACAGAATGAAGCCATGCGCATTATTCTTGGATGTATAAGAGACTAGCTGACCCGGCCCGGCTTCGCCCAGGCCCTGGAGGGGATCTATCTATCTATCAGTCTGTCTGTGTGCTTGTTTGTCTGTCTGTCTGTCTGTCTGGCTGACCCGGCCCGGCTTCACCCAGTCCCTGGTGGGGAGCATCTCATTTAATTCATATAAGTAGTCATATAAGTCTCCCGTTCCCGACTATCTGTCTGTCTGTCTATCTGTCTGTCTGTCTGTCTGACCCGGCCCGGCTTCACCCAGTCCCTGGTGGGGAGCATCTCATTTAATTCATATACGTAGTCATATAAGCTCTCCCGTTCCCGACTATCTGTTTGTCTGTCTATCTGTCTGTCTGACCCGGCCCGGCTTCACCCAGTCGCTGGTGGGGAGCATCTCATTTAATTCATATAAGTAGTCATATAAGTCTCCCGTTCCCGACTATCTGTCTGTCTGTCTATCTGTCTGTCTGTCTGTCTGACCCGGCCCGGTTTCACCCAGTCGCTGGTGGGGAGCATGCCATTTAATTCATATAAGTAGTCAAATAAGCTTCCGTTCCCGACTATCTGTCTGTCTATCTATCTGACCCGGCGTGGTTTCGCCCAGCTCCTGGCGCACAGTAACTTAAAAGAATGTCCTTCCACACACCATTCATTATTTTTAATGAAAACTGTTTTTAATCACCGACATGACAGTTGATAAGTTCTTTAAGCAGAAAAAGATGGGTTACAATGTTATGCATTATGCATTATTTTTATTAAAACTTTGAAAATGCCTTAAAGATTATATCATTATTTATTATAACTCATATGCCTGAAAATAACTATAGACAAAGAGTTTAACAATAGTGCAAGTAAGTCCAACAATATGACTATAAAGTATATAGAAATGTTATTAAAAGTTATGCCCCTTGAAATAACTTTTCTAGAGTGAAGTCCCCCTGCTATATAGAAATTATATAATGAAAAATGAAAAAGTAAATGTTATTAAATAAGTAGAAGATTTTACACTAAGAAACTATTATAGTCGGTTGCACAGGAATGAAAGGAAGACGTGTAGAAAATTTCATCTCAGATATACCGTTATCGAACGCATCCAATACATAGCTGACCACAAACAAAGCCACATACACTCTGTTTTATATATATAGATACAGCATACAGGGCGATGCACTACCTTCTTGATTTTCCAACCATTGAAGAGAGAAAACAAGTTTGCAGAGCACGTGCCTACCATAGAATTAACGCAAACACACAACATCCACTGCATAGTGAAATTACGAAGGTGAAGGGCAGCAGGTTAAAAAGAGAAAGGTCATGGATGGGTCAAGCCGAAGACATTCTTCAACAGGTGTGTTCACTTGAGGACTTAAAACCTGGCGAGGAGTGGGTTCAAGCGCCAACAGATTTCTGTACGTCTTATTCAGTTTGCATCCAACTAGACAGAAATTGCAGACAAGAAAATCCGGCTGCTGTGGAGGCAGAAGTACAAGCGTTGATTTTCGAGAATTCGTTAGGCGGTGATGCTGTCATCTACACAGATGGGTCGGTCATCCGACATGTGAGAAACTCATGGGCCTTTACGACTCAGGCCGGAGGTACATTTGTGAAGGTGGACTCTGGTGCTTTTGTTGAGACCACAAGTAGCCTGACTATGGAAGTCATGGCAGTAAATAAAGCAATAACATGGCTCGAGACACAGACATTCACCAGGGCATGTTTCCTTTGCGACTCAATGAGCATGCTCATGAGGATAGAAATGGGGTGGATCCGAAGACAGTGGTTGCTGTCTCTGGGGCGGTCTCGGCTGGCAAAGATTAGTTTCATCTTCGTGCCAGGGCATGCGGGAGTACAAAGAAATGAGCGGACTGACAAGCTAGTAGGTAAGGCTAAGGTGGAGGGCGGACGCGCCATTGACCAGGCTGACATTCTGAATGCTCTACGAAATGTAAGGCTCTTGAGAGTGTGATAATTGTGAATCTACAACCATGGTCAGACTGCGAGAATAGCAAATTAAAAGAGGTGTAGCCAAACAAGAACACTACACAGGAAGCCAAAGAAGATTGATAAACCAACACAGAACTGGTGTCGTTAGCCGCTACACGCTGCGGGATTTGCTGAGGAGAGGATCCGAGCACTTATGGACTGAATAGTTCGATGTGCAATGAGGATGATCTGTCGACTAACTAACTAACTAACTAACTAACTAACTAACTAACTAACTAACTAACTAACTAACTAACTAACTAACTAACTAACTAACTAACTAACTAACTATTTAACTAACTAACTAACAAACAACTAACTAACTAACTAACTAACTAGCTAACTAACTAACTATCTATCTATCTAATCTTAGTTGTTTACTGTGTGCAACAACACAGTGAGAAGTCCTGATCGTTCGGGTCCCATCGATTGACGGACGTCGGTCGCGGCGATTGGGCAATCTTGAGCATAGCCTACGATGGGTAGCGTTGTGATGTTCTGTTGTGATAATTTGGTGTGTCCAGTGTGTGCCGCGTGGTTACACACCCGCTTCACACGCGTGATCCGGGACTGTTTCCGGATCCGGTCAGGGATATGCACTACTGACGAGCTCAAACGAGGGCGAAACTCGAGTATAGTGCTTCCATATTGACGTGGATAGGCCTTAGGTTCATACCAGAATGCGATCGGCGTTGCCAGTAGTGGGTTGTGCTCAATATTTAAATTTCAAATCCCGAAACAACCACATAATCACGATTATTTTTGTTCTGTCTTTTTGTTTCCATTAGTTGTAAAATTTCTTCAGACATCCATGTCTTACGACTCACTTTCTTTAATTTTGGATTAGTTTTCTCTGCAGCCAAACTGATTGAATTCTTTAACATTTCCCATTGATCATCTACATCTTTAACTAGGATCTCTAGATCAGACAACATATCAAATTTGTTCTTTTCTTCTATGTAAAATTTATCTGGTATGTCTTTATCATTTTTCAATTTTCACAAATCGTATTTAGTGTTTCCTGTTGTATACTTGACATTCTTTAACTTTACCCTCAATGTGCCTGTAATTAATCTGTAATCATTGTAACAATGTGCATTGGGAACTGTTTTTACGACTGTTAGCACATTTCAAAACCTTCTGCTAATCAGTGTGTAATCTATCTGGTTTTTAACCTTGCTGTCTGGACTCCTCCATTATGACAACGGCGATAATCTTGAGAATAAGTATAATGAAAGAATATCATAAATAAAAGAATTATGAAACCTTTAACACTGTCGGATTGAAACCGATGCCCTGCGAGTAACGGCACCAAAGACACGAGAGTAGCGCCAACTGCCAGACAGCCTTGACACTTACGTTCTCATCAGGCATCAAGCGAGCAGAGCTCCAGACAGCGCGTGCCAAAGATGTGATCGCGCATGCCCTGTGTTTAAACATCGGTTAGGCAATTAGCTCACTAGACTCAGTTACACTTGTCAATGTGTCTATGTATGTGCGCTTAGTGCCAGCGTCTATCCCAGCTGGAATTCACCGGTCGACTATTTATATCAGAATCTCAAGGGGAATTGTGTGAGCACTCAGGCATTTATACATGCATGATATCATGCCGTGAACAACTGTGTCTGACGACAAGACAAGACTTCACGGCCATTATGTAACATGCTGGAAAGACAATAATCTAATAGAAATACACAATTAACTCGCCTGACAAAATAAATCATTTGTTTTAACCAAACGATCTTCAAAGAGAGCTACCGACTCGGATAGTTACTGCATGCTTTTATCATTGTTAGGGCCAATTTTGTTCCTTTGTCTCGGACAGAATGAAACTGTGATAAAGACGGTTCTGATTCTTTGGAGTTAGGGTACTTTATAGGTAAGTTGGGAATTATTTACGTACGTATTGTAGTATCCTGGTTAGTTATCTATGCACAGTGTTTTAGGCATGTGATAAGTTACTATAGAGAGTTTAGATAAGTTATGAATCATGCACGGAAAGAGTTTAGGTAAGTTGTGAGTCGTGTAAGCAGAGTGTCGTATGTAAGTGTGAGAGACCAATGTAGAGTGTTTTAGGTAAGTGTGAGAGACTAATGTAGAGTGTTTTAAGTAAGTGTGAGTGATTAATGTAGAGTGTTTTAGGTAAGTGTGCGTGAGTTGTAAAAATTACAAATAGAACTGATACATTTCGTGGAAATGATATTTCTGTTCTGAATGTTCCTGACCATACCTACACAAAGTCGTCCTTAGGTTCGTGCACCAGTTGACTCCCGCATTTCGCCCTGTAATTACTCGCTGTCTGATACACCTCTACAACTACCACTCCCCGAACAAGCACTGCATATCATAACTGAACGCCTAAACGTTGTACACACTTATATTGTTCCATACATGACCCACACTTTCACAGGATGTTCAATTTTATTACACTCCACTATTTATCGCAATAATTATGAGGCGAGATAAGTAGCCATACGCCTTTCCAGGCCCTGGGCGTAACAGGAGATACATGTGTTCCCTGGACCTAACAGAAGATACATGTGTTCTCTGGGCCTAACAGGAAAGCCAAGTCGCCATACATTTGTTCCCTTCGTCTATCAGGAGAACCAAGTCGCCATACTTTGGTTCCCTGGTCTATCAGGAGAGCTAGGTCGCCAGATATTTGTTCTCTGGGTCTACCAGGAGCACTAAGTCGCCATACATTTGTTCTCTGGGTCTATCAGGAGAGCCAAGTCGCCATACATTTGTAATCGTAACAGGAGATACATGTGTTCCCTGGACCTAACAGAAGATACATGTGTTCTCTGGGCCTAACAGGAAAGCCAAGTCGCCATACATTTGTTCCCTTCGTCTATCAGGAGAACCAAGTCGCCATACTTTGGTTCCCTGGTCTATCAGGAGAGCTAGGTCGCCATACATTTGTTCCCTGGGTCTATCAGGAGCACTAAGTCGCGATACATTTGTTCTCTGGGTCTATCAGGAGGACTAAGTCCTCATACATTTGTTCCCTGTGTCTATGAGGAGCACCAAGTCGCCATAGATTTGTTCCCTGGGCCTAACAGGAGAGCCAAGTCGCCATACATTTGTTCACTGGGTCTATCAGTAGCACTAAGTCGCCATACATTTGTTCCCTGGGTCTATCAGGAGCACTAAGTCGCCATACATTTGTTCCCTGGGTATATCAGGAGCACTAAGTCGCCATACATTTGTTCCCTGGGTCTATCAGGTGCACTAAGTCGCCATACATTTGTTCCTTGGGTCTATCAGGAGGGCTAACACGCCATAAATGTTTTCAGGCCCTGGTTGTATCAGGAGAGATAAATCGTCATAAATCTGTTCAGGCACTGTGTTTGTGATGAGAAACAAGTCACCATAAATCTGTTCAGGCCCTGGGTCTATGATGAGAGATGAGTCACCATAAATCTATCCAGGCCTTGCGTCTATAATGAGAGATGAGTCACCATAAATCTATTCAAGCCCTGTGTCCATGATGGAAGATGAGTCACCATAAATCTATCCAGGCCTTGTGTCTATGATGAGAGATGAGTCACCATAAATCTATTCAAGCCCTGTGTCCATGATGGAAGATGAGTCACCATAAATCTATCCAGGCCCTGGGTCTATGATAGATGAGTCACCATAAATCTATCCAGGCCGTGGGTCTATGATGAGAGATGAGTCACCATAAATCTATCCAGGCCCTGGGTCTATGATGAGAGATGAGTCACCATAAATATATCCACGCTCTGTGTCTATGATGAGAGATGAGTCACCATAAATCTATCCAGGTCTTGGGTCTATGATGAGAGATGAGTCACCATAAATCTATCAAGGCCCTGTGTCTATGATGAAAGATGAGTCACCATAAATCTATTCAGGCCCTGGGTGTGTGATGAGAAACGAGTCACCATAAATCTATTCAGGCCGTAGGTCTATGATGAGAGACGAGTCACCATACATCTGTTCAGGCCCTGGGTGTATAATGAGAGACGAGTCACCATAAATCTATTCAGGCCCTGGGTGTATAATGAGAGACGAGTCACCATAAATCTGTTCAGGCCCTGGGTCTATGATGAGAGACGAGTCACCATAAATCTGTTCAGGCCCTGGGTGTATGATGAGAGACGAGTCACCATAAATCTGTTCAGGCCCTGGGTGTATGATGAGAGACGAGTCACCATAAATCTGTTCAGGCCCTGGGTGTATGATGAGAGACGAGTCACCATAAATCTGTTCAGGCCCTGGGTGTATGATGAGAGACGAGTCACCATAAATCTGTTCAGGCCCTGGGTGTATGATGAGAGACGAGTCACCATAAATCTGTTCAGGCCCTGGGTGCATGATGAGAGACGAGTCACCATAAATCTGTTCAGGCCCTGGGTGTATGATGAGAGACGAGTCACCATAAATCTGTTCAGGCCCTGGGTGTATGATGAGAGACGAGTCACCATAAATCTGTTCAGGCCCTGGGTGTATGATGATAGACGAGTCACCATAAATCTGTTCAGGCCCTGGGTGTATAATGAGAGACGAGTCACCATAAATCTGTTCAGGCCCTGGGTGTATGATGAGAGACGAGTCACCATAAATCTGTTCAGGCCCTGGGTGTATAATGAGAGACGAGTCACCATAAATCTGTTCAGGCCCTGGGTGCATGATGAGAGACGAGTCACCATAAATCTGTTCAGGCCCTGGGTGTGTGATGAGAAACGAGTCACCATAAATCTATTCAGGCCGTAGGTCTATGATGAGAGACGAGTCACCATAAATCTGTTCAGGCCGTAGGTCTATGATGAGAGACGAGTCACCATAAATCTGTTCAGGCCCTGGGTGTATGATGAGAGACGAGTCACCATAAATCTAAGGACAGGAATAACCTAGGAGCCAAGGTCAATATTATGAACATTTAGGACTGGATTGACCTAGGAGCCAAGGTCAGTTTTATGAACATTTAGGACTGGATTGACCTAAGAGCCAAGGTCAGTTTTATGAACATTCAGGATTGTATTGACCTAGGGGCCAACGTCAGTTTTATGAACATTTAGGACTGGATTGACCTAGGAGCCAAGGTCAGTTTTATGAACATTTAGGATTGGATTGACCTAAGAGCCAAGGTCAGTTTTATGAACATTCAAGATTGTATTGACCTAGTAGCCAATGTTAGTTTTATGAACACACGGCCATCATAAAAACAGATTCGTGTCTTTGGTGAATGGCAAAGCACATATTCAGTGTGGACCTGGCAGCTAGTAATCTCTAATGAGGTCTAACACAATGTCTATTACATCTAAGTCAGTCTACCACACATCCACAATATGTCTTTATAATATGTGAGTCTAAGAACACACTCATAGTATGTCTGTTAATAGTAAGTGGGTCTAACAGAACACATAAAAATATGTCTTTATTACATTAGGTGGGTCTAATAACACACCCAAAATATGTCTTTATTACATTAAATGGGTCTACCAACACACCCACAATATGTCTTTATTACATTAAATGGGTCTAACAGCACACCACATTAAGTCTTTATTACATTAAATGGGTCTAACAGCACACCCACAATATATCTTTATTACATGTAAGTGGGTTAACAAGACACCCGCAATAAGTCTATATGTACGTGGGTATGAAACCACGCTCTCTGCATATTATTGCACGTCAATCGGTTTAAGGCAATATCTCCAATTGGCTGTTATTGTGCATGAGTGGGTATAACACCACACCCCCACCTCCAAGACCTCAGAGCTCTACTAGTGGGTCTAACACCATACCCCCACCTCCCAGATCCATGAGCTCTACTAGTGGGTCTAACACCATACCCCCAACACCCGGACCCATGAGCTCTACTAGTGGGTCTAACATCATGTCCCCACCTCCCTGACTCATGAGCTCTACTAGTGGGTCTAACACCATATTCCCACCTCCCTGACCCATGAGCTCTACTAGTGGGTCTAACACCATACCCCCACCTCCCCGACCCATGAGCTCTACTAGTGGGTCTAACACCATATCCCCACCTCCCTGACCCATGAGCTCTACGAGTGGGTATAACACCATACCCCCACCTCCCCGACCCATGAGCTCTACTAGTGGGTCTAACACCATACCCCCAACACCCCGAACCCTGAGCTCTACTACTGGGTCTAACACCATACCCCCAACACACCGACCCCAGAGCTCTACTAGTGGGTCTAAAACCATACACACACCTTCCCGACCCCAGAGCTTTACTAGTGGGTCTAACACCATACCCCCAACTCCCCGACCTAAGAGTTTAATAGTGGGTCTAACAGAATACCCCAACACCTCGACCCCAGAGCTTTAATATTGGGTCTAACGCAATACACCCAACACCCCGACCCCAGAGCTCTACTAGTGGGTCTAACACCATACCCCGAACTCCACGACCCCAGAGCTTTAATAGTGGGTCTAACACCATACCCCCAACACCCTGACCTCAGAGCTCTACTAGTGGGTCTAGCACCATACCCCCAACTCCCCGGCCTAAGAGTTTAATAGTGGGTCTAACACAATACCCCAACACCTCGACCCCAGAGCTTTAATAGTGGGTCTAACACAATACACCCAACACCCCGACCCCAGAGCTCTACTAGTAGGTCTAACACCATACCCCGAACTCCACGACCCCAGAGCTTTAATAGTGGGTCTGACACCACACCCCCAACACCCTGACCTCAGAGCTCTATTAGTGGGTCTAGCACCATACCAACACCCTTACCTCAGAGCTCTACTAGTGGGTCTAACACCATACCCCCGACTCCCAGACTCCAGAGCTGTATTAGTGGGTCTAACACCATACCCCAACTCCGCGACCCCAGAGCATGACTAGTGGGTCTAACACCATACCCCCATCTCCCATGACCCCAGAGCTTTACTAGTCAGCAAAATAAACTTGCCACTACAGTCATAGAATCCGGATCACTGTCCCTATAGGTTAGAAACCTAACCACTATACCATCATGGCTCCAACACGGCTTACAAGTGGACCGAACATCTTGTACATAACACATCTACATGACATGCAAGTGGGCATAACATCATGCTTATGACATCTATATGACATACAAGTGGGCATAACATCATGGATGGTTATCACATCTACATGACATACAAGTGGGCATAACATCATGCTTATGACATCTACATGACATACAAGTGGGCATAACATCATGGATGGTTATCACATCTACATGACATACAAGAGGGCATAACATCATGCTTATGACATCTATATGACATAAAAGTGGGCATAACATCATGTATGGTTATCACATCTACATGACATATAAGTGGGCATAACATCATGTATGGTTATCACATCTACATGACATACAAGTGGGCATAACATCATGCTTATGACATCTATAGGACATACAAGTGGGCATAACATCGTGGATGGTTATCACATCTACATGACATACAAGTGGGCATAACATCATGCTTATGACATCTACATGACATACAAGTGGGCATAACATCATGGATGGTTATCACATCTACATGACATACAAGAGGGCATAACATCATGCTTATGACATCTATATGACATACAAGTGGGCATAACATCATGAATGGTTATCACATCTATATGACATACAAGTGGGCATAACATCATGCTTATGACATCTATATGACATGCAAGTGGGCATAACATCATGCTTATGACATGTATATGACATACAAGTGGGCATAACATCATGCTTATGACATCTACATGACATGCAAGTGGGCATAACATCTTGGATGGTTATCACATCTACATGACATGTAAGTGGGCATAACATCGTGCTTATCACATCTACATGACATGGAAGTGGGCCTTACAACATGTACACAACACATCTACGTGACATACAAGTGGGCCTAACATCATGCACAACACACCTACATGACATTCAAGTGGGCCTAACATCATGCACAACCCACCTACATATCTTAACATCCACATCACATATGATCACACAAGACGCTACATACAAGACGAGACACTAGCCAAGAACCCATCGTTTCACGCATTCTTGTGGCACTAGAAATAACATCATGGATATTGATGGGCACTCTTAGAATGGAGTAACTGGTTGAGAATAGATATCTGACATTCCATAGCTATGAAGTTGTGACAGGGATTTCCCAAGCTGTGTACCAACTGACATGTAAACATGCATAGTTCTAGCAAAATGTGCGCACTAAGATGACACCTCGAGCCACAGCTCACACGCACATTCCAGACAGAACAAGAACGATGGCGGAATTGTGCTTCCCTGGCTTCAGTTTCACAATACCTCACTGCTTTAAAAACCACTGTACCCGACACAACCTTGACCGAAAGGCACAGATCAGTAAGGTTTACGCCTAACACACCTTGTACTCGCGCCGAAGATGGTCTTTAAATAAAAAGATCTCAGGTGTTACTAACGAGTGCAGGTTGTGAAGTACGTTTCTCTACGGGTCGCATTCATTCCTAGTAAGAGTTAAAGCTGTTTCTCCTATGCAAATCACCTGTTGAAGCTGTTTCTCCATCGCAAATAGCCTAATTCCTTTTGCGTTGTATGACAAAACAAGAACCATAACAAAATGCCGTCTTTTTACATCAACATATCTGATTTATTTTCGCTTGGTTCCAATTTGTGTGTCTCAGTTGACGTGTTTACTTCGTTTTCCTCATCCTTTCTTTTTCTGTGTGCACTTCATTTGCACATTCTAACACGCGCAGGCTTGAATATATTGATTGCTACTTTACCGAAGACATGAAGAGGCAAGTATATGTCACTACCATCAATATTATTATCTAGAGCCAGTGGGCGATGGCCATCATGCTTTGTCCGTTGTCTGCACTATTCACTATTATTACCGACTTTGGTTTTTTTATGTGTTGTGCTTAAGGTTGTAATGGATATCATTGTCACCGTGATTTATCAGTACCTTCTGTTGGTTTCCCATCACCCTCTGTTTGTTTCTCTATTGTTTCAATTCGATTGTCTTTGTCTGAAACGAGTGCAGGATAATTGAAGAGTGGGAATGGCACATTACGCTCTACACATTCCATTGCAATTGCGCATGCTTAGTTATTTGATAGAATCAGCATCAGTTATATACTAATTCACCTCCACGTAATGTTCGCTGATTTCGTCCACTAATCCCTCTCGTCTCAATAATCGCTGTTCTCGTCCACTAATTCCCCTACTCTCCATTATCGCTGTCTTCGTTCACTATTTCCCCTCCTCTCAATGATCATTATCGCTGTACTCGTCCACTAATTCAACTCCTTTCAGCGATAGCTGTACTCGTCCACTAATTCATTTCCTCTCAGTTATCGCTGTTCTTGTCCAGTAATTCACCACCTCTCAATGATAGCTGTCCTCGTCTACTAACTCACCTCCACGTAATGTTCGCTGTCCTCGTCAACTACTTCCCATTGTCAATAATCGCTGTTCTCGTCTACTAATTCACCTCCTCTCCATTATCGCTGTCCTCGTCCACTAATTTCCCTTGTCAATAATCGCTGTTCTCGTCTACTAATTCACCTCCTCTCCATTATCGCTGTCCTTGTCCACTAATTTCCCTTGTCAATAATCGCTGTTCTCGTCCACTAATTCCCCTTGTCAATAATCGCTATTCTCGTCCACTAATTCCCCTTGTCAATAATCGCTGTCCTCGTCCACTAATTCCCCTTGTCAATAATCGCTGTCCTCGTCCACTAATTCCCCTTGTCAATGATCGCTGTCCTCGTCTACTAACTCACCCCCTCTACATTATCGCTGTCCTCGTCCACTAATTCCCCTTGTCAACAATCGCTGTTCTCGTCTACTAACTCACCCCCTCTACATTATCGCTGTTCTCGTCTACTAACTCACCCCCTCTACATTATCGCTGTTCTCGTCCACTAATTCCGCTCCTCTCCATTATCGCTGTCCTCGTCCACTAATTTCCCTTGTCAAAAATCGCTGTTCTCGTCCACTAATTCCCCTACTCTCCATTATCGCTGTCCTCGTCCACTAATTTCCCTTGTCAATAATTGCTGTTCTCGTCCACTAATTCCCCTTGTCAATAATCGCTGTTCACGTCCACTAATTTCCCTTGTCAATAATCGCTGTTCTCGTCCACTAATTCCCCTTGTTAATAATCGCTGTCCTCGTCCACTAATTCCCCTTGTCAATAATCGCTGTCCTCGTCCACTAATTCCCCTTGTCAATGATCGCTGTCCTCGTCTACTAACTCACCTCCACGTAATGTTCGCTGTCCTTGTCTACTAACTCACCCCCTCTACATTATCGCTGTCCTCGTCCACTAATTCCCCTTGTCAACAATCGCTGTTCTCGTCTACTAACTCACCCCCTCTACATTATCGCTGTTCTCGTCTACTAACTCACCCCCTCTACATTATCGCTGTTCTCGTCCACTAATTCCGCTCCTCTCCATTATCGCTGTCCTCGTCCACTAATTTCCCTTGTCAAAAATCGCTGTTCTCGTCCACTAATTCCCCTCCTCTCCATTATCGCTTTCCTCGTCCACTAATTTCCCTTGTCAATAATCGCTGTTCTCGTCCACTAATTCCCCTTGTCAATAATCGCTGTCCTCGTCCACTAATTTCCCTTGTCAAAAATCGCTGTTCTCGTCCACTAATACCCCTCCTCTCTATTATCGCTGTTCTCGTCCACTAATTCCCCTTGTCAATAATCGCTGTTCTCGTCCACTAATTCCCCTTGTCAATAATCGCTGTTCTCGTCCACTAATTCCCCTCCTTTCAACGATCTCTGTACTTGTCCCCTTGTACTTGCTCAACTCATCTCTGGACTATGTTTACCAGCTTCCTGACCCAGATGATGCTCTGGACCACTGGCTGAAGACCTTTCTAAGCGTATTTGATAAGCATGTTCTATTTAAGGAAGTTCGTGTGAAACATCATACTAAGCCCCTGTGGATCACACAGGAGGTAGTTGAACTTATGAGAGACCGGGACAGGGCACATAAAAATCGAGATCTAACTATGTACCCTAGTCTGAGAAACAAAGTTCAATAAGTTATTCGAAAGGAAAAGAAAAACAATTTTAAGAACTTAATAATAGATAAAACCAACACTAAAGATATATGGAAAGCAATTAATACCTTGACAAACAAACACAAATCATCACAATCGTTACCATCAAATCAGGTTACATGTGATCAATTCAGTAGTTTCTTTCAGTCTGACATAAACCAACTGAAGGCTGCAATACCAGATGTGCCTCATGACATATCTTTATTATCATCATTCTGTGAGAGCAAATGCTATGGAGACATTCCCACAAACATACGGCTAATGACGACCATTGAAGTATTTACTCATCTCAGTAACCTAAACAACAATAACTCATCAGGACTAGATGGAATCAGTAATCGGATCCTTCGCTATGCTGCACCGGCGATCTGCGAGTCACTACCTTTTATATACAATCAATGTCTCACCAAAGGTCACTTCCCATCAGCCTTTAAAATCGCTAAAGTGTATCCTCATTTAAAAGCTGGTCCGTTAGACGATTGCGCCATGAATAATTATAGGCCAATTTCCATATTATCCTCTTTATCCAAACCGCTAGAAAAGCACATCCACAAGACAACACTAGAGCACTTAGTTCGCCACAAACTAATAGGTGACAGTCAGTCAGGATTTCAGCCAAAATATTCCTGCCATACGGCCCTAACAAACATGATAGAAAACTGGCATCAAAATATTAACAACAATGCTCTATGTGGAACGATGTTTATAGACTTTAAAAAAACATTCGATATGATAGATCATACTATCCTAATTAAAAAAACTAGAAACAATAAAAGTAAGCCTTAATATAGTGACATTAATAAACTCATTCTTATTAGACAGAAAACAAGTAGTATCACACAATAAATCTCTATCCCAAGCCATTACCAATAATACTGGGGTACCTCAGGGGTCTATACTTGGCCCTCTGTTATTTACCATTTATATAAATGTGATCTTCCCTTATATCTGTCATCGTCCTGCAATCTATTTGCAGACGACAGCACAGTATATACAAACGCTATTGATCGTAATGTGCTAGAATTATCCTTGCAACAGGAAATAAAGAGTGTAGTTAACTGGAGTCATGCAAATCGCATGCAAATTAACATTTCTAAAACAAAATCTATGTTAATAGGAATCAGGAAACGACTTCACACTCTAAATTCGCAGAGAACTCTTCAGCTGCACATTGGTAGCACGCCTATAGAAAGTGTAACCGAGCACAAGGCACTAAGTCTTATTATAGATCAAAATCTATCCTTTAATTCCCATGTTCATGCTCTAGTTAAACAAATAGCCAAAAAAGTATACCAACTTGCCAAAATTAAAAACTTCCTCGACGTAATTACAAGAAATATATTCTATACTTCCCACATACAAACACATATTGATTATTGCTCCACAATCTGGGATGGATGCTCCAAATCAATAACAAAACACCTTTATTCACTCCAGAAAAGGGCAGTGCGTCTAATCAATGGTGATAAGTTTACAGACAATTCTAACCTACATGAACGTCTACAGTTACTGCCACTCCACAAACGCCTACTTTTTAATAAGGCTAAACTAACTCACAAAATCCTATTTCAAAACGCCCCAAGCTACCTTTGGCCATTGTTTAAATATAACGCAAGACGTAGCAAACGACTAAATATACTTCATGGCCCTAAACCTAGGATAGACTTATATAAAACAAGCTTAGCATACTCTGCCACTAAGTTGTGGAATAATCTTCCACAAGAAATCAAAGACACCACCAATCATTATACATACAGTCGCAACCTGTTTGAACACAACCTCAAGACAGACTACATGCCCCCTTTAAAAAAAAAAAACAGCAACAAAGACAATAATAATGGTAAATTATCTCGAACGACAACTAGCCAGAAAAAAAAGCCATTCCCATATGTGTGGCACGTTACACCCACCTTGGGTATTTATGATGCCCATGTTAAACATTGCCTCACAGAGTCATGTATTATTGATTATTTTCATGCGTTTTAATGCTTATTGTTCTTTTTGTTGTTAAAGAATTGTTTCATAAGAGATGTTGAATGAAAGAATGTATGAGAGGAAATAGAGAAGAAGAGCAGAATGTCAGACGGGCCTGCGTGCCCAATTCTTAACCCTTTGAAAATAAAGATTTTCGTTCGTTCGTTCCCCTAATGTTCCTCCTCTCAACGATAGCTGTGATCGTCCACTAATTCCCCTTTTCCCAATGATTGCTGTTCTCGTCCACTAATTCAGTTCCTCCCAATGATTGCTGTCCTCGTCCACTAATTCCCCTCCTCTCAATGATTGCTGTCCTCATCCACTAATCCCCACCTCCCAAAGATTGCTGCCGTCGTCCACTAACTTCCCTTTTCCCAATTATTGCTGTACTCGTCCACTAATTCTTCTCCTCTAAGTGATCATGATCGATGTTCTGGTCCATTAACTCCCTTCTTCTCAATGATCGTTGTTCTGGTCACTAATTCAGCACATCTCAATGATCGTTGTTCTGGTCCACTAATTTATCACCTCTCAATAATCGCTGTTCTCGTCCGTTAATTCCCCACTTCTCAATTAAGGCTCTCGTCGTCCACTAATTGTGTGAATAGTTGACCTCTAAATCTAGAGTGCACTCCAAAATCACTTATAAATACAGTAAACATTGAAATCTCCATATTTGAATAAAGGAAACAGTGGTCTGATGTGTTTCACCAGCTGTAAGTGGAAACCATTACTTGTAGATTTAGTAATTGTGTTGAACTGATCGCCTCACCTGCTTAGTGAGTTACATGATTTGTTGTGGAATACAACCTAACACAAATTCACAGTCGCAACAACGAACATATCAAACACATTTTCTGCAGGTTCTAACATTACTCGCCCCAGGTTGACCAGACGAGATCGAATGCGTCATTATAACCAGTCAAATGTTGGATTGCATGCCCGGGAAATATAAACGACATTGCCGTGATATCACCCTTCAAGCAGCCTGTTGTTTGTAATCGGTGGTTCTCGCAGTATACTATTCTGGCCAAAGAGTGTCTTTCGTTGGTTGGGTCACTAGTTGCATTTTATGTCAATAGTATTCCAAACTAATCGAGCCTGGCCCTAGTCCATATTTAACCAATTGAAGTGGTAGTTTCATCTTTCCTCCGCAGCCACACACGGGACTTGCATGATATAAATATCAAGTGGCAAATGACATCAAGGCATGACGATTTCTAATTTTCCAAGAGCTCAAAAGTGCACACGTGACTTCCTTACTTCTGTCCTTAGCGGACAAGCTTGACATTTTAGATATTACTCCAAGACATAATAGGATTCCACATTTGATAAAACTGTTTGCTCATTCTTTACCGCAGTTTACGAGTTAGATGCTAATTTTTTACTTGTCTACGAGTTAGATGCTCATTTTTTACCTGTCTACGAGTTAGATGTTAATTTTTTACTTGCCTATGAGTTAGATGTTCATGTTTAACCTCTCTACGAGTTAGATGTTGATGCTTTACCTGTCTACGAGTTAGATGTTCATGTTTAAACTGTCTACGAGTTAGATGTTCATGTTTAACCTCTCTACGAGTTAGATGTTCATGCTTTACCTGTCTACGAGTTAGATGTTCATGTTTAAACTGTCAACGAGTTAGATGTTCATAATTTATCTCAGTCTACGAGTTAGATGTTCATTATTTACCTCGATCTTCGAGCTGGAGGACATTCTGTAAGTTCGTATACACGGTAGATGCTTTTATTTACTTAATCTTCAAGTCGGATGCTAATTCTTCAACTCTATTAAGAGTTAGATGACCATTCTTCATCTTTATTAAGAGTAAGATGTCTATTCTCGATATCAGTTTACGAGTTAAATGTTCATTCCCTATCTCTATTTAGTTAGGTGAAGAAAGAAAGAAATAAAGAAAGAAAGAAAGAAAGAAAGAAAGAAAGAAAGAAAGAAAGAAAGAAGAAAGACAGAAACACAGAAAGACAGAAAGACAGACAGAAAATGTGCCTGAGAGAGATAGTGCGAGAGAGGGAAAAAAAGGGGCGGGGGAATTAACAAATATGTTGCTGTTTGTCAGGGTCTTAAACCTGGCTCGTTAACCTAACACATGTGAGACAGTACAAATACAACGTGATTTAACTTGAGACTCAACGACACGAAGTTTCGATGGATTTATTTACAGATCACGATCTAGAGATGATCATTCCAATACATAAGTTATAACAATACACTTACAGTCAACCCACAGCTTACAATCAGTCTCACAAGATGTACAAGCACTCGACTCTCGGGCCACAGAACTACACAAGCCTTTCTCCCATCATACGTCCAGTCGAGTCCGAGTCCCAGAGCTGTCTGGCTATTTCTCGCAACGCGCCTGCCCACCTGAAGTGGCTTCACGAGGCCTGCGTGCGTCCTGCTTTGTCCTTGCCTGACCGCTGGCTGTCTCGTCAACCGGCAACCTCGCAGGCAGGTAACTAATACTCGCCTGGCGGGCGTAACGATGTTACAGCATCCCCACTAGGGACTATACGCCTGGCGGGCGTAACGATGTCCCTGCATCTCTGCTGGCAATACATTAGACTCTGACATGCTCCCCCGGGGCTTCTTCATGAAAGATGTCATCTTTCATGTACACTCTATATACAATACTGGGTTACTATTTTAACCTTGTCAGAGTCAACCCTTCTGTTATATACATTTACTTTGGTGTAGAAATACCTAAACACACACATCTTGGCATAGAAACACATAAGAAATGGACATTGTATCTAAAGACATGTGGTGTTCAACCTTCAACACTCGTCAAGTTTCATCCTCTCGATGGCTTATTACCTTAATTGCATTATTGACCCAGTCAGATCGGTAGTAACAGCTTCCCAAGCAACTACCTCGCAGCCTTTCAAAAAAAAGTAATAATATGCTTTTTGAGACAACAAACATCTGGCAAGACCGTAATACGGCTTTATATAAGCCGCATTCAACGCTCAAACTCTGACCTCATTTGGCCAGGAGTTCTTGTGTCGGTCTGCAATGTCGGTAACACTCTACCATGCCCAGTAGATGGCTTCTTGGCGTGTTAACAATCTGGCAACAACATGGCTATTTATATACAACACATCATCGTATACATTTCACTTAATGCCCTTGGTGTAATAATGTAATAACAATTAAATGAAAGGGACATAACTTCAAAAATTATGACATATAATATCTTACAATAATTCTTCTATTTCTCAGCGTCATAGCTTGAAGTTTTTCCATACTAGCGAAAAAATGTCGGTAGTATGAATAAATTAATCAAGATATGATTCTAAGATTACAATAAATGAAAAATATTAATACACAATTCGTGTATTCGAAATTATTGAATCGTAAATAGTTTAGAAGTGTTATAACTATTTAAGCTTTTGTTTGTCGTCTGCTAATTTTGAACTAAATTTCTAAATTATCCGGAAGTACACACGAACAGCTGATGTTGAAATTTGTAGAACACGCTTGTTCCGGTCTGATGTAGTAAAACGGAATGTGCAAAGTTCTGATCGTTCATGTGTTGGTTGTTTCACTGGAAAAACTTCTGGATTTCGATTAACTGAAGTGGTGTAGATGTCAATGTTCAGGTCACACTTTCACACACGGAGTTAAAATATCACTGGATATGTTCCAAATGCAGATACCACGGATAAATTGGATAGTTCGCTTGCGGTAAGTTCAGAGCGAATGTGGCACTGTTCTTGTTTCGTAATATATACAATTAATAAAGTTCTCTTTCTACCACACACTACACAATTATTCACGACAATCACTACGTTAATAATAAAATAAGAAAACTATATATATTGGGAATAAACCCTATCACATCATATAATAGACATACACAGCTTGCGTGAAAAAAAACTTCACTGATGGATGGCTGTGTTGGTCTGAGTGTATTTTACACACTGCACTCAGACATTGGTGCTTACTGGGTCGGTCGGACAACGGGACAAAAGATCGGCAATCGTGTTGGTTCTGCCCGCGATGTGTCGAACTTCAAAGCTGTAATCTTGAAGTTTAAGAGACCAGCGAGCTATCATTTGGTTGGAAGGTACACCTGAATTGATAAATCTCAATGGACTACTGTCAGACTCCACAATAAAATGACGTCCCAGGAGGAATCTGGACAATTTAGTTATACCCACCACTAGAGCTAGGGCTTCCAACTGTGGTGTTGACCAAGCACGTTCTCTCGGTTTTAATTTTCGGGAGACAAAGTACACAGGATGTAGGATGTTATTGTGCTCCTGTAACAAGACTGCTCCAATCGCCACGGAGCTCGCGTCTGTGCGTAATCTGAAACTGATTTGTAAATTGGGCAATTTTAGAATGGGATTATTTAAGCTATTATCAGAAAAATAAGATAATACTTTCTGGAATGCAAATTTTAGGCATTCATTGTTTACAATTTGCTCAGGTTGATATAGTTAGTAGGTTAGTAAATACTTCGGTCAGTTCAGCAAAATCTGGTATGAACTGCCTATAATAATTTATAAGTCCCAACAAACTTCTGACTTGCTTTTTCGTAGTCGGAAGTGAGAGTTTTAGTATCTTGGACACAATGTTATCGTCTGTCGTGACAAAGCCATTAGATATTTTGTACCCCAAGAAGGATATTTCCTGATAGGCTATGTCTACTTTTGCAGGCTTTACCGTCAGTCCGTGTTGTCTAATGCGTTCAAATGTCTGTTCTAATGTCTTTATGTGGTCTGTCATCGTCTTTGTGTGAACACAAATGTCGTCTATGTAACAGATAATATTCGGTATGTCTACTAGTAGAAGTCGTGTCATACGTAGGAATGTTGCTGGGGCATTGACAAGCCCAAATGGAAGTTTGCACCATTCGTACAGTCCCCAAGGTGTGGCAAAAGCTGTCAGATGTCTGCTCTGTTCGTCTACTGCTATTTGCCAGTAACCTTTCGTCATGTCTACCTTCGTAAAGAACCTAGCGTCTGTCAGTTCTGTCAATAGATCTTCCGAGTTTGCCATTGGCTCTAGATCTAAAAGAGTTATCTTATTTAATATCCTGTAGTCGACACAGAGTCTTATTGTGTTGTCCTTTTTGCGTACTATGACCATTGGAGATGAGAAATTTGATTGGGATCGTCTAATGATGTTGTTTTTCTCTAAGCTGATGATCTCTTGATGTAAGTGTTCTTTGTAATGCAATGGAATGGTGTATGGTCTGCATTTTATAGGTGTATTTGACGTGAGTGTGATGTGATGTTGTACTAATTCTGTTTGTCCTGGGTTGTTGGAGAAAATGGTGTTGTACTGTTGTATGAGATGTTTGCAACTGTCTGTTTTTGCTTGAGTTAACTTTGGGTTGATCTTAATTTCCTTCAAGCAGTTTGTCGTGTCTAATGCAGGTGTTGGAATTTCGTCACTAGCCTCGTCATCTTCATGGTCTATTATCACTGTACATGCTGTTGTATCGTCTTGTTCGTTGTCTCTGTTGTAATATGGTCTTAGCATATTGATGTGGCATATTTTGTGTTTGTCTTTTATTTGAATCTCATAGTCTACAGGTGACATCTGTCTCGTCACTTTAAATGGTCCTTGCCAAGAATCAGTCAATAAGTGTCTGTCATTAGGTAGAAGAAGAAGAACGTCCTGTCCAGGTGTCAACGTTATTGTCCTGTTACCTTTGTCAGCATATTGTCTATATGTAGCACCAGATAATTTTAGTGCATCCTTTGCAATTATACAAGATTTGATGATTCTTTCACGCAATGATGTAACGTATACGTATGATGATATGGGTTTCAGTAAAGGAGTGGATTCAGTTAACATTTGATGATAGATGCTTAATGGGCCACGTGGTTTGGCACCATAGATAAGTTCAAAAGGAGAGAAACCTGTACTAGCATGTGGCACCTCGCGATAAGCAAAGAGAATAGCAGGTAAATATACGTCCCAGTTATTGGGGTGCTCTTGCGTGACTTTAGCAAGCATATGTTTTAAATCACCGTTAAATTTTTCTATAATTCCACTCGAGTGAGGATGGTACGGGGAATTGAAACATTGCTTCACTCCTAACATTTTGGTGAAAGCTTGAGTAGATGCGGCGATGAACTGACTTCCCCTATCTGATTGGATAGTGTCTGGAAATCCTATCCGTGAAAATATATGGAAGAAAACTTCCATTATATCATTGGCAGTTATGTTCTTTAGCGGAATAGCTTCAGGCCAGCGGCTACATTGATCAATAATAGTTAATATATATCTATTCCCTCTTGTTGTAATCTGATTAAGAGGGCCCACTATGTCGACAGATATTTTCTCAAAAAGTCGACTGGCTAAGTCAGTAATTTGTAACTTTGCCTGTGGGTTTTTACCTTTCTTTACAAGTTTTTGGCAGATGTCACAACTCCTGCAATATTGCTTAATGTCATTGCAGAATTTGGGCCAATAAAATTGTGATAATAATCTTGATCTGGTCTTTGCGTATGCCATATGCCCTGCAAGAGGTATATCATGGGCAAGATGTAAGGCTTGCTTACGATACTCAATTGGCAAAACAGTTTGCTCTGTTGTAGTGTCAACTCTGGTATAATACCTGGTGAGGATACCATTTTTCAAAGCAAAATGCCATCTTGCATTTTTGGTTACCTTTGGCTTTTGGCCGATCAGATTAAAATATTTCGACAATGAAGGGTCAGCCTTTTGGGCTGTTACAAAAGTCTCCTTCATGGTTTTAGGAGGTAGTAATACTGGGCTAAGCATTTCTATAGCCTCAGTCTGATTAATTTCATCTTGCATTCTAGCAGTAGATCTGGTTACTGCGTTCACACATTCAATGATATCAGATGGTGATGAAACAGTGTTATCAATGATGTCATGAGATCTTAGTGCTACATTAGCTACCATACATTCATTAGGTGGTACAACATTATCAGTGATGATATTTGATGGTGATGTGATCTCATTAATGCAAAGAGATGTTATGTCATGAGGCATATCATTCACCTCTGGTAAATTTCCAATTATAATATCACACACCGGGTTTGTTAATGCTGCGCATTTTACTTTCCCAGTGAGGAAAGGTGTTTGAATATATGCCCATGCTAGTGGGTACTTTTCAATATTGCCGGAGAATGTTCTGCATGTTACGTGCCTGCCTGTATAGTCTGTAGGCATTATGAACGTTCTCTTCAGTCCAATCAGTGAACTTCCCGTGTCCCGAAGGACTATAGCAGGCTTGCCATTCACATATCCTTGATGGATGTTTATTCTGCCTTTGGAATCTACTACCAAATTAGCTTCTTCATTGGCAATAGGAATGGAGTGGCCGCATGTTAAAATACCATCTTCATAAAAGGTATTACAAACAGTACATTTATTGGCGTTAAACATATCAAAAGTCTGTGCTGAGTTCACATGGTGTTTCTCTGATTCTTCTTCATCTGATGATGAACTATCAAATAAGGCGGCATTGGCTTTCTTGGTCATTTGCCTACCTTTACAATCATGGCGATAATGTCCATACGCCTTACAGAGGAAACATTTACGCAAATTTCTAAAGGATTTACGCTCTTTATCTTGTCTGTTTACGATGTTCTGTAAATATGTAAGAAGTGCGGGGTTCTTGCCGCACATCTCACCTTGATGATGTGAAATTCTACAATAGTTACAATGGTTGTACTTCTCAGATGTAGGCTTATAAGGTTTTTGCCTACTATAGGGTTTGTCATAGTTAGCCGCTGCTACAAAATTGGTTTCAGTAGCTTCACTGGCAAAACAATGTTTGTTGGCTGTGTAATAAGCCGAACCACGTCTCTCAATCTGCTCTACACTCGTACATTCATTCTCTTGCAAAAACTTTAAAAATGCTGATGGAATGGATGAAATGACTTTATCTCTAATGATAAGATCTTCTAACTTTTGATAGTTCTTATCAATTTTAGCTGCTGAAGTCCATTTGGTAAATATGTCTCGGACTAAGCAGAGGTAGTCAGAGAACGTTTGAGTCGGTTTGGGGCTCAACTTGCTGAATTGTTCTCTGTAACCTGCCTCATCTAACATAAAATGTGCCATAATCTTTGATTTTAGATAATGGTAATCTTTTCTGAGGCCTTTGGGGATAGTCTCTATGACTTTCAGAGGCTCCCCTGATAAACTTCTCATATAAATTATATTCCATTCAGACAATGGGACCTGGTAATGGTCCATTACAGTCTCAAAATTTTGGGTGAAGGCTGCAATGCAGTCACCCGAGGTATAATTTCTTACGATACCTTGATATTTCTTGTACTGGTTTTCTTTCTCCAGTCTCTCAGATTTCTTGGACTCTTTGTTTATGGCAGTCTCAGTATCAAGTTGTTTGATTTTTAGTTGCACTTCCAGCTCTTCCCGTTTACTCTGAGCTGCTATCTCAGCTTTCTTCAGTTCAATATCTAACTCAGCTTGTTTTGCTGCGGTTGCTGCCTCTGCTTGCTTTAAGGCTGTTTCTGCCTCTACTTGCTTGGCAGCTCTTTCAGCCGCTCTTTCATCGCGTTCATTAGCTTTTTCCTGTACTAGGAGGTATTCAGAGTATTTCCTTTCACTCCACTTTGTCAACTCGTCACCTGTTAACTTTAATTTTAAACCCATATCGATGAAATCATTTAATGAAGACATGATGGGAAAATGCAGATGAAATACAGACACACAATTTGTTACAAGTTGTTAGTAACGTGAACAATTTACAATTGTGTTCTATTTACAATATGTGCCTGTGATATAATAAAAACGTCCCTACCCTTTCCTATTTATGGACTCCCTTAAAAATAAACAAACCCTTACAATTACTGTTTAAGTAACTTACTTAATGTAGGAGAAAATAAAACAGCGATAGACTGACCGTGGCACAGCTAAATTTAGTTTGGCTTGTTTTCTCTCCCTTATCTGGCCAATCCTGGCGAGGGGGAAAACAAAGACTGAAGCGGCCATTTCTAGTCAAGAGAACTGACAAGAAAGTCGACCTTTCCCTTCGGGGAGAAGGTAGTTTGTTTTAAAACCATGATTCTCTTCAAGCTATTGGTATGTTATCTACATTATTAAGATATATTTATGTATTACATTGACCAGTATGTTTAATTAAGAATTAGTTACAATTCTCTTAAACCAGGCTGGATGATGTTTACTAAGGAAACACAGGTGGGCGCCACGCTGTAATTTTTCCTATGTCTTCAAATCCCTATGTTAATATCTTTTATAGGCATTATGAACTTATATCTAACTAAATAGTGTTTATAACCTATGAATAGTATGTGTACTGTAGTACATAGAGTATCAACTCTCATGTCAGAAACTCTTTTCAATTTAGGAAAGACTCCTGATTCATACTTCAGAGAAGAAAACTCGTTTCTGCCAATTTCATAGTCCTATGAAAAATAACTTCTATGCAATGGAACTATATATCCCTATCAATGCTTAGAAATCTGCAAATAATTTATGTACTGTAGAGATTGGACTTTAAAGAAACATTTTCTCAATGTAGGAGCAGACTCTTGATTTCATACTGCACAAGTAGAGAACTGGTGTCTGCCACCTTCAAATATCCTATGTAGTGTAAATGCACTGGTAAGGATGTCTCTGAACTTGTTTTATCCATGCGGGGACATACAAATGATTACGCATATTCCTGACTCTTACTTAGTCAGGGGATAAAATATTTTGCCACATTATAATCTGTAACTTGGAAATATAGTGCTAAATTTTAGTACCATTCTTTTGTTAACAGATTAGTAACCACTCCATATGAGGGTGAACATATAATCATTTCATAAAATAGTGTTAGGGACAGGCCATGGGTGAATATAAATTCATGAACAATTAAACGCGTGATGTAAGTGCATGTTCGGATAGGATTCACTCCACATCGCCTCACCGTAGTAGAAACAGAAGCGAAGATTGATGTGAATAAATTGCTTGCAATATTCAGAAGACTGGACCATGCGGCATAAGTTATTCTTATAAATACCCTCCGAATAATAGCAGTCATTGGCAAAACATATCACAGCGATTACTATCCTCATGTGCTGTACGCAGTGGGGGAAAACAATGGATGTTTTAGTTCATGAAGATAATTCAAAAACCTAGGCTCCCTGCATCATCATTATGATTATTATGTATGATTATCATGTACTTAATATCAGAGAAATGTACATGTATGTTTTTTTTTGGTATGAGAAATTTCTCTGTTCTGATTGTTACTTTTTACTGTGGGAATATACATTTTAATGTTGCACCTTGGGATTAGAGGATGTTGATGTAAGAATACATATGTATGTCAGTACTTAAGAAGCCAATGGTGAATAGTCTTGACCTAGTGATGATTATAGTGCCGAAATGAAGACGCGGCATTAGAAACCACAGGGATTCTGTATAGGCTATTCTCTTCAAGTAATGAGAGAGACAATATCAACATGTTGGATGGACAGAATGACTTCACCCATCTAATAGTCCCAGTAACAACAGAACAAAATATAAGTGAGAAAATATCTTACTCACTATGAAGAGTCAGAATGGCTCAACTCAGCAATGAGGGACAGTGGAACATGGACACCCACTCCTTTCCCCTTCTCCCCTTGTTGTTTTGTATTTGTGTTTGTAATTATGTTGTAAACCTTTTATCATAACACAGTAGGTTAATGCTAGTGTTGTATTCTTTGTCATCCCTTTTCTATAGAAGAGAAGCAGGTGGTGGTTGAATTTGGTGGGACTATATCACTAACACTGGATCCTGGGTAAACAGCCATAAAGTGAATGTCCAAACCATAGTCTGGATCTAGCAATACCTCAATGTTTACTGCGGCACTCAATAGCTCCATAGCGAGCAACAGATAAATTAGAAGACAACTGACTGGGTGAGTGATTAAGTCCTATTTTAGTAGGAATATCCAGGATGGACTTCAAGATCTAATAATCTACAAAGATGAAGATCATCAGAGTACTGACAACAGTGTATCGTTTGCGTTACTTCTGAGAAGTATCACCAATGGCCTCATCATTCAACCAAGTCAGTGAAACTGGGACAATCCTTCTTCAAGTTACTAAAACTAACAACAGTGAGTAACCTTCAACTGTTGGTTGGATTACCAAGTTAATATCCACAATGGATAAGTCTTCGAAAGAACATCTCACAGCTGCAAAAGTCAAACATAAGGTTCCAGCCATGCAACACCAAGTTCTAGCTATGAACACCAACTCAAACAAATGGGAAGAGACACTGAAACAACATTATAGCCAATACAAACAAATGTACCAACTTCAGAACATCTGAACCATAACTACACCAGATTACCTCAAGGTCCAAAACCTGAACACCATCAAAAGAACCATATGAAAGCAGCTAGATGAGTAAATGCCTTTACGCCTGCAACCAAAGGAATCACCCGATGGCTTGCAAACCTGGATATGTGGTGGAGTAATATTCTTCAGTTACATGCCTGCAGCAGAATCTTCAGATGAAACCAAATGAATGATTCACCACTGTATGTTCTACACAGAAATGGAATGAATGAGAACTCTATGCTGGTCCCATGTCAGCCTAACTGCCCATCATCAAGTGTGGGATGGCCTATCAACATGAACCGGGTGTGTGACAAAGCCTTTTGAACTAAATTGGGAAACGGTTAACATAAACCGAGCTGTTGGACAGTCGTCATCTTTTCATCGATAAGATGATATAGGGAAGAACCTTCTGCAGAGCTTAAGTTGCATCTCCTGAAAGTATGACAGACCTAGGCATCAATTTCAATTGGAACACAACCCAAATGGCAACCGAGTATTCTTAAATTCAGTCTCATGGAGAGAATATGTGCTTATGTATAATTCTATTCTTGGATTATGGATTAGAAACATTCGCCAGCCAACTTCGGTGGACATACTGTGAGTAGAAAATGACTGTGAGTATAATTCTGCACGGATAATTATGAACATTAACTGCTTTGCACGGGAGAAGAATGCCCATCCGCAACGCCTAAATGAACACTATAATTAATTAATTTAATTATTAGTATCAACTGTTTTCATGAGTGTGGTTTTCTTCAATGACAGGAAAAGGGTAAAGATTGTTTTACATGGTAATGGTGTACACCTAAAGGGTTATGTTATGACATATAGGTATAATATTTTGACACCCACTCATTATTTTTAAATATGAGAATTGTACATGGTGTCAGAAATAAATGTATGTATGTTGGGTTTCTGCACCTAGACCAATGTGATTTTATCTAGGTACAATGAGTCAAGTTAGCAGAACCAATTTGTGGTTGTTGTGTTGTTTGTAATAACCTTGTTTTTTTCTGGGGTCACTGGGTACTATGTTGTAATACTGCATATCATTCCCATGCCTGTCTGAAAATGCATAGTGTTTATTACACCTATATATATATATGTAACTGCAGATCTTGAGTTAATACCTGAACTGTGTGTCCAAAAGTGTTGTGTACATCAAGTAAATGTGGTGTCCAACAAGTGGTTGTTTATATGTTGTGAGCAATCAATATCCTTCTAGCATCTATAGTTAATTTAAAGGGTGATGAAGTGGGAAGGGAAACCTACACACAGATGCCATTGTTTCAAGGATGGAACTCTTTCCTCCTGGGATTTGTGGTAAATATCCCTGATCACCCTGCATTCTTACCAGTGACAGAGAATCAATAATACCCCCTAGACATTTTAACGAATCATTCTCAGGAATTAAAATCCACATCCCACATGTGTGGTCCCGCCCGGTACGGACTTCACCTAGTAGTGGAGTAGTCCGTGAATTTAAAACTCATGGTAAACATCACAATTGGTGTATTATGGTGAGTATATGAATTCAGGGAAAACCTCTCGCAGGTAAACCAAGTCACTTCAGAATGTTATAGTGTTAGTAACAGACCTAATCACTCATTAGTATGAGCTGAGTCAAGTTTTATGTGAACCCATAATGGCTCAGATAAATATAAGGTTTTTTTGGTACAAAACTGTTCACAGGTAATATCTTGATTCTAGCAGATGCATCAGGTAGTTGGTTGTTGGATATGAGATTTTTTTTTAAACTCATATTTTATATCTTATTGATGGGAAACTAAGTCCAGTAATGAACCTCCAGTAGTAAGGTCTTTGGGATGGTAAACTCACATAAGATAGGTAATTCAGTGAATGTTTAGAATTCATAGTCATTCCCATTTGATGTTTGAGGTATGGTTCTGCTACTCTGATATTCTCTTTAAATGGTTCAAAAGTGGTGTACTCATGAACACACTACTATATTATGTATCCATAAGGTTTATGTTCCTACATATGAATCATGTGTTAATTAACTATTTTGTCATTGATTATCATTGTATTTTCATGCTTGATCTGCTTGTATAAGTCATGTAATATTGAAAAATTACCAAGGCAGCAGAGAGTGATAGACAATTTTATAGATAATTAGGACAGATAAGTTAGAAATCCAATAAATGTTTTTTAAGGGAAAAATTTAATCAACAAATGATGATTCAGTAGGAAAGGAAATAATACCTTAGAGATAAATTAAACCAGGGGAAAATAGCAGTAACTAAAGTAAATGAACTAATGGTAAGGCCAAAACCACCACTTGCAAAAATGTAGACATAGTTAATGGAAGGGAAGGAATATTGTAAGAATTTGCAGTATTTAGGGGCGCCCTAATTTAATCCTTTTTTTCATATGACATAACATGTTCTACAACACCGGTAGTAAAGTAAAGTGAATAAATGATGGATACTTAGGAAGAAAAGCCATACCGACACTTATTCTACTCCACCGGTGATATGAGTAGTTATTAATAACTAACTCAGATGGCCCATATGTTAATGCGGGTCAAAACCAAAATATTCACCTGGTGATGTAAGTGAAACTGATCAACTCACTTACTGACCCAACAGAATATAAGGTATTTCTTTAAATTATCCACCCCGATTCCATTATTAATGGTAGCGGAAACAGACCGTATAGGTATGTAAAAGGTATAATTAAAGAATAAACATAAGAAATTGGAATTTCAAATGAACTTCAGGAGATACCGGAAAAAATCTGTGCTAGTCTCTAGTAAGAGACTAAACATTTCAGAAAATTGGCTCCTTAGCTTTGAAATTTACAGTTTAATCTCATTAAGTGAAATGTTCACTATGAGTAGTCCTCATCAAAAAGAGGAGTGAAACAGCTTTTAGTTAGCGATTAGCTTACATAAAGTTATTTCAATAATTGCCTAACTAACATTAATATTCTCATAAGGGAAGAATTAAGAAGGGCAAAAATAAGTGGTACAATAGAGGCGCGCGACTCAATTGTATTTTCTTTAAAACTAACCGAGTAACTAAATTCTAGATAATGCTCGAAGCCTACTAAAAGGTAGATTAATCAGAAATCAGTCGCAAGACGAAACAGATTTCTACATCTCAGTTCTGACTAGGATTATATGCCAGCATTAAATATGTGAAAGCAGATCCAGACTAACAGAGATTAGCTTAAATAACTGATACGATTCAGTAAAAGCAACAATTAAATAAACAACTCTTGAAATAGATGCTGTTTATAAATAGGACGAACTCCTTGACGTGAAGACAGGGGAAACGCCTAAAACTTATACAGTGAACCCATGCTAGAAAAATGGAATATAGCTGTGTAAAAACCAAGCAAATTGGAGCAGATAGCTGAAGAATTGCTTGATATTTACTAGAGTAGGAATTTCAATCAGGAATCCAGCTAGTAAATTATATAACAGTTCAAAGATAGACCTTCTTCAATCTAAATAAATCCAGAGTTTCCACGTATTAAACGGACGAAAACAAAACTGGAGAGAAACATTAAGAGTACCTTACCTGTTATCTTGAGGACACAACTCAGGAGACGCCAGTATTAGAGGGATATACAGATGTAATAGTAATTTTACAAAAACTAGTAACCCACATCCATAACTGGAAAGTGAACCAGCAACTTGATTGTCTGGAAGACTATCACAGGAATCACAAAAAGGGGCTTTTAACTTCTCACTGAACTGATTATATATGGTAGGAGACAATACGTCTGAACCTACATAACAATGTATGTTGCTAAGTTGAAAATAGTCCTAAAACCTGGAGGGAGGTAGACGACGATCAATGTACGCCAAGCGACGCAAAATTGCTCGTAATTCAACACCAAAGCAACAAATACAGAGTGAAACTCAAACACATCAAGTTAGAATTACTAATAAGGATTCTAGCGTAAAATAGATCTAGGTTAGAAGGAAAAGCAGAGAGAGAGAGTAAGCTAAGAATTACTTCGTTTCTGATAGATTCATGTTCCCCGGAATAGTCGGTTCAGAACGGAAATCTAGAAAAGTTGGACCTTGTTTACAGGTTAGACGAGATTCTCGGGAAAAACCCGCAAGAGAAAGGGACACCACTCTAATCAGTAGTTATCAAAACTGATCGGAAAATCCCATAACTCGCCTAATAACCCAAACACATGATGTATTGGATGAAAATGTATTCAACAGGAACAATATTTAGCTTCCTTTAAATATCAGATCTATAGTTAAAACAAACGTCTAACTTATAGGGAGACGGGCGAGTTTAATATGCTATCAGTAGACGCAGAATTAACCGTCGGTTTTAACATAATCTCAAGATTGATAATCTAATGAGAGAGAAATCAAGCTTAATGATATCTCAATTGCTTCAAAAAGTCGGTTTGATGCAGACAAACCAGTACTGGAAAGTAACAAATTATCAGATAACCACTCATATTTCAAACAATAGCTGACAACAGTGGAGAGGGTGCTACACTCTTTCACTAAAAGAGAAATAATCCTTTAAGGTTATGCCAGTTGTTGTGACTAAAAGAAAATGGACGTGGCTCTGATTATATAACATAAGGCAGTAGTAAAGTAATAAGGGATGGATACTAGGTGAGTCAATGTAAAGACGGAAATTGTAGAGTACTTCTTGACCATTTAATTTCTGAAAGAAATAAATGGCTTAAATTGGGGAGGCGTGTGATATAATAAAAACGTCCCTACCCTTTCCTATTTATGGACTCCCTTAAAAATAAACAAACCCTTACAATTACTGTTTAAGTAACTTACTTAATGTAGGAGAAAATAAAACAGCGATAGACTGACCGTGGCACAGCTAAATTTAGTTTGGCTTGTTTTCTCTCCCTTATCTGGCCAATCCTGGCGAGGGGGAAAACAAAGACTGAAGCGGCCATTTCTAGTCAAGAGAACTGACAAGAAAGTCGACCTTTCCCTTCGGGGAGAAGGTAGTTTGTTTTAAAACCATGATTCTCTTCAAGCTATTGGTATGTTATCTACATTATTAAGATATATTTATTTATTACATTGACCAGTATGTTTAATTAAGAATTAGTTACAATTCTCTTAAACCAGGCTGGATGATGTTTACTAAGGAAACACAGGTGGGCGCCACGCTGTAATTTTTCCTATGTCTTCAAATCCCTATGTTAATATCTTTTATAGGCATTATGAACTTATATCTAACTAAATAGTGTTTATAACCTATGAATAGTATGTGTACTGTAGTACATAGAGTATCAACTCTCATGTCAGAAACTCTTTTCAATTTAGGAAAGACTCCTGATTCATACTTCAGAGAAGAAAACTCGTTTCTGCCAATTTCATAGTCCTATGAAAAATAACTTCTATGCAATGGAACTATATATCCCTATCAATGCTTAGAAATCTGCAAATAATTTATGTACTGTAGAGATTGGACTTTAAAGAAACATTTTCTCAATGTAGGAGCAGACTCTTGATTTCATACTGCACAAGTAGAGAACTGGTGTCTGCCACCTTCAAATATCCTATGTAGTGTAAATGCACTGGTAAGGATGTCTCTGAACTTGTTTTATCCATGCGGGGACATACAAATGATTACGCATATTCCTGACTCTTACTTAGTCAGGGGATAAAATATTTTGCCACATTATAATCTGTAACTTGGAAATATAGTGCTAAATTTTAGTACCATTCTTTTGTTAACAGATTAGTAACCACTCCATATGAGGGTGAACATATAATCATTTCATAAAATAGTGTTAGGGACAGGCCATGGGTGAATATAAATTCATGAACAATTAAACGCGTGATGTAAGTGCATGTTCGGATAGGATTCACTCCGCATCGCCTCACCGTAGTAGAAACAGAAGCGAAGATTGATGTGAATAAATTGCTTGCAATATTCAGAAGACTGGACCATGCGGCATAAGTTATTCTTATAAATACCCTCCGAATAATAGCAGTCATTGGCAAAACATATCACAGCGATTACTATCCTCATGTGCTGTACGCAGTGGGGGAAAACAATGGATGTTTTAGTTCATGAAGATAATTCAAAAACCTAGGCTCCCTGCATCATCATTATGATTATTATGTATGATTATCATGTACTTAATATCAGAGAAATGTACATGTATGTTTTTTTTTGGTATGAGAAATTTCTCTGTTCTGATTGTTACTTTTTACTGTGGGAATATACATTTTAATGTTGCACCTTGGGATTAGAGGATGTTGATGTAAGAATACATATGTATGTCAGTACTTAAGAAGCCAATGGTGAATAGTCTTGACCTAGTGATGATTATAGTGCCGAAATGAAGACGCGGCATTAGAAACCACAGGGATTCTGTATAGGCTATTCTCTTCAAGTAATGAGAGAGACAATATCAACATGTTGGATGGACAGAATGACTTCACCCATCTAATAGTCCCAGTAACAACAGAACAAAATATAAGTGAGAAAATATCTTACTCACTATGAAGAGTCAGAATGGCTCAACTCAGCAATGAGGGACAGTGGAACATGGACACCCACTCCTTTCCCCTTCTCCCCTTGTTGTTTTGTATTTGTGTTTGTAATTGTGTTGTAAACCTTTTATCATAACACAGTAGGTTAATGCTAGTGTTGTATTCTTTGTCATCCCTTTTCTATAGAAGAGAAGCAGGTGGTGGTTGAATTTGGTGGGACTATATCACTAACACTGGATCCTGGGTAAACAGCCATAAAGTGAATGTCCAAACCATAGTCTGGATCTAGCAATACCTCAATGTTTACTGCGGCACTCAATAGCTCCATAGCGAGCAACAGATAAATTAGAAGACAACTGACTGGGTGAGTGATTAAGTCCTATTTTAGTAGGAATATCCAGGATGGACTTCAAGATCTAATAATCTACAAAGATGAAGATCATCAGAGTACTGACAACAGTGTATCGTTTGCGTTACTTCTGAGAAGTATCACCAATGGCCTCATCATTCAACCAAGTCAGTGAAACTGGGACAATCCTTCTTCAAGTTACTAAAACTAACAACAGTGAGTAACCTTCAACTGTTGGTTGGATTACCAAGTTAATATCCACAATGGATAAGTCTTCGAAAGAACATCTCACAGCTGCAAAAGTCAAACATAAGGTTCCAGCCATGCAACACCAAGTTCTAGCTATGAACACCAACTCAAACAAATGGGAAGAGACACTGAAACAACATTATAGCCAATACAAACAAATGTACCAACTTCAGAACATCTGAACCATAACTACACCAGATTACCTCAAGGTCCAAAACCTGAACACCATCAAAAGAACCATATGAAAGCAGCTAGATGAGTAAATGCCTTTACGCCTGCAACCAAAGGAATCACCCGATGGCTTGCAAACCTGGATATGTGGTGGAGTAATATTCTTCAGTTACATGCCTGCAGCAGAATCTTCAGATGAAACCAAATGAATGATTCACCACTGTATATTCTACACAGAAATGGAATGAATGAGAACTCTATGCTGGTCCCATGTCAGCCTAACTGCCCATCATCAAGTGTGGGATGGCCTATCAACATGAACCGGGTGTGTGACAAAGCCTTTTGAACTAAATTGGGAAACGGTTAACATAAACCGAGCTGTTGGACAGTCGTCATCTTTTCATCGATAAGATGATATAGGGAAGAACCTTCTGCAGAGCTTAAGTTGCATCTCCTGAAAGTATGACAGACCTAGGCATCAATTTCAATTGGAACACAACCCAAATGGCAACCGAGTATTCTTAAATTCAGTCTCATGGAGAGAATATGTGCTTATGTATAATTCTATTCTTGGATTATGGATTAGAAACATTCGCCAGCCAACTTCGGTGGACATACTGTGAGTAGAAAATGACTGTGAGTATAATTCTGCACGGATAATTATGGACATTAACTGCTTTGCACGGGAGAAGAATGCCCATCCGCAACGCCTAAATGAACACTATAATTAATTAATTTAATTATTAGTATCAACTGTTTTCATGAGTGTGGTTTTCTTCAATGACAGGAAAAGGGTAAAGATTGTTTTACATGGTAATGGTGTACACCTAAAGGGTTATGTTATGACATATAGGTATAATATTTTGACACCCACTCATTATTTTTAAATATGAGAATTGTACATGGTGTCAGAAATAAATGTATGTATGTTGGGTTTCTGCACCTAGACCAATGTGATTTTATCTAGGTACAATGAGTCAAGTTAGCAGAACCAATTTGTGGTTGTTGTGTTGTTTGTAATAACCTTGTTTTTTTCTGGGGTCACTGGGTACTATGTTGTAATACTGCATATCATTCCCATGCCTGTCTGAAAATGCATAGTGTTTATTACACCTATATATATATATGTAACTGCAGATCTTGAGTTAATACCTGAACTGTGTGTCCAAAAGTGTTGTGTACATCAAGTAAATGTGGTGTCCAACAAGTGGTTGTTTATATGTTGTGAGCAATCAATATCCTTCTAGCATCTATAGTTAATTTAAAGGGTGATGAAGTGGGAAGGGAAACCTACACACAGATGCCATTGTTTCAAGGATGGAACTCTTTCCTCCTGGGATTTGTGGTAAATATCCCTGATCACCCTGCATTCTTACCAGTGACAGAGAATCAATAATACCCCCTAGACATTTTAACGAATCATTCTCAGGAATTAAAATCCACATCCCACAGTGCCTAAATTTGCATCCGAAAGTATATAGAAAGAAAAAATATACTCAAGTGTCCTGGATGCGGTGAAGACCGGTTGAAATTCGGACTAGGAACTGTATGGTCGCTACTTCAAAACACAAATGACCTCTACGGGCAAGGGTTTCAGATGGCACAGAAAACCTGCTTTGTTTTTGGAGGAAATAAATTAGCGTCTATTTGATGTGGTGTGTAGGCTTGTCCCTAAGTTTTGATTAGGTTTGTATGGCGTTGAGTGTAATTGTAGGTCGTAATGTTGTCCGTCAACAATTTTTTTTTGAAAACCACAAGTCACTTTCTTTCCGAAACTTTCCTGTCAAAGACAATCTAATTATATCTCAACACTTTACAACATTGATGACACATCACTTACATTAAGATGACATTCAGTAAGGACATAGACATAAAGTTTACAAGATGGCGACAAGGTCACAATGGCGACAACTTCACAATGTCGACAAGGTCAAAACGGTGACAAGTTCCACAATCACAAATGTTTTACACGTTTACAAGATCAAACAATATGTATGTACTTTACGTTCACATTTAGTCTCCATGTTTAAACAATGTAATAATATATATCACAATGAGCCTTCACAATCACATTTAAATGTACTCTAAAGTTGGACAAAAATTTCTAAGTTCACACATCTAGGTTTTAAATGTTAATTACTTAAACCACGTTCATTTTAAAGCCGGACGAATGCCCCCACGCCCACACATGTCAGGGTCTTAAACCTGGCTCGTTAACCTAACACATGTGAGACAGTACAAATACAACGTGATTTGACTTGAGACTCAACGACACGAAGTTTCGATGGATTTATTTACAGATCACGATCTAGAGATGATCATTCCAATACATAAGTTATAACAATACACTTACAGGCAACCCACAGCTTACAACCAGTCTCACAATATGTACAAGCACTCGACTCTCGGGCCACAGAACTACACAAGCCTTTCTCCCATCATACGTCCAGTCGAGTCCGAGTCCCAGAGCTGTCTGGCTATTTCTCGCAACGCACCTGCCCACCTGAAGTGGCTTCACGAGGCCTGCGTGCGTCCTGCTTTGTCCTTGCCTGACCGCTGGCTGTCTCGTCAACCGGCAACCTCGCAGGCAGGTAACTAATACTCGCCTGGCGGGCGTAACGATGTTACAGCATCCCCACTAGGGACTATTCGCCTGGCGGGCGTAACGATGTCCCTGCATCTCTGCTGGCAATACATTAGACTCTGACACTGTTGTATAAGTGCCAACTGTTTGAGTCGCTTAAAAAAGTCGCTTAAAAGTCGACAGGGTCGACATCATTGCACCGAGTTTATCCCATATGGCTTGGTCTCTTTCCGCAGCTTGGAAAGAGCCGCACAAAGCACGAACTCCGAAGCTCTAGCAACGACCCACATGAGTCTCCGAAAAAATTTCACTCGTGAACCGAAGGACGCGGCCCGGAATCGAACCCACAACCTTCGAAGCCCGAGTCAAATGGCTTGACCACTTCGCCACGGAGACTCCCAACTGTTTGAGTGGTGGTTGATATGCTAAATACGAGAGAGAGAGAGAGAGAGAGAGAGAGAGGGAGAGAGAGGGAGAGAGAGAGGGCGAGAGGAGAGAGAGAGAGGGAGAGAGAGAGGGAGAGAGAGAGAGGGAGTGAGAGAGAGGGAGAGAGGGAGAGAGGGAGAGAGAGGGAGAGAGGGAGAGAGAGAAGAGAGAGAAGAGAGAGAGGGAGAGAGAGAGGGAGAGAGAGAGGGAGAGAGAGGGAGAGAGAGGGAGAGGGAGAGAGAGAGGGAGAGAGAGGGAGAGAGAGGGAGAGAGAAGAGAGAGAGAAGAGAGAGAGAGAGAGAGAGAGAGAGAGAGAGAGAGAGAGAGAGAGAGAGAGAGAGAGAGAGAGAGAGGGAGAGATAGAGAGAGATAGAGATAATGGCAAACATAATGTTGTTTGCTACTGTTAAATAAATGCGAAACGCTTTTAGCTGATTAAAACAAGTTTGGTGCATATTCTTTACAGGACGTGGTAGTTAACCCCAGCGTTTGTTTTATTGCTGTTTGTGATTTATTGGCAAATTTACGTTGAGTAGTTTACCATTGGCCGGCTTCGTGGCTTAGAGGTTATGACTTTTCTCCGTAATCTCGTATACTCTCGTGGGTAACGTGATGACGGTGAGAATCAGCAGTGGTTCGAATCGCATCGGTAACTTGCGGGGTATGTGAGCCGGCCGCTCAGAAAGCAATGGCAAACTACTGAGCGTAATCTTGCCAAGAAATCAACATACAGCTGAAAGATGCTGGTGTTTGTCATGGGTCAACACCGGCCTGGTTCTCGGTGGTTGCCCACATATTTTAATTTGGGTTCGTTATTACCTTTTGTCTTCCCTTTTACTAGATTGGCCCCAGGACGGTTCACGGATGCCACTACCCCTATGATAACTGTGGACACAAGTAGACACCTAACTGACTATAATAGAACAACCTTATAAAAAGGAAAATCTAGAATCTTTATTGGAGATTCTGACTTGAACACATAGACGAACAAACCACCAGACAGACATACAGCAATGAACAGTCAATTGGGTGAGAGTAGTCTGCTGGACTTTCTCATCATCCCACATAGTGTCGAATATTGTCAGTGTGTATATCTAGGCGTTAAGACACATTTACCTGATCCTGTATGATGCCTCCTGGAGCCTCGTAATTTGTCTGATTAAAGTTCAACAGCCAGTAGTCACTTGGCTTTTCACACAAACAAAAGTCACTGTGCACAAGTCCACTGCAAATAGGCAATCAGGAATCAGAAATGTGTTAACTGCACACAGGCCACTGCAAACAGGTACTTAGCCACAGGAACATCAACTAGTAATAATAAAGGGCACTCGCCCACAGCAACATCCAAGGGGTTTCTGTAAAGCAAGATCAGGCCAGGTGTACCCATCCACCACACCCTAGCACAATATACACTACATCAACATGAATCCACACTCACATCCTATTAACTGTGGTCAGTTCCTCCAGCTCAGACCACAATAGTATTATGTCTGACTTTCCAGACATATCTCACCGACTGGTTAAGTTACTACTCCTGGTAATCCTAACATAGGTCAGTAGCTTTTCAGCCACAAGTCTCATACCTAATTGATAGAAGATATGATGAAAGGTTCCGTTCATGAGGATGGCAAAGTTCAATACCTCCTACAGAGATCATCAAGTGTTATGGTCTGGATCATCCTTCCTAATCACCATTTTGTCCCTTCAGGAGAGTAGATAAATCCTATTAGGATACCTCAGGTCAGTACTCCATTAAACCTCCAAGGTTAATGGAAGATACTCAAGCTACATTGATAACTAACTTGAAATACTAAATTAAAGACCAGACAAACAACAGAAGAGTTTGGTGTTCTTGTGTTTTGTCGCTTTCCACCCTTCTGCCTCGGACACCTAGATTTCTGCTATGTGTGGGTGTATGAATATATAGACACTCATCACCTGAATAAATTCCTTTGTCTGTCTTGGAATTGTGTCAACTCAAACATCCCATACAATCTGGTTCCGATGAAAGTATAGAGACAATAGAAAGATAGACCCGCATGACAAAGTATTCCCTTCTCAGTAAGGGAACTGTAGAGTCACACAACACTGCTGAAATATCCACGCGATACATGAGTAGGTGTTTCGCCACCGCTATACTGGCCCACGGTTAAATCCCCAGTATGTGTGAAGATATCTCTCCCCCTCTGACTAAGCCCAGTTAAATAACAATAGGCACATAGGTTGATAACCTCCCAGTTTATAGCCTCCTACATATTTGGGTTTTACCGTAATGAGAAACGTATGTGGTTCTCGCACGTCATCTGAGTGCTTGACAAGTACTAGTTTCAACCACGCCAGATGATGATGATCGAAACATACTAATGTCAACATATTCATTAAGGGAATCAAATTAAAGCTCTGTTCAAGAGAAAGCTCTCCGTCCGAACAACAACTCCCTCAAATTCTCCATTGTCGAGATAGGGCATCGAATGTATTGTTAAACCGCTTCAACCAGACTGGTCCACTAAGTTGCTGGCACAATACATTCTGCCATGTCTGTTGAACACTCAATCTAGGTCATAGTACACACACAGGCCTTCCACACAGCCAGCATGCCTGTTTAACTAACAGCCGGTGTCCCCTGACGCTAGGTCAACGTGTAAATATCGGTCAGAGCACAGGATACGGCGCAACTGGCCGACCTGGTCAAGAATTGACCCACAACTGTAATACAACCTTTAGTTAAGCGACACCAAGTATGAAAGTAGTTACCTTTAAAGCCTAGGAACAATTATGCAACAGACATCGACCCGATAGATTCATCAAGCTCTGGGCTGTAGGTCACCTCTGGAGCCACAAAAGGTATATCATGATCCATGATATCATGATTGGGCGCGGCGTTCCCACTGGTGACTCTGGATAACTTTGTGCTGATCGCATGGCCTTACGTGCCGGCGACGCATCTTTCAAATGTCTGCCCTATCAAATGTCGATGGTACGTGACATGCCTACCATGTTTGTAACGGGTAACGGGGAATCAGGGTTCGATTCCGGAGAGGGAGCATGAGAAACGGGATAGATATCTGGTTGATCCTACCAGTAGTCATATGCTTCTCTCGGCTTGCGTGTGCATGAACGTCTGTCCGGTCAGTCGCCATGTGCACATTTGCGCTGGAGAGACTCAACCGTAAATCGGGAGATCTGCTCGCAACTTAGACGAGCAGCATCTTTTGTGGGCAGTTTCTCGCCTCATGTTTGTGTGTGGTCTGCTCTGGCGGTCAGTCCGTCTTCGGTGAAGGAAATCGTGTTGATCCTAAAAGTAATCATACGCTCATTGCTTGTCGCTACGCTTGTCTTAAAACTGAAAATTAAAGGAATTGACGGAAGGGCCCGAGGCTCCCAAGAGCCAATATAAACAGGGATAACTGGCCGTGGCAGCCTAACGTCCACTGCATCTGTGTCCGTCTTCCAGTCGTCTTGCCATGCTCGCCACTGGAATCAGACGGATACAGACGAGGGAGCGGGGACGAGGGTGTTGCGCGACCACCTCCTCGCTATACAAAACCAAAGCGCAAGTCATTCGTTCCTCATCAAATCAAAGATGTAGTGTAATGAATGGTCATCGTCAATGAATGGTCAACGTCATTCATGATGGACGAACAACATCGCATCATGATCCAGCTGATCAAAGACACGGCCTCTCGTCTCAAGGACAACAATGTCACCATTGTAGATCACTCTATTAATTATTCCATATGAATTGAATAGATTACAGCTGGCGGACACGGCCGTGAAAGGATAGCTTCAACAACAATCTTCACTGTAGAAGATTCTCCGGCTCCGCGTGATGCAAATTACACAGCTGGCCATAGAAGCGACCTCCCCTCCTGATGACTGTCTATAGAATGCCTCTTCGTGTCAACTCCCGAAGAACACACTCTCGGAATCTGCCGAAAACTTCCGAGATTACCTCACGAAGGTGAAGGCAACTCCGCATTCCCCGAGTTTTAGCAGAGTGTGCGATTTACAACAGAAAAGATCGACGCACACTCAAAGAATTGAGTTATGATTCTCGGGACCCGTGAATTTCCTTCTAATCCCGAGATATAACATCAAGAACCAGACGACGGTCCCAACTTTTACTCGGAAATTCCCCTCTCCCTTGCCTTAAAATGTGGCCTAGCCGCCAAGACGGGGTGGGGTAGAGTTGGTGCTGTGTTGTCCCGTCTGAGACACACTTGCGTTTCGCGACAGTGTTGACAGCGATGTCCTGTAAAGAATATGCAAAAAAAAAATTTTTAAAGTTTACAATTGCTTTCTGAACGACCCGCACTCATACCTGTCTATGGAAACCGCATGGCACTGAAAGAAAGAAAGAAAGAAAGAAAGAAAGAAAGAAAGAGCTGACAGCAAGCTGTGAATCAGAGACTGCGGGGAAAAAGGAAGAAGACATAGGAATTAGACATATTTGCACACCTGGTTTACGAGCATTTAGCACCGACAACAACCTGGTGCCAGAGCAACTATGACAGACGTCGACGGGTGTAGCCGTTAACTCAGGTAGCTTGAAATTGTTATTGCCGTAATTACTTCCCTTTGATGAAGAGGGGGAAGTAACTTAACACGGACCACAATTTGGCGTCTAATGTAAGCAAGACACTTTATCAGTGGTTCATTCGTTCCTTGTTTCTCTTCCGTGTTGTCACTCTGGAGCCGCCGTCATATATTGGTTAGTGCGCTAGTCTGTCAAGGCAGCGGTCAGGGTGTAATCCACATCAGGTGCAGGTTTATTTGTTGTCCCCACCAGAAGGGTTCTGAGGTCCACCCAGCCTGGTAAACATGGGTGCCAGACAATTTTCTGGCAAAGTTCTGAGATTGACCCAGCCTGGTAAACATGGGTGCCAGACAATTTTCTGGCAAGGGTTCTGAGGTCCAACACCTCTGGTAAACATGGGTGCCAGACAATTTTCTGGCAAGGGTTCTGAGGTCCACCCAGCCTGGTAAACATGGGTGCCAGACAATTTTCTGGCAAGGGTTCTGAGATTCACCCAGCCTGGTAAACATGGGTGCCAGACAATTTTCTGGCAAAGGTTCTGAGGTCCACCCAGCCTGGTAAACATGGGTGCCAGACAATTTTCTGGCAAGGGTTCTGAGATTGACCCAGCCTGGTAAACATGGGTGCCAGACAATTTTCTGGCAAGGGTTCTGAGGTCCAACACCTCTGGTAAACATGGGTGCCAGACAATTTTCTGGCAAGGGTTCTGAGGTCCACCCAGCCTGGTAAACATGGGTGCCAGACAATTTTCTGGCAAGGGTTCTGAGATTCACCCAGCCTGGTAAACATGGGTGCCAGACAATTTTCTGGCAAAGGTTCTGAGGTCCACCCAGCCTGGTAAACATGGGTGCCAGACAATTTTCTGGCAAGGGTTCTGAGGTCCACCCAGCCTGGTAAACATGGGTGCCAGACAATTTTCTGGCAAGGGTTCTGAGGTTCACTCAGCCTGGTAAACATGGGTGCCATACAATTTTCCGGCAAGGGTTCTGAGGTCCACCCAGCCTGGTAAACATGGGTGCCAGACAATTTTCTAGGAAGGGTTCTGAGATCCACCCAGCCTGGTAAACATGGGTGCCAGACAATTTTCTGGCAAGGGTTCTGAGGTCCACCCAGCCTGGTAAACATGGGTGCCAGACAATTTTATGGCAAGGGTTCTGAGGTTCACTCAGCCTGGTAAACATGGGTGCCAGACAATTTTCTGGCAAAGGTTTTGAGGTCCACCCAGCCTGGTAAACATGGGTGCCAGACAATTTTCTGGCAAGGGTTCTGAGGTTCACACAGCCTGGTAAACATGGGTGCCAGACAATTTTCTGGGAAGGGAAGGCGACGAGTCAGGAAACTGACCAGCCTTTCACAACTGCCCAGGTCTAGAATATGTGAAGTCCCACCACTTCACAACCAATGGCAGTGTCAGCTGTTAGACTACCCACAAGTGGTTCACAACCAATGGCAGTGTCAGCTGTTAGACTACCCACAAGTGGTTCACAAACAATGGCAGTGTCAGCTGTTAGACTACCCACAAGTGGTTCACAACCAATGGCAGTGTCAGCTGATAGACTACCCACAAGTGGTTCACAACCAATGGCAGTGTCAGCTGTTAGACTACCCACAAGTGGTTCACAAACAATGGCAGTGTCAGCTGTTAGACTACCCACAAGTGGTATCCTTTCTCTCCTGGAATGTAGACAAACAAGAATTGATCTTTGTCTCCTGGAATATAGGCAAAAAAAAGAATTGTTCTTTCTCTCCTAGAATGTAGACAAAAAATAATTGTACTTTCTCTCTTGGAATATAGACAAACAAGAATTGTTCTCTCCCTTCTGGAATGTAGACAAACAAATATTATGCCTCCCCCCCCCCTTCCCCCAGAATGTAGACAAATAAGAATTGATCTTGGGTCCAAAAATATGAGTCCAAATTCTCCACGTCACAAAAAATTCTTTAAATCAGGATTTACGTCGGAATTCTCCATGTCTCAACAGATTATTTAAATCAGTGTTTCCCAACCTTTTTTGTACCATGCCCCACTTAAGCCTTTCTAAAATTCATATTGCCCCCCTCCCCCGCCCCATCCCCCCCCCCCCCTCAACATATACATTATTTTTAATATTCAAAAATTGAAATGTTCACTAAAGAAACTTGAATGATAGGTTTTAGGAAGAAATCACTAGGTAATTATTGAGCAAACACAGTAAGTAAATTTTCAAAACATATAATGGAGAACTGAAATTCAAGTACAAAATAATTTTAATGAAAAATTTTTCTATATTATTTTAATTATTAGTAATTATTTATTATTTAAATTTAGTGAGATCCTTGCGCTTGATGCTTGCTGCAAAGAGATCTTATGTCAGATTCCAATTTAGTTAGCTTCAGTCTCAAGTCTCCCCGTTTTGTTATATTCAGCCGATTTCTTCCATTTTCGAATTGCCCCCCTTAACAGTGAAATTGCCCCCCTGTGGGGCGTGCGCCCCACGTTGGGAAACACTGATTTAAATAAAGATTTGGGTCGTATACCCACATCTCAACACATTCTTTAAATACGATTATGACCGGTATTCCCCACGTATCAACAGATTTACAAAAGAATTACTGACAATCCCAGCTGTTAACAATGTACAAGGTGGACAATCCCAGCTGTTAACAATGCACAAGGTGGAGTCTACACCTTGTATGTTACTTTAGTCCACTTTATTCCAAGGTGGTTTTTCGTTTGTGAAATAATTGCTGATCACAACAACAGTAAAAGTGACAATGTTTGCACTGAAAAAAGCAGAGCACGTTGAAGTGGTTGAACTGGATAGAAACTACACATTAGTAATTAGAGTGTTCGGACTGCAAGCACACAGAATGTCTCATTTGATTACAAGCGCGGTTGCTATGCATCTGCCTGTTGCTAGAGCAATATAGAAACAATTTCTATATTCTAACAGGCACATCTGGTGTGTAACATTAACACAAGTGGTATGCAATATTAGCGTACATGCCTTACCCTATTGCGGTATGGTATGTAACGTTAGCCTAAATTATAACCTAAATCAATACAACTGCATGAATCAGAAATGTGGAGAACGAATAAACGATCATTGAAAACTGCAAACATTAACTCATTATTGCTGTGTTAAACAAAACTAACATGGCATGACACAATAACGAATGTGCAGTTCATAAAAAGAACTATCCAAAAAGCAGTGAATTAAAATGATCTAGAAAATGCAAGGATGTTTAATGTCTCCAGATCTTTTTTCCCCGTACAGTGAAAATATTTTCAGATATATAGCAGATATGGAAGGAATCAACATTGGGGGACGATACATCAATGACATTAGATATGCAGATGATACAGTCTTGATTGCAGACAATGAACAGGATCTACAACATTTAGTAGATGCGATTGTTGCACATAGTGAACAACTAGGGTTAGAACTGAATTGTAAGAAAACACAGATTAATGTCGTCACTGGGAAGCAGGAAATACCACAATGTAATATACAAGTAAATGGGAATATTCTTAAACAAGTGAATCGATACAGTTATCTCGGAACAATCTTAACATCTGATGGGAAATGCCTTGAAGAGCTTATAACAAGAACTGTCATTGCGATGGTAGCCTTTTGCAAGATGAAAAACATACTGACCAATAAAAAGATACCAACTGAAACGAGAAAAATCGTGTTTGAAGTGCTACATCGAACTTGTACTTTTGTATGGATGTGAGACGTGGACAAGGAGCAGAAAGGCTGAAAAACATCTGATGGCCGTGGAAATGTGGTTTCTGAGGAAAATGCAAAGAATACCATGGACAGACAGAAAAACCAATGAACAAATCCTTCAAGAAACAAATGAAGATCGTAAACTGATTAGAGACATTAGACTTGAACATTCAAAATCTTTTGGCATGTTATGAGAAGAAATGAATTGGAGAACTTGGTGACAACTGGCAAGATCGAAGGGAAGAGACCAAGGGAAAGACTGAGAAGTAAATACCTGGATGGTTTGGCCACGTGGCATGGTCGAGACAGAAACACGGAGCTGATCCACGACTCTGGTGATCCAGTGAGGTGGCAAACCATGACCGCCCACGCTTATCGATATGGTACATGATGGATGGATGGATAGCGAAAATGCCCTGCGCTGGATTATAGAAAACCTGATAATAGTACAACTGGAATGTTTGTTTGCAATCCACATCGCAAAGGAAAGAGAGAAAGGCCTAAAAACACACTTTCCAGAGAAGTGGAGACATACATGAGTAATGCGGGGAGGGTATGGAGGCAGCTACATGGGATAGCCAAGGATAGGAGGACTTGGGATTAGTTGGTTGGGGGATTAGTTGGTTGGATATCTCAACCGGAGAAAACGACAATCGGGTGAGGGGGGGGGGGGGGGGTCCAAGAAGACCCTGGCAACGTTTCGTGTTAAAAGATGTATTATATATTAACATATACCTTATGTGTTTCAGAACGGTGGTGTCGAGTTGTGACATAATAGCGTCACACGATTTAAACAAAGACCCTCACATCAATTTCTGCTGACGTCACCTGTCGAAACGCTCTACAAGGCATGCGTACACCAGACATGCCCGTACATGGGACATGTAGCCAAACAGCTAATGTCAACTGGCATGATTTGAAGACATATTTGTAGCACTGAACAAAGGATGCATATCCTGTGTGGCTTATTGATATATTTGGTATGGAGGAACATCATAGACTGGTTAGTCCTTGTTTTAACAATAGCGCTAATCTTACTGTGTACTCCACGTATTTTAAGTGCTCCAAGATTGAGTATAACGTCTCCACATGCCTACCCTTGCAGACACCCGGTGAGATAGACACTATTGAGGCCTTGTGCCAGGCTGCTGATATTATCTGGACTACCGGATTCTGGTTTTCTGTGATCATGGGCATATTCGGAAATGCATTGGCTATCCTCACAATTGCATCCTTACCCAGGTCCACTGCAACGTTCTTGGTTGGCCTCCTGTCCACCTCAGACCTGGTCGGGATCTGCATTCAGACAACGGTGCATTTCCTAGATAAATACCGGATGTACAGTCGAGCAACACATTACTGGTATGTGTTTCCCATGCTGTACGACATTGTAGCATCCTACTCTAACTGGCTGCTGGTACTAATCTGCTTGGAGCGGTATTTTACCATACGTTTTCCGCTCCACAAACGCTACTATTTCACTCTGAAACACTCGAGAATATCAGCAGTTTTTCTGGCCGTGGCCATCTTCATCGTCTACAACACTGCCACCTGGACTCTAGGGTATAACAACATGAACATGTACAAAGTTAGAAATGTAGTCTACGCTGGGCTACCATTGCTGTTGATTCTAGTCACCATCGGTCTTATCTCCTTTCAGCTTCGGCGTATTCATGAAGACAGAAAAACCTTCAACGGCTATGTTCATTCAAGGGTAACTACTCCAGGATTAGATGAGCTTCCGAGAGCGGGCACATGCCCACGTCGTCGTTCCTCGACGCCATTACAGGAAATCGCCAGAATTGAAAACAGCGTCACTGGCATGATGCTTGTAGCCGCTGTTTGCTTTTCCATATTCACAATTCCCAACTGCATCCTCCTCTACACCTACCAGCACTCGGCCCTTCACTGGAACACCCCAGTTCTCAGAGCTCGCTGGCAAATGATTAAGAAAGTATGCCAAGTATTGACTTTTCTCAACCTCTCATTAAATTTCGTGCTTTACTTCCTTAGCACCAAGAAATTTAGAGCTCAGTTATTCAAGCTCCTTTCAACGAAATGGCCTTACGTTGGGCGCCGTGAAAGTCAACAAACTCTGCCACTGAACAACAACAGCAAAACTGAACAAAGCCACCATCTTGTGTATGTAGAATACCTCACCTGCATCACCATAAGCGATAGAGGCCTGCTTCATGCACAACAGACTTCAGCCAGAAAAGGCCACACGACAGCCACTCGGCCGACTGGCTTGCCAGGGTGCTCAATAACAGATAGTAGTCCTATTTCACAGGAAGTTCTACGTCCTCAGATAGCGGGGGTTCCAGCTTCAAACGTGTGAATTCATGGTGCTAACAATATGGGATTAATGACGTGCATATTCTGTTTCTCTCTTTCTTGACAACTATTTATTGCAAACAGAAGCCGTGTAAATGATACACGCAGTAGATATAAATGAACAGGAGTTAATTAGAAGACGTGTTTAAGTTGTTTCACTGACTATTTAATCAAGTCTCTCGGGTCAAATCTTTTTCAACTACAAGATCTGTCCACAGCGAGATCAAGCTTTTGCACAAATGAATCAGAGAATTAACTCATAAATATAGTTCGGCACCCATAGTGAAGAGGGTACCATTGTAAAACAGTGTCTAATTTGCCTGCGGGCCCATGGTCGTGTGTGTTTGTTTCACAAGTCGACCAAGCCTAAAGTTGGCACCAGTAAATGTCCTCGGAACTAAACCGGCCGGTGTGATCTCGTCCATGTCGAGTGCTGATGTGTCTAAATACACTCGGCTGGCACCATGCACGCAATATGCTTCGTGAACATGTGTGCTGAGTTTACTTGGATCACATAATGAAGATGTGTGCTGGGTTTACTTGGATCACATAGTGAAGATGTGTCATGTGTTTACTTGGATCACATAGTGAAGATGAGTCCTGTGTTTACTTGGATCACACAGTGAAGATGTGTCATGTATTTACTTGGATTACATGTTGTTGTTGTTTGTCCATCAAGAATGATGATGACCATTCATTTCATCCAGTGGGGTTGAAAGTATGGAGCCGTGAGTTCTAAGATGGCTGATAAGGCCTATTTTGGCTCGAAATGTTCTTTGACAATGTGGACAAAGAATGCTTGACGTTTCTGGAGGAGGTTTTTCTGCAGTGGTTTTTCTGTTCTGTCTTTTCTTCACAGCTCTTGCAGTCCTGGTTGCCTCGCAAGTGACTGCACCCTTACGTAATGATGCACGCCACGAATTTCGGTCTCTGGCTGCAGTCTCCCAGGTGACATGATGAATACCAAAAGCATTCAGTGAGATTTTCAGTGTCTTTAAAGCGTTTCCCCTGGCCGCCTTGGCCACAACGCAACTCGCCGTAAAACATTCGTTTAGGGAGCCTGTGATCTGGAATGCGAGTCAAGTGAGCAGCCCAGCGAATCTGATTCTTCATTAGTAGAGTGTGGATACTGGGCATGGACGCTCTTTCTAGGACTTTAGTGTCTGGGATCTTGTCTTGCCATTTAATCTTCAGTAGCTTCCTTAGGCAGACTGTGTGGAAGTTGTTTCATTTCCTAGCGTGTCGCTGATAAACAGTCCAGGTTTCACAAGCATATAGCAGTGTGGATAATACAACTGCTTTGTAGACTTTCAGCTTTGTTTGCGGGCTTATTCCATTTCTGTGATATATGATGTTGGATAAAGAATGACTTGCGCGATGAATTGGATTAAAGTGAGGAAGGGTTGCGCAATTCGTCGACCTCACTCTCTCGTCTGAGTCCATCTGAATCCAGTGGCAGGACAAGTCAAGACGACTGGAGACGAATACAGGTGCAGTGGATGACCAGGCCATCTCTACGTGTCTTGCCGTGCTCATTACGTTCCACAACGCTTTGCAGGTAAACGCCGTCTTGCCCGTTGAATCAGGAAAGATTTCTTCCGCGCAGTCTGCCGGATCCTGTCTTCACATGCTGGGTAGGCATACCCTACTTCACCGCTTGGTTTGACACCAAATCGGCTACCCGCGCCTGGTTTAGCCAGCCTCTCACAGCTGGTGCCCGGGGGGTGGCCGCTGTCGCATGCTGAAAACTACTAGGAGCCACAAGCGTGAGCTGGGTGTCAGGCTTGGACCAGTGGGGGATGGGTCCTGAAAAGGACATGAGAATCATTCTTACCAAAGGTGCTACCAATGCCTAACACCCCGTACCCCCTGGATAACATAGTGAAGATGTGTCCTGTGTTTACTTGGATCACATAGTGAAGATGCGTCATGTGTTTACTAGGATAACATAGTGAAGATGTGTCCTGTGTTTGCTTGGATTACATAGTGAAGATGTGTCAAGTGTTTACTTGGATTACATAGTGAAGATGTGTCATGTGTTTACTTGGATCACATAGTGAAGATGTGTCATGTGTTTACTTTTATTATATAGTGAAGATGTGTCATGTGTTTGCTTGGATCACATAGTGAAGATGTGTCATGTGTTTACTTGGATTATATAGTAAAGATGTGTCAAATGTTTGCTTTTATTACATAGTGAAGATGTGTCATGTGTTTACTTGGATCACATAGTGAAGATGTGTCATGTGTTTACTTTTATTATATAGTGAAGATGTGTCAAATGTTGCTTGGATTACATAGTGAAGATGTGTCATGTGTTTACGTGGATTATATAGTAAAGATGTGTCATGTGTTTACTTGGATTATATAGTAAAGATGTGTCATGTGTTTGCTTTTATTATATAGTGAAGATGTGTCAAATGTTTGCTTGGATTACATAGTGAAGATGTTAAGATACCTGGTCAAATGCAGCCACTTTTGCCTTTGATGTTTATGAGGGGTTCCAGAGTAGACAGGAAACGATGGCGGTAGCGCTTGATCTCGAGGATGCGTACAATAGAGTTCGCTATGATATTTTGATGACCGCACTGATGGAGAAGGGGGTCAATCCCTGGTTGGTGAACTGGATAGCAGCCGTCCTGCACTCTCGTCGGGTTGCTCTTCGTCTGGGCGCATGGACTTCAGAGCCACATATGTTAACCCCGGGACTGCCACAGGGATCTGCAGTCTCACCGATGCTCTTTAATGTGTATACGAGCAAGATTGCAAACCTAGAAGCACCAGGGGTTGGAAGAATACTAACATTTGCAGATGATATTCTTGCATATAGGCAGGAGATAGATAGGGAGCAAACAGCCCAGGAGTTACAGGCGACAGTAGATAAAGTGATTGACTGGTGCACAGAAATGAGTGCTGTCATCCACCCGGAAAAGGCGGCTGTTTTGTGGTGCTCTCTGGACAACAGGATTGTAAGAGCTGATGTCCCAAGCCTCGCGATAGATGGTAGAAATGTCAGCAGAGAGAACAAACTGAAGTATCTGGGGATCACATTTGACAGGAGCCTTTCCTTCAAGGACCATGTGGAGACGGTCGTGACAAGATCTCAAAAGGGACTCAATGCACTTAAAATTGTGGCTGCAATGGACATAGAGCAGAGAATGCTTTTCACACTATACCAGCACTTGATCCTCTCAGTAATTGATTATGGATTAGGTCTGCTCACTGTCTCAGAGAGTCAGATGGTGAAGTTAGAGCGCATACAGAACGAAGCTATGCGGGTCATTCTGGGATGCACTAGAGACACCCCAGTAGTGTGTATGCGTTACATCCTTGGTCTGCCAACTGTTGCTGGTAGGCTCAAGGTGATGCAGGCGAAGGCATACCTCAGAGTAGCTGCAGACACAGACCACCCACTGCATGAGTCGCCGGACGCAGTTAAGGGTCAGCGACTGATAAGAGGGAAATCATGGATGGCTCAGGCGGAGAATACGATCAGACAGGTGTGCCCCTTGGAGAACAATAGGCGTGGAGAGGAATGGGTCAGAGTGCCAGCGGAGCAGTCAGACTTGTGCAGAGTTATAATCACATTAAGCCGGGAGTGCAGGGAGTGGCCAGCAGGGGCCACGGAAGTGGAAATCCAGCAACTAATTCAGGACAATGCTCACTCGAGTGATGTGATTATCTACACAGATGGTTCGGTGTCAAGAGGTGAGAGAAGTGGCTGGGGGTTCATAGCCAAAGCTAATGGGCGATGTTTGGGGCAGGAGAGCCTGGCATATGATACCACAACATCCAGCTTAAGAATAGAAGTGGAGGCAGTCACTGCGGCTCTCCGCTGGATGGAGAATACGACACACACACACACACACATCGTGATTGTAACTGACTCAGAAAGCATGCTGACGAGGGCGAGGACGGGCAGATTTAGTGCGGAGTGGCTTGCTTCGCTTCGGAGGTCACGGGTGACAAGCATCAGCTGGATCTTTTCTCCGGGGCATGGCGGTGTGCTGGGAAATGAACAGGCGGACAGATTGGCTGGCTCTGCAGAACTTGGTGGAGTATTGATACATGACAAGGCAGACGTGGTTGCGGCCTTGTGGGAGCACGTGCACACCTCGGAGGAGCAAATGGATTACCATGGTCTGGCAAGAATGAGACAACGAGGAGTGACGAAGGGATCTGGCCGGCGCTCAACGCTCAGAGGAAAGGCGAGACGGACTTATAATCAGATTGCTACTGGTACGATTAGTGTTGGAACTCTTCGCTGGCTGCTGAGGATGGGGACGGAGCACTTATGGGAATGCCCCGAATGCTGTGATGTCGATTCCTAAATCAATCAATCAATCAATCAATCACATAGTGAAGATGTGTCCTGTGTTTGCTTGGATAACATAGTGAAGATGTGTCCTGTGTTTACTTGGATAACATAGTGAAGATGCGTCATGTATTTACTTGGATCACACAGTGAAGATGTGTCATGTGTTTACTTGGATTATATAGTGAAGATGTGTCATGTGTTTACTTGGATTATATAGTGAAGATGTGTCATGTGTTTACTTGGATTATATAGTAAAGAATGGACAGAAAACATGGAGAAACACATCTAGAAATATCTAGATTAGTTAGTTAGTTAGTTAGTTAGTTAGTCGCGGTTCCAACTTCACAGCAACGGGTCGTCCCCAGTATGCTCCGTTCCTGTGCCAGTGAATATTAGACAAAATGCTCCTCACTGCCTTATGTGAACAATGGAATAGGCAGGAGTATCGGCAAGCCAACAGCCCGCACAGGTACACTGTGCATAATACCGCCGCCAGAATCCCAACACAAAAGTTCTCCACGAGAAATACAGTTCATTGTCGACGGAAACGGCATTAACTAGAAAGACTTCATTGACCCGGGTTTTTCCCATATGGCTCGGTCTCTTTTCACAGGGCAACCCGCCGAAAGCGCCGAACAAAGCACGAACTCTTCCAACGACGACTCCCAGGAGTCTCCTGAAAAATGCACTGGTGAACCGAAAAGGCAAACCAGTCAATCCAGCAACAGCCGGCCGCCATCGTTCCGAACATGCAGTTCACGCTACAAACTGCGAACAGATGTAAAAGCATTCCAGGCGAAATTCACAGCTCACAGTGTCGCGTCATGCACTCACTCAGCAGCAGGGCGACGGAACCTTAGTCGCCTCTTTCAACGTGCATGGCAGGCAACAGTGTCACTATTCTTTTCTCTCCATAAGGGCCCCGGCAACACACGGGCGAGAAATATCTAGATTGTAAAGGTGAAACATGTAGAAAAACATACAGATGGAAAAAGTAAGAAATTACATAGATATCAATGTGACTTACCCTATAGAATCATGTTCTCATCTTCACTGGTGTCTGTCTCACAAGATCCACAGGATAAACTTAGCTTGGATGATGAAGTTGAAGCTTCCGATTTAAAATTACTCGGGTATGCTTTAGCTATTCCAATTTCTTTTAATACACAATCAGGAAGCTGATAAGTTGAACAGCATTTTCCTACTCCCATCAGGCCAAATGTTATTGAACGGCATGTTCCTACTCTCATGAGGCCAAATGTTATTGTCATGATAGCATTTAAGAGGTCAAGTTTCATCCATTTCTTAGTTTAGATTTTATATGATTCATAGAACTGAAAACTCTTTCTACATCAGCATTTGAATGGGGTAGTATCATGGCAGACATCACACATTCAAAGAGCTTACAGAATGGAATGTTTCCTGAGCCATCTTTCAATTGCCTTTAAAAAAAAAAAGTTGCATATCCCTAACAGGAAGTTGTAGTCAACACCAGCATTGTTCAGCTGTTGTTGATGTTCTTGGCAAGATTAAGCTCAGTAGTTGGGCATTGCTTTCTGAGCGACCGGCTCACACACCCCGCAAGTAACCAACGCGACGCGAAGCGCTGCCGAATCTCGCACAACTGTTTTCCACACGTAGATATATGGGATTAAGAAGAAAGTCGTTAACTCCTTCGCAATGGAGACAGGCCTAAATTATCTTACTTACTCCAAAGAACTTCAGTTTCCGTTTCGTTTGTCCAGTCAACAAAATGTATTTTGGTTAACTGATATTCTGCTTCCGCCACACTATTATCAGTCATCTTCATCTCATCATCTCATCATGTTCCTCTTGCACCTTGCGGTGTCGAGGTGAAGTATAAATATCGTGAGAGTGCCCGATTATGGGCTTCATATATCGATATTCCCATGGACTCTGCTATTCCCTACGTCCAACGTTTACGTGGTCGGCCGCTTCCTCTGTTTCCATCTGGTCTGTACATTATTGCTTGTTGTACTTCTTAGTTTTTCTACGAGCAGTATACTATTATCAGTAGCCCCTAAAAATTCCATAACTTGACAATATTTAGGTATATCATTTACTGGCTGAAGTATGTTGTTAACAGATAAGAGAGAAATATTTTTCAATACATCTAAATTTCAGGAAGTCTCTGCTTCAATTGCTTGAATAATGAGACAAGAAAGTCTTGACAGCGCTTTCTTAAGTTGTTCTCTTCATTTTCTGTTTACAGTCCTTTTGTTTTTAAACCATCAATTTTTGATTCGATTTGGTACCCCAAGTATGACTTAGGAGCCAAATATCTTTCTATAGTACAAGTAAACAAAACAACTCAGCTTTAGAAGTTGGCAATATAAGTCTTCTACCAATTGAGTGAAATAGCAAAGTGAGATCGTCAAGTAATTAAAATTTATCAACAGTTTTAGATTCAAACAGTTTATTAACTTGTTTGCACTTCACTTAGAATAATTGTAAAATAGAGACGGAATGCAAAACTTTTTTCATCACTGTACGTGCCATATAGTATTTCAGCTGTATAGCACTTTTCACTTTGACTTGTTATTTCGAAGTGTGTCTTCAACACTAACCATTGGTTCGCAATTATTTCAACAGCTGGTTGAATTGATAACCATCTTGTTATGCAATATGACAGAATTTTCAGTGGTGAGAAACTGTCATTTAATGATTTGGAGAAACTGTTATGTGATTCAGCAATAAGGAATTCCAAATTCCTTGATAAACATTCTGATTAGGAATGTGATAATGCTAGCTGCAAGGAATGACACGCAGTTGATGCATAAATAAGACCAGTTGCGCAACTTGCTAACTCCGGAACAAGCAAGTAGTTAACGAATAAATAAGACCAGCTGCGCAACGTGCTCACTCCAAAACAAGCAGATGAGGCATCAATAAGACCAGTTGCGCAACGTGCTCACTCCAGAACAAGCAGTTGAGGGATAAATAAGACTAGTTGCAAAACATGCTCATTCCAGAACAAGCAGTTGAGGCATAAATAAGAAGATTTGCACAACGTGCAAACTAAAGAACAAGCAGTTGAGGCATAAATAAGACCAGTTGCGCAACGTGCTCACTCCGGAACATGCAATTGACGCATAAATAAGACCAGTTGCGCAAGGTGCTCACTACAGAACAAGCAGTCGAGGCATACAAAAGACCAGTTGCGCAACTTGCTCACTCCATAACAAGCATTTAAGGCATAAATAAGACCAGTTGCGCAACATGCTCATTCCACAACAAGCAATTGAGGCATACATAAGACTAGTTGCGCAACGTTCTCACTCCAGAACAAGCAGTTCAGGCATAAATAAGACCAGTTGCGCAACGTGCTCACTAAAGAACAAGCAGTTGAGGCATAAATAAGACCTGTTGCGCAACATGCTCACTCAAGAACAAGCAGTTGAGGCATAAATAAGAAGAGTTGCACAACGTGTTCACTCCAGAACAAGCAGTTGAGGCATAAGCAAGACCAGTTGCGCAAGGGGCTCACTCCAGAATAAGCAATTGAGGCATAAACAAGACCAGTTGCAAAAGGGGCTCACTCCAGGACAAGCAGTTGAGGCATAAATATTACAAGTTGCTCAACGTGCTCACTCCTAAACTAGCAGTTGAGGCATAAATAAGACCAGTTGCTCAACGTGCTCACCCCAGAACAAGCAGCTGAGGCATAAAGAAGACCAGTTGCGCCACGTGCTAAACCCAGAACAAGGAGATGAGGCATAAATATTACAAGTTGCGCAACGTGCTCACTTCAGAACAAGCAGTTGATGCATAAATAAGACCAGTTGCGCCATGTGTTCACACCAGAACAAGCAGTTGAGGCATACATAAGACCAGTTGCGCAACGTGTTCACTCAAGAAGAAGCAGTTGAGGCATAAGCAAGACCTGTTGCGTAACGTGCTCACTCAAGAACAAGCATTTGAGGCATAAATAAGATAGTTGCGCAACAATCTCACTCCAGAACAAGCAGTTGAGGCATAAATAAGACGGGTTGCGTAACGTGCTAAGAACAGAATAAGCAGTTGAGGCATAAATAAGACCAGTTGAACAACGTGCTAACCCCAAAACAAGCAGTTGAGGCATAAATAATACATGTTGCGCAACGTGCTCGCTGCAGAACAAGCAGTTGAGCCATAAATAAGGCCCGTTGCGCCACGTGCTCACTCCAGAACAAGCAGTTGAGGCATATATAAGACGATTTGCGCAATATTCTCACTCCAGAACAATTAGTTGAGACATAAATAAGACCAGTTGCGCAACGGGCTCACTCCAGAACAAGCAGTTGAGGCATAAATATGACCAGTTGCTCAACGTGCTCACTAAACAACAAGCAGTTGAGGCATAGCTATGACAAGTTGCGCAACGTGCTCACTCCAGAACCAGCAGTTGAGGCATAAATAAGACCATTTGCGCAATGTGATCACTCCAGAACAAGGAGTTGAGGCATAAATAAGACCAGTTGTGCAACGTGCTCACTAAAGATTAAGTAGTTGAGGCATAAATAAGACCAGTTGCGCATCTTGCTTTCTCCTGATCAAGCAGGTAAGGCATAAATAAGACCAGGTGCGCAACGTGCTCACCCCAGAACAAGCAGTTGAGGCATGAATAATACAAGTTGCCCAACGTGCTCACTAAAGAACAAGCAATTGAGGCATAAACAAGACCAGTTGCGCAAGGGGCTAACTCTAGAACAAGCAGTTGAGACTACTGGTACTATTGGGGTTAGAACTCTTCGCTGGCTTCTGAGGATGGGGAAGGAGCGCTTATGGGAATGCCCCGAATGCTGTGATGTCGGTTCTTAAATCAATCAATCAATCAATCAATCAATCAATCAATAAGACCAGTTGTGCAACGTGCTCACTCAAGAACAAGCAGTTGGGACATTAATAAGACCCGTTGCGCTACGTGCTCACTCCAGAACAAGCAGTTGAGGCATAAATTATACACGTTGCGCAACGTGCTCACTCCAGAACACGCAGTGGGTATAAATAAGACGAGTTGCGCAAAGTGCTAACTCCAGAACAAGCAGTTGAGGCCTAAATAAGATCAGTTGCGCAACGGCATCACACCAGAACTAGCAGTTGAGGTATAAATAATACAAGTTGTGCAACGTGCACACACCAGAACATGCAGTTGAGGCATAAATAAGACAAGTTGCGCAACTTGCTTTCTCCTGATCAAGCAGTTGAGGCATAAATAAGACCAGGTGAGCAACATGCTCACCCCAGAACAAGCAGTTAAGGCATAAACAAGACCAGTTGCGCAAGGGGCTAACTCTAGAACAAGCAGTTGAGACTACTGGTACCATTGGGGTTGGAACTCTTCGCTGGCTTCTGAGGATGGGGAGGAGTGCTGATGGGAATGCACGGAATGCTGTGATGTCGGTTCTTAAATCAATCAATCAATCAATCAATCAATCAATAAGACCAGTTGTGCAACGTGCTCACTAAAGATTAAGCAGTTGAGGCATAAATAAGGCCAGTTGCGCATCTTGCTTTCTCCTGATCAAGCAGTTAAGGCATAAATAAGACCAGGTGCGCAACGTGCTCACCCCAGAACAAGCAGTTGAGGCATGAATAATACAAGTTGCCCAACGTGCTCACTCAAGAACAAGCAATTGAGGCATAAACAAGACCAGTTGCGCAAGGGGCTAACTCTAGAACAAGCAGTTGAGACTACTGGTACTATTGGGGTTAGAACTCTTCGCTGGCTTCTGAGGATGGGGAAGGAGCGCTTATGGGAATGCCCCGAATGCTGTGATGTCGGTTCTTAAATCAATCAATCAATCAATCAATCAATCAATTAATCAATCAATAAGACCAGTTGTGCAACGTGCTCACTCAAGAACAAGCAGTTGGGACATTAATAAGACCAGTTGCGCAACGTGCTCACTCAAGAACAAGAAGTTGAGGCATAAATAAGACCATGTGAGCAGCGTGCTTACCCCAGAACAAGCAGATAATGCATAAATTATACACGTTGCGCAACGTGCTCACTCCAGAACAAGCAGTCGAGGCATAAATTATACACGTTGCGCAACGTGCTCACTCCAGAACAAGCAGTGGGCATAAATAAGACGAGTTTCGCAAAGTGCTAACTCCAGAACAAGCAGTTGAGGCCTAAATAAGATCAGTTGCGCAACGTGATCACACCAGAACTAGCAGTTGAGGCATAAATAATACAAGTTGTGCAACGTGCACACACCAGAACATGCAGTTGAGGCATAAATAAGACAAGTTGCGCAACGTGCTCACTTAGGAACAAGCTGTTGAGGCATAAATAAGACCAGTTGCGCAACTTGCTCACCCCAGAACAAGCAGTTGATGCATGAATAATACAAGTTGCCCAACGTGCTCACTCCAGAACAAGCAGTTGAGGCATCATTAAGACCAGTTGCGCAACGTGCTTACTAAAGAACAAGAAGTTGAGGCATAAACAAGACCAGTTGCGCAAGGGGCTAACTCTAGAACAAGCAGTTGAGACTACTGGTACTATTGGGGTTGGAATTCTTCGCTGGCTTCTGAGGATGGGGAGGGAGCACTTATGGGAATGCCCCGAATGCTGTGATGTCGGTTCTTAAGTCAATCAATCAATAAGACTAGTTGCGCAACGTGCTCACTCCAGAACAAGCAGTTGAGGCATAAATTATACACGTTGCGCAACGTGCTCACTCCAGAACAAGCAGTGGGTATAAATAAGACGAGTTGCGCAAAGTGCTAACTCCAGAACAAGCAGTTGAGGCCTAAATAAGATCAGTTGCGCAACGGCATCACACCAGAACTAGCAGTTGAGGTATAAATAATACAAGTTGCGCAACGTGCACACACCAGAACATGCAGTTGAGGCATAAATAAGACAAGTTGCGCAACTTGCTTTCTCCTGATCAAGCAGTTGAGGCATAAATAAGACCAGGTGAGCAACATGCTCACCCCAGAACAAGAAGTTGATGCATTAATAATACAAGTTGCCCAACGTGCTCACTCCAGAACAAGCAGTTGAGGCATCATTAAGACCAGTTGCGCAACGTGCTCACTAAAGAACAAGCAGTTAAGGCATAAACAAGACCAGTTGCGCAAGGGGCTAACTCTAGAACAAGCAGTTGAGACTACTGGTACCATTGGGGTTGGAACTCTACGCTGGCTTCTGAGGATGGGGAGGAGTGCTGATGGGAATGCACCGAATGCTGTGATGTCGGTTCTTAAATCAATCAATCAATCAATCAATCAATCAATAAGACCAGTTGTGCAACGTGCTCACTAAAGATTAAGGAGATGAGGCATAAATAAGACCAGTTGCGCATCTTGCTTTCTCCTGATCAAGCAGTTAAGGCATAAATAAGACCAGGTGCGCAACGTGCTCACCCCAGAACAAGCAGTTGAGGCATGAATAATACAAGTTGCCCAACGTGCTCACTAAAGAACAAGCAATTGAGGCATAAACAAGACCAGTTGCGCAAGGGGCTAACTCTAGAACAAGCAGTTGAGACTACTGGTACTATTGGGGTTAGAACTCTTCGCTGGCTTCTGAGGATGGGGAAGGAGCGCTTATGGGAATGCCCCGAATGCTGTGATGTCGGTTCTTAAATCAATCAATCAATCAATCAATCAATCAATCAATAAGACCAGTTGTGCAACGTGCTCACTCAAGAACAAGCAGTTGGGACATTAATAAGACCCGTTGCGCTACGTGCTCACTCCAGAACAAGCAGTTGAGGCATAAATTATACACGTTGCGCAACGTGCTCACTCCAGAACACGCAGTGGGTATAAATAAGACGAGTTGCGCAAAGTGCTAACTCCAGAACAAGCAGTTGAGGCCTAAATAAGATCAGTTGCGCAACGGCATCACACCAGAACTAGCAGTTGAGGTATAAATAATACAAGTTGTGCAACGTGCACACACCAGAACATGCAGTTGAGGCATAAATAAGACAAGTTGCGCAACTTGCTTTCTCCTGATCAAGCAGTTGAGGCATAAATAAGACCAGGTGAGCAACATGCTCACCCCAGAACAAGCAGTTAAGGCATAAACAAGACCAGTTGCGCAAGGGGCTAACTCTAGAACAAGCAGTTGAGACTACTGGTACCATTGGGGTTGGAACTCTTCGCTGGCTTCTGAGGATGGGGAGGAGTGCTGATGGGAATGCACGGAATGCTGTGATGTCGGTTCTTAAATCAATCAATCAATCAATCAATCAATCAATAAGACCAGTTGTGCAACGTGCTCACTAAAGATTAAGCAGTTGAGGCATAAATAAGGCCAGTTGCGCATCTTGCTTTCTCCTGATCAAGCAGTTAAGGCATAAATAAGACCAGGTGCGCAACGTGCTCACCCCAGAACAAGCAGTTGAGGCATGAATAATACAAGTTGCCCAACGTGCTCACTCAAGAACAAGCAATTGAGGCATAAACAAGACCAGTTGCGCAAGGGGCTAACTCTAGAACAAGCAGTTGAGACTACTGGTACTATTGGGGTTAGAACTCTTCGCTGGCTTCTGAGGATGGGGAAGGAGCGCTTATGGGAATGCCCCGAATGCTGTGATGTCGGTTCTTAAATCAATCAATCAATCAATCAATCAATCAATTAATCAATCAATAAGACCAGTTGTGCAACGTGCTCACTCAAGAACAAGCAGTTGGGACATTAATAAGACCAGTTGCGCAACGTGCTCACTCAAGAACAAGAAGTTGAGGCATAAATAAGACCATGTGAGCAGCGTGCTTACCCCAGAACAAGCAGATAATGCATAAATTATACACGTTGCGCAACGTGCTCACTCCAGAACAAGCAGTCGAGGCATAAATTATACACGTTGCGCAACGTGCTCACTCCAGAACAAGCAGTGGGCATAAATAAGACGAGTTTCGCAAAGTGCTAACTCCAGAACAAGCAGTTGAGGCCTAAATAAGATCAGTTGCGCAACGTGATCACACCAGAACTAGCAGTTGAGGCATAAATAATACAAGTTGTGCAACGTGCACACACCAGAACATGCAGTTGAGGCATAAATAAGACAAGTTGCGCAACGTGCTCACTTAGGAACAAGCTGTTGAGGCATAAATAAGACCAGTTGCGCAACTTGCTCACCCCAGAACAAGCAGTTGATGCATGAATAATACAAGTTGCCCAACGTGCTCACTCCAGAACAAGCAGTTGAGGCATCATTAAGACCAGTTGCGCAACGTGCTTACTAAAGAACAAGAAGTTGAGGCATAAACAAGACCAGTTGCGCAAGGGGCTAACTCTAGAACAAGCAGTTGAGACTACTGGTACTATTGGGGTTGGAATTCTTCGCTGGCTTCTGAGGATGGGGAGGGAGCACTTATGGGAATGCCCCGAATGCTGTGATGTCGGTTCTTAAGTCAATCAATCAATAAGACTAGTTGCGCAACGTGCTCACTCCAGAACAAGCAGTTGAGGCATAAATTATACACGTTGCGCAACGTGCTCACTCCAGAACAAGCAGTGGGTATAAATAAGACGAGTTGCGCAAAGTGCTAACTCCAGAACAAGCAGTTGAGGCCTAAATAAGATCAGTTGCGCAACGGCATCACACCAGAACTAGCAGTTGAGGTATAAATAATACAAGTTGCGCAACGTGCACACACCAGAACATGCAGTTGAGGCATAAATAAGACAAGTTGCGCAATTTGCTTTCTCCTGATCAAGCAGTTGAGGCATAAATAAGACCAGGTGAGCAACATGCTCACCCCAGAACAAGAAGTTGATGCATTAATAATACAAGTTGCCCAACGTGCTCACTCCAGAACAAGCAGTTGAGGCATCATTAAGACCAGTTGCGCAACGTGCTCACTAAAGAACAAGCAGTTAAGGCATAAACAAGACCAGTTGCGCAAGGGGCTAACTCTAGAACAAGCAGTTGAGACTACTGGTACCATTGGGGTTGGAACTCTACGCTGGCTTCTGAGGATGGGGAGGAGTGCTGATGGGAATGCACCGAATGCTGTGATGTCGGTTCTTAAATCAATCAATCAATCAATCAATCAATCAATAAGACCAGTTGTGCAACGTGCTCACTAAAGATTAAGCAGATGAGGCATAAATAAGACCAGTTGCGCATCTTGCTTTCTCCTGATCAAGCAGTTAAGGCATAAATAAGACCAGGTGCGCAACGTGCTCACCCCAGAACAAGCAGTTGAGGCATGAATAATACAAGTTGCCCAACGTGCTCACTCAAGAACAAGCAATTGAGGCATAAACAAGACCAGTTGCGCAAGGGGCTAACTCTAGAACAAGCAGTTGAGACTACTGGTACTATTGGGGTTAGAACTCTTCGCTGGCTTCTGAGGATGGGGAAGGAGCGCTTATGGGAATGCCCCGAATGCTGTGATGTCGGTTCTTAAATCAATCAATCAATCAATCAATCAATTAATCAATCAATAAGACCAGTTGTGCAACGTGCTCACTCAAGAACAAGCAGTTGGGACATTAATAAGACCAGTTGCGCAACGTGCTCACTCAAGAACAAGAAGTTGAGGCATAAATAAGACCATGTGAGCAGCGTGCTTACCCCAGAACAAGCAGATAATGCATAAATTATACACGTTGCGCAACGTGCTCACTCCAGAACAAGCAGTCGAGGCATAAATTATACACGTTGCGCAACGTGCTCACTCCAGAACAAGCAGTGGGCATAAATAAGACGAGTTTCGCAAAGTGCTAACTCCAGAACAAGCAGTTGAGGCCTAAATAAGATCAGTTGCGCAACGTGATCACACCAGAACTAGCAGTTGAGGCATAAATAATACAAGTTGTGCAACGTGCACACACCAGAACATGCAGTTGAGGCATAAATAAGACAAGTTGCGCAACGTGCTCACTTAGGAACAAGCTGTTGAGGCATAAATAAGACCAGTTGCGCAACTTGCTCACCCCAGAACAAGCAGTTGATGCATGAATAATACAAGTTGCCCAACGTGCTCACTCCAGAACAAGCAGTTGAGGCATCATTAAGACCAGTTGCGCAACGTGCTTACTAAAGAACAAGAAGTTGAGGCATAAACAAGACCAGTTGCGCAAGGGGCTAACTCTAGAACAAGCAGTTGAGACTACTGGTACTATTGGGGTTGGAATTCTTCGCTGGCTTCTGAGGATGGGGAGGGAGCACTTATGGGAATGCCCCGAATGCTGTGATGTCGGTTCTTAAGTCAATCAATCAATAAGACTAGTTGCGCAACGTGCTCACTCCAGAACAAGCAGTTGAGGCATAAATTATACACGTTGCGCAACGTGCTCACTCCAGAACAAGCAGTGGGTATAAATAAGACGAGTTGCGCAAAGTGCTAACTCCAGAACAAGCAGTTGAGGCCTAAATAAGATCAGTTGCGCAACGGCATCACACCAGAACTAGCAGTTGAGGTATAAATAATACAAGTTGCGCAACGTGCACACACCAGAACATGCAGTTGAGGCATAAATAAGACAAGTTGCGCAACTTGCTTTCTCCTGATCAAGCAGTTGAGGCATAAATAAGACCAGGTGAGCAACATGCTCACCCCAGAACAAGAAGTTGATGCATTAATAATACAAGTTGCCCAACGTGCTCACTCCAGAACAAGCAGTTGAGGCATCATTAAGACCAGTTGCGCAACGTGCTCACTAAAGAACAAGCAGTTAAGGCATAAACAAGACCAGTTGCGCAAGGGGCTAACTCTAGAACAAGCAGTTGAGACTACTGGTACCATTGGGGTTGGAACTCTACGCTGGCTTCTGAGGATGGGGAGGAGTGCTGATGGGAATGCACCGAATGCTGTGATGTCGGTTCTTAAATCAATCAATCAATCAATCAATCAATCAATAAGACCAGTTGTGCAACGTGCTCACTAAAGATTAAGCAGATGAGGCATAAATAAGACCAGTTGCGCATCTTGCTTTCTCCTGATCAAGCAGTTAAGGCATAAATAAGACCAGGTGCGCAACGTGCTCACCCCAGAACAAGCAGTTGAGGCATGAATAATACAAGTTGCCCAACGTGCTCACTCAAGAACATGAAGTTGAGGCATAAATAAGACCAGTTGCGCAACGTGCTCACTCCAGAATAAGCAGTTGAGGCATAAATTATAGACGTTGCGGAAAGTGCTCATTCCAGAACAAGCAATTGAGGCATAAATAAGACGAGTTGCGGAAAGTGCTCAATCCAGAACAAGCAGTTGAGGCCTAAATAAGATCAGTTGCGCAACGTGATCACACCAGAACTAGCAGTTGAGGCATGTCACGCGTTGTACTTGATGATAATATCACGAAGTTCTTACGATGATATGTTCATGATATTGTCGTGTGATGGTCGTTGTCTAGGTAACGATACTCATGGTGTGTCAATGGAGATATCTAACTGTCTTGCAATATAACTCACCCCCGCAGTGCATATTCACCAGTCATTAAACAAGATTCCGTTGGCGCACATAATCCTTTATTACAGAAATAAGACGGACAGACGGAACATGTTTATACATCCACAAATAATGTAATCCATAGAATATAAATATCCTCCTCACAATTTAACCAGCACACATCAATGCCTTCTCAAGCCTGCTTCATATCAAATCCACAAGACAGGTAATCCAGCTCCTATCCAACGCTCACACAATACACCCACACACTGGGTCTTAGTTTCCACTAACTATATCACCCACTCTGGGTTCAGGCCCTCACTCACTATAGAACCCACTCTGGTTCAGGCCTGTCTTCACAACTGGGAGAACAACACAACACGGAGATCTCTAACTCCGCTTCTCCTTAGACTACCGACCAGTTCGGCATCTACACATTAACTGTCCTGAAGTCCCTTGACTTCACACAAAACTAAACTGTCCTTCCCCCATCCCCCTGGGGTCCACACTCACCCTTCCCATTATTTCTCAGGACTGGCTGTTTTCTCATAGCCAGGCCAGTCACTTTACTGTCTCCCACTTTCATCTCCATTCTTTCTCATGCCCGGTCACTCAACTCAATGTCAATGACCCAGGCTTATGTCAAGGCATAAATAATGCAAGTTGCGCAACGTGCACACACCAGAACATGCAGTTGAGGCATAAATAAGACCAGTTGCGCAACTTGCTTTCTCCTGATCAATAATAGAGGCATACATAAGACCAGGTGAGCAACATGCTCACCCCAGAACAAGCAGTTGATGCATGAATAATACAAGTTGCCCAACGTGCTTACTCCAGAACAAGCAGTTGAGGCATCATTAAGACCAGTTGCGCAACGTGCCCACTAAGGAACAAACAGTTGAGGCATAAATAAGACCAGTTGCGCAAGGTTCTCACTAAACAACAAGCAGTTGAGGCATAAACAAGACCAGTTGCGCAACGTGCTCACTCCAGAACCAGCAGTTGAGGCATAAATAAGACCAGTTGCGCAACGTGCTCACTCCAGAGCATGCAGTTGAGGCATACATAAGACCAGTTGCGCAACGTGCTCACTAAAGATTACCGACTCATCTCAGTTATTCCAACAGTTGAGATCATACATCATCATCTGCTTTTCTCTTCTACCAACGGATATTAAAATCACAGCCACCGACTTGGCTCTTAACATCAACAAAAAGACGCGAACTACATGTCATTTTAACTTCCTGCAGAACTGCCTACGACTTCATCTCACCCCACGTGGGTTCACTTCTAGATTTAACCCATCGGCGGGCTCTCTTCACGACAGCTGTAGTAGACGTTTATCTAAAATTGAGCTTAAATGTGCTACTCTTCGCATGCGCTGTATTGCCGACAACCATGCGCGCCATTTGTCTGACAGTAGCTCTTGTATTTCCACCCTCGATCGGCATCTTAAACATCTTACCTCAGATAATTATTTCCTGTATTGTGTGATACGCTGTATCATCAATATCACTAATCACCACTTATATAAATGTCTTTCCACGGCTAAAAAAAACTAAGTTTACCAAACTTGGTGCCTCTATCCCTACTGCTTCCGCCTCTGCTCTATTGGCTCACCCCACCATCGTTTCCGAAAATTTAGTTGTGTGCATACCTCCTGATATTCCCCTATCAGCACCGGAGAAGTCGGTCCT